>JAPWTK010000478.1:0-336434 GCA_029963805.1 Aromia moschata
TTAGGTTTATTCACAAATGGTAACGACTGTGCCATTGTTGCATATATCCACAAAAAAATCAGGTAATAATATGTAAACACAGTACACGATTTCACGAGTGACTAACTGGCGACAAACGCTGTTTTTAATGCGGTAGTCGACCTGTTTACACTGCCGGCAGGTAGAACACTATCGGAATAGTTCGCTGTCTTATGGAAAAAGTATATTAGGGTGTCCCGGGTTCACGCGAAGACTTCGTTTGGGATAACATTGTATGCACGGACAGTGGCGTGGGTATACAGGGACACGAAATATGAGTTTAAAAAATACGGTTTATACTTTAAATATCATAGAGTTGTTAGTCAGAATTGTGGCGTTCAAATGTCATGATCACTGATGGCTCAGAGATCGCTCTATGTGATAAACACGGCCATTTTCTTCCGTAGCTCCATGATGAGAAATGTAATGTTAATATAGGTACATAATTAAATTATATGTTATCAACAAGATATTGTATATTTTGCGCTGATTATTGTGATTCTGGTATCAAAGAAGACAATTGAACAACGATATCAAGTGATATCTGCAGAAACATGTTAATGATTACATAGAATCATGTAATGTAAAGAATAAATTATAAGAAACATATTAAAAATTTGTGAAAATATGTGTGGGAACACACCAAATATTGAATTTATATTTATTTAGCTGATGGTGTTTTTCTTATAAATAGGCGGAGCGATTCTGTGTCGTTATATCTTAATGTGAATTAATAAATGCATTCAGTGACCTGTTGTTTGTTTTATAAGTTTTTGAGGTAGAAAATAAATACACGCATATATATGTAATTTACACGGCGCTTAAAAAATACGGTTTACACTATCATTTCAATTCTTCTTGTATAAGAAAAAAGTTCAAATTCAGTTGTATTTTTTATATTGACTGTACCTGAAAAATATGAACCTACACCTAAAAACAGTACAGTGGAGGAACAATAACTTTGCCCTTAGCCGCAGCAGACAAAACCTCAAATTGTGCTCACTTCTTTTGTGGCTGCAGCCGTGAATGGTTCAAGAAGTACAGTCTGTCATTGTTTGTTTATGGGTATCTCTTATATCTGTGGTATGGTTGTATTACGTCGTACTACGTTTGTTGTGCGCAATTCACGGGCAAATATATTCTGGTTGCACTGTACATATTCTTAATAAGAGAACAAGTTCATAAAATAAACACAATAATTTGAAGAAGGCATTCTATTCGACCTGTACAGTATTAACCCTCTTAACGTACACGGGTGCGAATTCGCACCGCCAAAAATTTAAAGTTGCTGGCATTTCATGCAGTTACTTTCCCAAGGTCAATCCCCACCACGACAAATATGTGTGACCCCTCTAGTGTCTATTGTCGTTGAGTACGCTCTCATTTGAAAGGTAGCAGCCGAAGCAACAAGTTATAAAGTTCGAGTTGTTGCGAATTCGCACCCGTGTACGGTTAGTGAGTGTAGATTGTTAAAAATTAAAAAAAAATTTTTTGAATTTTTAATTTTGAATGCACCACAAGTACTGTCAGTTATCAGAGAGAATACAAGGGCAAAATGTAACTTTTGCGATAGCGATGCATCACGCCGAACACGCATGAAATACCCAAATTGTATGCACAGAATGTGTGATGAGCATCGTGCACTGTTTTCGTCGAGTGCGAACATTTTTTCGAAAAATATTTTTTTTTGTATTATGTAAAATCATGTATATTATGTAAATAAATTATTTCAGTGTATTTTATTGTTATTTGTTACTTTCATTATCATATCTTCACTCCAAAAGCCGATATGCACCTAAATTCCCTTCAAAAAATATAGTAACTTCGAAGCGCGGGAAAAATACTGAAAATAATTAAATCAAATTTGTATATTTTTTCTCAAAAAAGGGTATATTTAACTAACAAATCGCATTGGTTTTGTTCAGTTTAATCAAAAATTTAAAAAATATACGATTTTTTTGTTTTTTTTTTTTTTATTCAACAATAACAATTTTTGCAAAATACTTTTTTTATAACAAAAAGTTGTTTTTTATAAAATTAAATTGCTGTACTGTATTGTACGGGAAATTTTACCCCAAAATCATATATTTGTCGATATTTAGAAAGCTTTCTTCATCTCCAAATCGATTGTTAAAAATGCGAAATCCCAATTCGCACCCGTGTACGGTATATGGTTGCTGGATACTAGTGTACGTTAAGAGGGTTAATATAACGTTATTCCACGTTCGTCATATTTTAGCTTGTTTTTCTTAATTTCCGGGTCAAAGGTTAACTGCACTGTACTACACCTGGCGAAACGAAAGAAGGCATCTCTGTTTTATTTTAGTTATGTTGTCAGTTTCTGCTGAGTGGAAAATGGAGTAGAGGAAATGCGTATTCTTTATAAGCAATCCAGTAAAAAGACAGGAGACAAGCTCTTGAACTGCGAAAGTGATTTCAAATCTCCCTTATAAAACCGTCGTGTAAAAGACGACGATGAGTGACACACAACACTTCTATTTGTGTAATATCATCGCGGAGTATTCTTTTTACGCGTCCTTAAAAAAAGGTGTACAAAACAATGTTGTACGTAACTACTTCTTTCATTCAATAACTATTTAGCGTATTATATACAGGGTGTTTCCAAATAAAGTGGAATAAATTATGCTGGTGAATTTGGAGGTCTAAATAAGTCGATCGAGCTATAATTAGGGAAAAAATATATACATAGTTGTGACATTTCGGCCTCTTCAACTGATAAAATATAGTGTCCTACTGCACGTATGTAGACTTTAGCATCGCATTCCGCAGCACTCAATTTTAATAGTGATTTTTGTAGGCAATGTACACATTTTTGTGAAACACAAACATTCTGTTTATCAGAACTTTGTCAACGGTACATATAAATTTTATAATAATTTTACAAGAATATTTTCTTATAACCTTTGGTTTCCACAAGCAGGTGCTTTACGATACTCATTGGTGCTTTGTTGTGAAAAGTTCGATTCAAACAGGTACACTTTTTTCTTTGCAATTTATGAGTGTATAAATTAAGTAATGACACTGGCAACGTAACGCCCGATCTAGCAACACTGCGGAGACGGGACTTAGAAGGGCGGTAGGTAACATGCAATGCTCCTTTAATGCACCAGTAAAAGCTTGTTAGAGTCATTTGTTTGTCCTTTGTGACTGTAAACCGTTTTTTTCTAGTGTGTTTTAAAAATGAGTGACATTAATTTTGAGCAACGGTGTGCTATCAAGTTTTGCTTCAGATTGGGACACAGCCGCGTTGGTGATGAGACTTGGGTGTTTGAGTACGAGTTAAGGGTGAGTTGAGTTTGGGTCATGCGTGTGGGATCAAATATCAAGAACAAGTGGATGTTGTATCACGGCAATGCGCCTTGTCACACAGCCGTTTCAGTAAACAAGTTTTTAGCCAGCAAAAACATTTCCGTGGCTCCTCAGCCTCCTTATTTTCCTGACTTGAGTCCTTGTGACTTTTTTCTCTTCCCGCGATTGAAAAATCACCTCACTAGACGTCATTTTGAGACCACAGAAAACATTCAAATGGCTGTAACCAACCAGCTGAAGGCTATTTCAGTATATGTGTTCGAGCACTGCTATAAGAAATGGAAGAACCGTCTCCAGCGCTGTGGAGTTCCCAAGGAAGTTATTTTGAATAATACTGAATTATAATGCTATTCGAACAAAAAAATAAAAAACTAGTCTCATTACTTATTTATACACCTCGTAAATATTTTAAGAATGGAATTACTTCAAATTAATTTTATGTGAAGATTTACTTGTGACTATAGCCTAATATGTAAATGTTCTCAAATATCGGCTTAACGTATAAACAAAAATATCCAAACTTTTTACTTTATTATACACAATTAACTTACTATAACACAGTTCGTGCAATCAGGTGACCTCGTCGACATCCTGGGATCGGTGTGTTAAAAACACAAAGCTGTTAATAAGCCCAAACGAGGTGTGTAAATAAAGTAATGATTTTTTTTTAATTTTTTTTATTCGAATATAAATACAATTTAGCATTGTCTCCCTCAAAATAACTTCCTTGGGAAGCCACACAGCGCTGGAGGAAGTTCTTCCATTCCTCATAGCAGTGCTGGTTGGAGCTCATATACTGGAATAGCCTTCAGCTGGTCGGTTATAGCCGCTTGAATGTGTTCTATGGTTCCAAAAATGACATCCCTCGAGGTGATTTTGAAATCTCAGGAAGAGAAAAAAGTCACAAGGACTCAAGTCAGGCGAATAAGGAGGCTCACACGCATGACCCATTTTCGAAGGATGTGAGGAACCTCTCTGTGAAAAATGATTTACTGTTTGGCCTAGAGGTACAAATTATTCATGGACAATTGCTTGGCTATCAAAAAAATCTCTAGCCTTCCGCTGCGTGGTTCATCTTCAATCGACTCTCTTCCTTCTGAGATTGCCTTAAACCACCGAAATACCTGGGCTCTTGAAAAAAACACTGTCTCCGTAGGCGTCTTGAAGTTTTGCAAACGTATCCATTGGGCTATGTCAAAGTCTGAAGCAAAACCTGATGGCACACCGTTGCTCAAAATTAATATCACTCAATTTTAAAACGCACTAGAAAAAAACAGTTTACGAAAACAGTCACAAAGAACAAACAAATGACTCTAGCATATTCAAACTTGTACTGAAGCTGCATTGGATGTTAACCTTCTGTCCTTCGAAGTCCCGTCTCCGCAGAATTGCTACATCGGGCGCTACGTTGCCAGTTTCAATACTTAATTTACAAACCTAATATGATGTGTCCATGTATATATCGAATGTTTTTACATGTAATTTTTGTTAATTACGAGAAGTTTCTCTTATATCAAGCTAAAGTGTGATTTATCCGTGTGTACGCCGCACAGTGGGCGAAAACGGCAAATTTTTTCTCAAAATAAGATAACTCCCCACAGAAAACTCCGATCATTGTGTTTTTTTTATTTTACAGGTTTTGGACAGTAGATTAAAGGAAAATTGGTCCGACACACGTTTGAGGTTTAAAGAGGGGGGAGAGACACCACATAAGGGACCCTATATTAAGTCTTTTCTACATAACAGGATACCTCCACTTAAATACTTTTGGCTTCAAAACACCGTGACCCCAATTGATGTTTTTTATAAAATATAAATTTAAGCTCGAGAATTGCCCCTGTTTAACCACAACCGTCGACAAATTAAATCTACTGTGAGACCTGAAGTTATCATAAATTTCGGAGACTAGAATAAAAGCCCACTGTGCGCCGTCTATTGGGTTTTTTTTTAAATATTTTGAGAGTTGCGATTGTTTAACCGTACAATTAAATGGGTGCGTTTTCTAAATTTCGGTTTTCTAAATTTTTAATCACTAAAACCAGGTACTAGTACTGACAAGAATTAATTAATCGATGCACACTTCCCGTTTTTATTTACACGGAGCGATTGGTTATTTAGGAGCTGTAAGAGTTTTATGTGAATCTCATTTATATGTTCCGTGCGTCGGAAATCGGTCATTTATTATTGGCGGCAATTAATATACGTCAGAAATTTTGCAGGAAATTACTTTTACATTGTTCCATTTAATAACGTTTTACATGTATAGCATAGATTAATTATATACGCATTTCATCCTGCCAAGTGAGCAACAATATTCTGAATGTCCTTTTTTTAAGTCTTTAGGGTTTAATAACTTTTTCTTTTCTCTAAAGGGCCCCACTTCATTATACAGGGTAAGTTTTTAGTGCGTATTTGGTCTTTAGAATCGTTGTCTATAAGAATTACTAAAGTGTAATATGTGAGGTTGTTTGCATTTTTCTTTGTCACGTTGTTTTTATATTGGCGATTCTAGTTGAATAATTTATTTGTTTTAAATGCAACGTTCTTGATATATTTACAAAGAACTACGCCTAATTTCTTGTGGAAAATGGGCCACGATAGAGATATATCAAAATCAACCTAGAATTGTAGAGCATTAAGAGAAAATTAAGAAGCTCCATAATTACAATGTTCTAATTCGGGTCCCTTAATGTCTTTGAACGTTTCAAAGTCTCCAATTGCATATTCAATTTTTCATCGCCCAGGTGGTGGTGGTAACGGATATTAGCAGAATATTTCCATATAACGTATATTGGATTTAGTTGGTGTTTTCTGTTGATCCAGCCAAGTCCCTGGAAGAGTTTGATGCCATCATAGCAGAAAACAGAAAAAACAATAGTTATGCCGCTTTGTAGAAGAACAAGATTTGAACTGGATATCTTTCTCATTTGACTTGATAGATGCCAACACACTAGAAGGATTTCCAATATTGACAATTGAAGACTTTTATAAAATAAGTCGAGAAAGCTATCGTCAAATCTAGGAATCAGATTAAACAGGATAGACATACTACGGAGATCCTGGAGTGGGTACTGGAACCTTCCGCGTAGAAACAAAAAACTGGACGTCTTTCACGAAACACCGAACTACTACACTTTTCTCGACGCGCGTTTCGCCAACCAAGTTGGCATCTTCAGGAGAAGATTAAAACTAAATTATATCCTGCATACTTGCACTAGTTTATACTAAATTTATTGCCACGGTTCACTGAACCGTAACTGTCTTTGTTTATCAGAGCAAACAGTGGACTGGTGGGTATCGGACCATTGTCCTTATTCATACTACTGTTACACTTAATGATTTCTAAACTTTCAAAAGCATCCAACTCTCTACTGTTTGTTACATTTCTAATTAATTTTAAATTATTTATGTCTATCCTATGGTTGTTGTCAAAAGCGTGTTGGGCAACACAAGATTTTTCTGTTCTGCCATATTTCAAATGAGCCATGTGTTCTTTAAATCTAGTCAATATAGATCTTTTTTGTTTGCCTAATATACTTTTGATCACAATCTTTACAACTTATTTCGTATATTCTTGACTTTTCGTTATTGTCGATTTTGTCTTTGGGGTTACCCAAAAGCGTCTGTAGTTTATTTATAGAATTATAAACCAAATTGATATCAATATTTTTAAAAATTTTATCTAGTCCGCGGGTGAATTTAGGTTCATATGGTAACGAAGCAAATTTCGAATTGTCAGTATCTCCCCAAAAAGTCGTGGAATTGTACAGGGTTCTCTTAAATGCTTCCTTATTGACTTATCTATTAAATGGACTAAGTAACCGTTACTCTTAGCTATATTCTTAATTAATTGTTTCTCATGTTCAAACCTCTTTACTGAGGGGGAAATTTAACAAACGGTGAATTAGAACATTAAAACTTGCCATTTTATGTTGAAAAGGGTGGTGTGAATCGTTGGGAATATATCTAAGAGTCGCGGTTTCTTTCCTATATACATCAAACTCTAACTTATTTTCACTATTTCTAATAACTAATACATCTAAAAATGGTAGCTGTTCATTGTGTTCCACTTCATATGTAAATTTTATGGTAGAGAAACGGTTATTTAATTTGGCAACAAAATTATCTAAACTAATTGCTTTTGTATTAAATACCGCGAAGATGTCGTCCACATACCTGAACCAAACTCTAGGGAAATACTCCAATTTATCTTTTACTTCTGTCTCAAATTTACTCATAAAAAGATTTGCAATGAAAGGTGACAAGGAGTTACCCATTGCCGTTCCCTCATGTTGTTGAAAATATTCACCATTATACTGAAAACAATTTTGATTCATACAAATACTAGTAAGCCGAATGTATTCCTTAATAATTTTATCGTCTAAACCATTTAATTCGAGTAATTCTCTGAGGTAGTCCAAAGTTTGCGGGATTGGAACACTTGGAAACAATGAGCATACAACAAACGAAATATATATAGGAAAATAAATATATAGGAAATATATAAATATATAGATATACTCAAACAAAGTAAGGATACACTCTTGACACGTAAATCGTGCCTGCTATTATACATACGTTTTGGTAGAGTATGGAGGCGAAGGATGGAAAGCTGTCAAAGAATATTACTGTACTTGTTGGGTGTTGCATGCATGTCATGACGGTCGTGTGGTATCTGGGGTATGGGCAACAGCTATAAGAAGACGTGCAAGCACTTGCAGAATCTGCTGAAGACATATTCATGGTATTAGAAAGTTCTGATGAAGAACAAGAAGCTGATAGTAACGCCCTTTCTTTCCCGTACACCCAAGAGACCTAAGAGAATCTTTTCGTTTTAGATCCAAATAGTGTCCCCTTAATTACTGATATATAAATCATTATGTCTCCGTGGTGGCCCAAACTGAGCATAGTTCTTTAGAACAATACCACACAATTTTGAATCAAAATACCTGCATCATGGACTAGAGCCCGTATCTCTACCGTATATTTCAGATACGGAGTACAAAGTAATTCTGATGGTAATAATGAACTGAAACTGGTTAAAATGTTTAAAATAACACGATATGTATTTATAGCCCAGAAGTTGTAAGCCACCTTATTAACAGATGTCTAAGGTAAGATATTGCTAATTATTTCTAAGCTCCTTGCTGTGCGAACTATCCTGATATTTGTCGTCATGTACCTATACTTAAATTCAGCAGTTCCAGAGACATTTGTGTATAATATGTTATTTAAAAACCTGACATATGTTAGGGCCTGGATATACTATCATAACTTTTTTGTTTCTCCCTCCCACATTGTATTCTTCATTGTCACTTTTTTAATATCGACGAATCTACAGTTCCTTCATATACGTCGAATAATTTCTTTGTTTTAAATGAAACACACCCTAGATATTTTTACAAATTTGGAACAATACCACATAATTTTGAGTAAAAAACTTGCATCATCACTAGAGCCCGGATCTCCACCGTATATTCCAGGTACGGAGTAACAAGTAATTCATATGAACTGAAATCGAAATTGATAATATTTTTAAAATAACAACGTGCTATTTATATTAGTGCAGAAGTTGTATGCTACATTATTAACAAGTCTATTCAGATATCTAAGGTAAGATATATTGCTAACTATTTTGAGGCTCCTTGATACAAGGTTTGTCGTGAAAGTAATGTCAGTTAGCTTTGAAACCAATGGTTTTAATTGATTCTATGAGATACAAATCCAGCAGTTTCGCAGACTCTGGAAATACATCTCATACCTTTTTCCTCACTTCGTTTCCACCGGGTCTTCCACGCATCAAAAGCAGCATGGTAGTCGTTTTCCGGAATCGCCTTTAACCAGTGCAAACTTTCATGAATGTTTTTCACCGTACCCAAAAGGCTGTCCTTACAGTTGAAGGGATATGACACGAACTAGAAAAAATTCTGGGGGGGGGCACTTCGGGGCTGTAGGGAGGCTGGGAAACAGACGGTAATGCCTACCTTGACGAGCCTCAAATTGGCCACGAGTGAAGCAGGTGTGCGAATGTCGCATTGTCGTGGTGAAGCCTCCAGGATTTTGAGATGCCTGGGCGGACGCGATTCACCGCGTCTACAGGCGCGTCAGGCGCGTCAATTTCGCAAACTAAAAATGACCGTTCCCGCGGATCGTTAACTCATGATGGACCAATCCCCAAAATCAAAAAAGACAATCAGCATTGTCTTGTTCTTTGTCCTTGAAATTACCTGGCATTCTTGAAAGTATTCGAAGCATGTACCATTCCGCACTTTGGGTATGTCGGCTCTGTATCGTTTCAAAGAAAAAACTTTCTCCCCGCGTAAGCACGACAAATCAAGGAAAACGGCCTTTCAATCTATGGCAGGTGTCTAAAAATTTCTTGAACTAGGTTACTATGAACATAAGAATTTATGAATCGACATGAATAGCTCTTTTGCAAGCTTCCGCACAAGTTCCTCATTACTAAATAATTTATCACAATTTCGTGAACAATGTAATATTCGTAATGCCAGTGAACTGATATAGGAATAATTAAGCGGTTAATATGACGACGGTAAAAAATGGTGTTCAACAAGTCACGCACACATTTCATGCTTTGCCGGAACGAAACAATGAAGATTCATTGACATCCACCAAAATATCTGGAAAATAAAAAGAAATCTTCCTAACTTCTTGAAGGCCTTGTCTGCCATGACGGAACATTTGCCGCGGGAACGGTCACGATATTTAGATGCCGAAAGCCTACTTCGACATCCAAATTCGGCAGCTATCAAATACATTTCCAGTTTGCCAAACTTAATCGCCATCCATTGCTCAAGCCAACGTTGCACTGGGCTTAACTTGCCACCAGGTCACTGTAACAGTAACTACAACTAAGTAACTGAGCAAATTCGACCGCCACAAATACGTGTTGCCAACATGCTTGTTGGATCTTGACTATGCAAGATCCGCTATAACAATTCCAGCACGTAAAGCACTGCGGCTGGCACGTACGGTCTTCGCACGGAGAAAAAAAATGACATTACTTTCCGGGCTATCCCTGTAAGTGATACTACGGTTCGGTCGCGGCTTTTTGTAGACCTACTTTGACGTGTACAATATGGTTGAAGTACATAGTTCGAATCTATCTTATACGTAAATCCAGCAGTTTCGCAACTCTGGGAAAACCATCAAAAATGTTTTTATTTACTACATCACACTTAGAAACCTTTGAAAGTATCAGGTCAACTACGATGTTGTTACATGTATAACTAAAAACCTCTTGAACCAGGTACTGATAAAAAACTCATACAAAATCCGTAGAGAAGTATTTGAAACTATTCGTTATAAGCAAGCATGTCGGTACAGACAAAGCGACTTGTTTGAACTATTTTATACGATTGAGAAAATAACATTTTATTTCATTCTAAATTAATGTTTTTTCAATTTATTCCTTGTGTATTTTGATATAATATGGCATATAAAAACTGAACAACATTTCTGAAATCAATACAGGGTGAATTTGATGTTTGAAAATTTGGACTTAAGCTAATAGGCA
Source organism: Aromia moschata (assembly GCA_029963805.1). Classification (NCBI taxonomy): domain Eukaryota; kingdom Metazoa; phylum Arthropoda; class Insecta; order Coleoptera; family Cerambycidae; genus Aromia; species Aromia moschata. The sequence continues at coordinate 10,886 of JAPWTK010000478.1, forward strand.
TATGGCGTACTTGATGAAAATATTTTCAAGATGGCTACACTTCCAGTTATACCGGAAGTCGACATCAACTTCCTTATTTCAAATGGAATGGTACTTACTTTCTTTATTGCATATTTAGGTTCTACACGTTATTTTAGGTTTTCATGGAGATTTTTCTATACACATCTTTCACCGTTTTTGGGTTATTTCCGGTTTTTTTGAAATTTTTTTCATTAACTTCATATAATTTGAATCCATCTATAGTAGTTATTTTAGAAAATTAAGAATCGGTGTTAGCACTGTCGTTAGTAGAATCCCAAAGCTATGCAACAATGCTTTTATTATTTCCAAATTATGTACAAGCCCAACTTCATACCATCCAAACTCAAATTTTGTAAATACAATGACCATTGTTTTACTTGACATTTTTATGTGGAATTAAGTTCTGCATCGATCTGTATTACCATTTATTATACCTGTATTACCTATATTTATTAGCCTTTTAGTTATTTAGCCTTTTTTGTTTGATGAAAACACCTTTTAATAATCCATTTGACTTTTCAAATAATATGCCATGGAACTGCTCGTACTAGCGTTACTGTTACTGTTTTTTAAGCAATCATACAATTTATGTCTTCTTCGAGTCGATCGAGTTCTATAGTGTGCTTTCTGTGTTCGTCAACATGAAAAATCAAAAATATTCAAATATGGATATTAATTTATTACACGCTTAAGATGCTTGGAACAAAGCAGCAGTGACACTATGACTGTAAACTTTTTAGATATGTACATTACATTATTTATAATTTAAAACGTTATGTAAAAATATATAGACACTTTATATTGTAAAAACCCAAACTGTAAAACAAAAATAAAGTTGTCATTTACAAAAATTAACAATGACCTCGTTCATATTTAAAAAAGTATTGGACAACGTGTCTTTTTTGAAAAACAAAATCGACCAGTCCTAGCAATTTTCGTTAAAAAAAAAACCGAAAACATATATCGAATTTATTCCGAACTTTATTAAATACTGTATTTCCATTCTAAATTGAAAATAGGTAGAAAAAAGCAAGGTTGACAGTTATATTTTCTAAAATTGCTAAGCTCACTATACAAGTATACTTCATACTTCAGTAAACTGTTAGTTCGTGACGTTATCAGAAAGCTAGTTTGGAAATATTTAGAAAAAAAAATACATAGATATAAATTTATTAGTTAGCATTAAAATAAAGCGTTTGAAATTGCTGGAAAAAAATAATTATAAATTAAAACAACTTTATGTATATTACTATACTTAAGAAAATTGTTAAGAGCCGGCAACGCTTGAGCTGCCGGCAGCAGCGAATGCCCTGGGAATGCCGATCCAGTATACTATTGGATTGCTTTGTATTTAATACTCCTTAAATACTTATTCGGTCCACTGTGCCATAAAATTTTTACGACGTCATTAAAATGATTTACGACTTTGGTAATTCTACTTGTTTAAGACGCCAGTGACGTGTATTTCAGCTAGGTTTATTAACATAGACAATTTTTTGAGATTGTCTTGCTAAATGAGCATTATTTACAGCAAATTATATTACAAATATTAAGAGTTTTGTATGCAGGCTAATTTTAATCTCCTATATTGATTTGAATGAAACAAATTATTTCACAATTTTCGAATTTTTAAAAGATATATGCACGCCCATGGAGTTGCATCGCTTTTTTTGTTCCCCAGGCGTATTTATCATTTTCAATTAAAAATAGAAGGACTATACTTAATACATATATATTAGTATAATAATCCGCTGATCTATCTGGTGATGGGTTTTGACAGGCCGCCATCAATATAATATATTGATGCACTGTTTATATCACTGGCGTTGCTGTTGTTAAAAAAGTACGGTACAAAAGATACTTCGTAGAGTCGTAGTCGTCGTTAATAAAATACAGCGCGAATTTCACCCCCAATGGGCATGACCTTAGACTGGGCCGATACGCTCGATCGTTCGCGTGGTCTTATTTACGTCGATGTAAATGGGAAGAAATGACGTCCTCTTTCTGGCTATAACAATACAATATACCGGGTGTTTACAAATATAATGTACACTCAATAACTTTTTGAAAAGAAAGAAATACGCGTTTCGGGTTTGTGTTGTACTTCTTCTTTTTGCAAATGACGTGAAATCGGCATTCATGTGTTTTACTTCATCCACAGCGCTCTAGATTTAAAACTAAAAGCTCGAATGTTGACAGAAGGCAGAGCTACCATTTTACTCCGTATGTCCTATAAACTAAAATTATACAAAAATATGCGGCGTGTTACATAAATATAAAAACAAAACTATCGTTACTTTGCTACAAGTTGCCGAAATGTCGACAGATCTGCGATGCTTTGTTCCTTTCGTAATTCTCATGTTTTCACCTCAGATTCAGGATTCTCGGAACTTAAGTCTTAATGTGCTTATCATGATTTTTTTTAATTGCGAGTTTCGAAAATAAACAAAAGAACGCGGACGTAATACGGTAGTCAACAAACTGTACACATTCTCTTACATTCACAGGAACTTATTTTGTATGTTCCGGTCTGAAATGAGACGGAAACCTTTGAAACAAACCTTGTTTTTTGTTGGCTTGGCTTGGCATCGTCTCCTGATGATATCAACATGGATTCTTCTAGCTGACTTAGATTTTAGACGATGTTAACAATGTTAACATGACAAACTAGACACACTGTGCACTAAAACAATAGTTACAAACGATATTTCAAGCCTCAGTAATTCTGTATTATATTAAATATAATACAGAATATATTAAACCGTTATTGTAAATATATGTATGTAAATATATTAAACCGTTATTTTAACTTTCCCATCGCTCAACTGATAAATGTCGGATGTACGCCACACGCTTCCGGTGACAGAAATTTTGTTAATTGTACATATGTGATGTTTGACGAACATCGCAATATAAAATGGAAATTTGAAGAATAAAAGCTCTCATTTCAAATTACACACCACTCAGCTTTTAATGGTACACAGTTTGGTACATTAACTCATCAACCTCGTATAATCAACCAAAATCGTATATTTGAAACGCATATTTCAAATACCTATATTGAACTCTCACTTTGACAGTTTACAGACAAAAAAAATGCTGTACAGAGTTAAATCAGTTTTTCGCATGTAGTGCCATGTACTACTTGGTAATTATAATATGTTAAAATAGCAAAAATGTGTATAACTTACTTTTCGAGATATTGGTTACACTTATAGAAATTGTATTAAATGTGAGCACTGATTTTGACTAAATGATAATTGTAAATTCATTTCCACAAGGCGTTTCTCCAAGCTACGTCGAATTTTAAAGAAATACAATGAACCTTCTTATATTTGTATGTTTTTTTTACGAACAGAAATATCGTTGTTAATGAGTAAGGTCAGCCAAGTGTGCCACACCGCAGGATCGGACTCGTAATCCGTCAAGTCATTGACCGAAGAACATATGAGAGACCAAAAAGACAGGAGTAAAAATGTATTGTGACATTTGTAAAAGTGACATTTGTGACAGCTGACATTTATTAAGTTTTATAGTTTACATATTTAGTCTATTTAGTTTATACACTAGCTGTTAGTAAGGAATTGTATGGAATGACATATTAAATATTCTAGATGTCAAACGAATTTTCTAGAACATGTAAAATTTATAAATACTGGTGTTGTTGTTAGGATAAGTTAGTTGTGATTTGGATTTAACAGAGTTAAGGTCGACGAATTGTAAAGTGTTAATAAACGTGTTTGAATTGAAGAAGTAAATTATTTAGAGATAAATACATAACAGTATTAATAATGTACAAATGTATATGTACCTATCGCTTGTGTCGTTCAGAAATACTGACTGTCTGTATTTCTTGAGCGTACGTTGCAACAATAGCAGTCTTTCTGCATTTCTTCTCGTTAACGTGAGCCATTTTGGCCTGCACATATGGTTGCAGAAGGAAAATGATCGTTCCTCGCACATTATTTTCACGAATTTCACAGTTGTTTGTATCACTAACAGTTGTTTCTTGTCACTAACATCAGTACATTGTTATTTTTTATATCTGCAGAGGACAATGCACGTGTTACTACTATTTCTATACTTTTAGCTGTTGTTTGCAAAAGCCGAATACTAGGTATCAGTATCAGGGGCGAATTATCTGAAACACATAAAATTCGTATCAGAACATTAACGACCTTATTACCGCAAAAATATGTTGTTTCGTCCACTGTCAACCACAAGTCGATGTTTCTTCTGTAAATATATTTTACGCAATACATGGCTAATACAAAATCAGATACCTGTTTGGCAAAAAAAAAACGACTAAAGTGAATATTGTGGACCACGTTCCACGAAAGGCTACATGCATAAAACAATATACACAAATCAAATCAAAATTCCTCTTTTCTAACAGTACCAGTAATATTTTGTTGATGGATATTCGAATCTAAATGTATTTCACGCTCTCAGCGTCTATGAAATATACATTGACGATTGCAAGGAATAATAAAATATGTGACTCGTCTATTGTAAAATCGTCGTAATTCTTAATCAACTTCTTCCAAATGCTAACGACTGTGCCATTATTGTAAAAATTAGATTATATGGTAAATACACTACACGAACTCACGAGCCAGTCACTCACGACACGTAAAATTATTTTGAACTCGGTGTTCTACTCTGCGTATGCACGGGGAAGAAATACACGCGTATATAATTTACAAGATGCTTAAAAAGTACCTTCGTCACCTTCGAAAATACACCTTTGTCAATGTTCAAAGCTGAATAAAAATATTTTTCATTTCCGATACTGTAAAAATAAGTTAGGGTTTTCTTCGTTAAGTTATTTCGTCTTTTTCTCAATTCGCATTGAGAGCTCAATATATTTTAAAGGCTTAGTAGGTATGTTTATAGATTATTGATATTTAAAAGAGTTTGGAAGTGAGATTTTATAAAAATGTGTACCTTGTACGTATGTATAATAAATAATTGTGGTGGTTATTAGCCACATACTTCAATAATATAAAGAATGCCAATGAGACTCTGCATCAGCCTGACGTTTTTATTTATATGAACAAATTTTTGAAATTTTGAACTCCTAGACCAAACGCAATTGGGCTCAGTTTGATATATTATACACACTTCCGGTTTTACCAGAAGTGCAACGAATTTTTTCAAATAGAACACCTTACATAAATATTGGATTCTGTATAAAATTTTATATACTCGTACATTGTTTAGTACTCGTACATTTCGATTTAAAATGGCGGAGATGTTTTTTTTAAGTGAAACACTACCTGCATTAACAGGTAAAACGGAATTCATATTCACAAGAAAAGGGGTTTTCTGTAAACCATTTACAATACAATCAATACATATTTATATTATTTTATAGCTAAAACTATTTACGAACATACATAATAGTCAAAGATGGGCCGGTAAAAAAATATATTATTAATAAATTTTTTTTATAATAAAAATATTTAATTTTAATTAATTATTTTATTTAAATATATATATTTAAAAGTAATATATATTATTATAAAAATTTTTATTAATAATAAAAAAAAATAATTTAAAATAATAATTAAACTTATATAATGCTATTCGTTAAATTTATTATTTAATTTTTAGGAATGTTTTCCCATTCAAAAGAACAAGTTTTCAGGTATTGAAGGTCTGCGGGGGGTAAATCTAACAGATTTTTTTTGACCTTCCCAAAGATGCTCTATAGGATTCATGTCCGGGCTCCGCGGTGGCCAGTCGATCACCTGAATATTGACCTGATTTAAGTATTCCAAAACTGGCCGTGCGACATGAGGGCGAGCATTGTCTTGCACGAAAATAAACCGATCCCCTATAAACGGCGCGAAAGGCATTACGTAATCTTGAACAATATTTTCCAAGTAAAATTGAGCATTCATTGACCTTGGACGAATTGGTACTAACTCTGTACGGGCATTATAGCAAATACCTCCCCAAAACATTTTAGACCCACCACCAAATGGTTCCTTCGACACGATGTTACAGGAAGCAAATCTTTCTCCAGGTCTTCGCCATACCCTTTCACGACCATCTGAAGATTTCAAGTTTACCCTGATCTCATCGGAAAACAAAACTTGTTTCCAGTCGTCGACAGTCCAATTTGCATGATTTCTAGCAAATCTTAATCGGGCTACTCTATGTGCTGCTGTAAGTAGTGGTCTAACTGCAGGCTTCCTACTAGCTAATCCTGCTTCCTTTAAACGTATTCTGGCAGTCAGAGCGGAAATCATAACATTTCTTACATTTTGAAGTTCATTGCTAACCTCCTTACTTGTGCTTTTTCTGTTCCTCAAAACAATTTGACGGAGAAAACGCTCATCCCTTGGACTCGTCAATTTCTTTCTTCACTGCCCTTGTCTTCTAGAGTGCAATCCTGTTTCCCTGTATCTTCTAATCATACGACTAATTGTGGAATGGTTAACATCTAACAGATTGGCCACATAACGCATACTTCGTCCTTCTTCTACTAAATTTAAGCTCTTACACACTCATAATTTGTTAAATTACGTGGTCGATTCATGTTTCTAAATTTTAAGGGTTTTAACTTAACTTATCTTTCGATAATGACAAAGACTTCTGACTTTTCATTACCAGAAAAGGTTTTGAAACTGTCAAGCTTTAATCCAGCATGACATAAGCCATCTACGATTTGTTATAATATTGCAGTAAATCGGTCAATAATAATAATAAGGTAACTTGATTTATACACGACTGTATGCGATAGCAAGATGAATAAAAACACATTGAGCTAAAAGGCAGCGTATCTCCTTTAATAATAGAGATAATAAAGTGAATAAAAAAACAAAATGTTAAGGAACGATGGGGCTATAATTTGATTTTAATTGCGATATGTTAGAGTGGACTGAACTGGTATACCCCACAGGATGTTACAAATTTACGAAAAAAAAACCCACTATTTTTATGACGCCTGGTATAAACCGAAAATTAACGTTTTATCACAAACAAGAAGTATAGTGACATTGTCAAGAAACAAACCTGCAACGCAAAAAAAAATTATTGACATCCGACTCCTGGTTACGAAAAAAAGTAGCAACAAAATTTCGGTAAATTTATAATGGTGCGTTAATTTTGAACAGGAGTTTATTTAAGTTTGGTGTATAGAAAATGTTATGCCAATTATGTAAGAATATATACAAGGTGTACGTATTTTAAATTTTTTAAATGAAATACTCTACAAGGTGTCCTACCTAAGGCAGTTTCTTCCATAACTCCGTTATTTTAAATTTAAGAAAAAATATTTCAAATAAGAGTTGCCCAAAGTGATGTGGTGCACATTTGTAAAATATTTCTAATCATTCAGGGAGCTTCATTTCGTGTAACCGCTACACAAATTCGTTATTTCAAAAGGAACATCCTGTATGTTTGTACATTTTTGGATATCCCATTAAATTTCCACAAAGTCTGCTTTATTAACCATACATGGTATAAAAACATACATGGCTTAAACCCACCGTTTTGGGGATATTCAACTATCTTTGAAAAATATCTCGATGACAGCGCTCTAAATATTTTTAAATTGCGTTTGAACCAAAAAATTGATATGCACAGTTCGATTAATCACGAACTACTGTATAATTTTCATTGTTACAAAATATTTACGTTGTTCAATGTCGCAAATACTGAACAATATTTCAACAGTAATACGTATTTTTTTTTCAAGTGAAATGACCCAAATTATCTTATATCGTTGAATGCGAAACTAAATTACCTGTTAATTACACAGGACCACAAAAATGTTTTTTCATGTGCGGAATACTACACTATGCCTACTATATGTTTTTTGGGTCGCTGATTACGAATCCGGGCGTACTTTTGCTTGATCAGCTAACCTAACCTCAAAAAACGCTCAAAAACTCAAAAAAATCGAGTTCATTCATTGAATAGCACACGGGACCTGAATTTTTAAACTTGACAGCCCCTTCAACTGAACTCTTGCATCTCAAAAATCTCCGAATTTAAATTTTCAAACTCCTAGCCTCTTAACCTAACCTCAAAACCCCCAAAAACTAAAAAAAAGAGTAAAAACTCAACAGCACACTTCACCTGAATTTTTAAACTTTATAACCCTTTTAACTGAACTCTCGAACATCAAAATCTCCTAATCCAAATCTTCAAACCCCTAAAACTAAACCCCCAAAAACTGAGAAAAACGAGTCTAAAAACTTAACAGCACACTGGCCTAAATATTGTAAAACAATAGACTTTTCAATTTATGTCTTTAACTGATGCAAAACGAAGCCTTCAAACTAGTGTTTGAAGGCTTCGTTAATTTCCATAACCTCTTGTCCTTGAATGATGTTGATGATATGTATCTTCAGTCGTCGTTTCTAGCGATAAATTGGTGAACAGGATATATTGCTTCGCCAGTAACTAGCGATGTTATGAAAAAGTACCTCTAAAATCTGAAATTCCACCACCCTGAAAACAGTAATATGCTGAAGTGGATTAGTAATACTAAGTATATATCGTAGGTGCCCCTGTTCTAAACAGGTAAGTCCTGGAGAAGTGGTACCTCCACGTGGTCCAGGATGGGTAACGCTTAATCCACTTCAGCATATTACTGTTTTCAGGGTGGTGGAATTTCAGATTTTAGAGGTACTTTTTCATAACGTCGAGTTACTGGCGAAGCAATATATCCTATTCACCAATTTATCGCTAGAAACGACGATTGAAGATACATATCATCAATATCATTCAAGGACAAGAGGCTATGGGTTAGTGTTTGAAGGCTTCGTTTTGCATCAGTTAAAGATACAAATTGAAAAGTCTATTGTTTTACAATATTCAGGTCCAGTGTTCTGTTGAGTTTTTATACTCGTTTTTCTTAGTTTTTGGGGGTTTAGTTTTAGGGGGTTTGAAGATTTGGATTCGGAGATTTTGATGTTCGAGAGTTCAGTTAAAAGGGCTATCAAGTTTAAAAATTCAGGTGGTGTGCTGTTGAGTTTTTACTCGTTTTTTTTTTTTAGTTTTTGGGGGGTTTTGAGGTTAGGTTAAGAGGCTAGGAGTTTGAAAATTTGGATTCGGAGATTTTGAGATGCAAGAGATCAGTTGAAGGGGCTATCAAGTTTAAAAATTCAGGTCCCGTGTGCTATTCAATGTGTGTATAAAACATTACACACACATTTTAACCAAACCAAAATTGTACAACCAATTTACATTTAAAACTCGAAATTTCACACCGTTTCACATAGACTAGTATTTCTGCAGTAACTTCCCGAAAACCTACTCTAATACGTTGATACACATATTCCCTAGTCATTAGTGGAGAATTGTAAATCTTATTTTTGCTAAAACCCCACAAAAAGAAGTCACATTAGATTAAAATTCATTAAAAAAAAATTTCTGTTGAAAATTGTCATGTATAGGCGTATATTTCAGTACTTGCGACACTGAACAACGTACAACATTTTGCAACAATGAAATGATAATTCGTGTAGAATCGAGCTGTTCACACCGCACGCCTCTGTTTCGGTTTATACACTATTTACAATTAGAACGCTGCCATCGAGATATTTTTAAAAACAGGTGAATATCTCCAAAACGGTGGGTTTTGGGTAGGCATCATGTATCCTAATTAATTCGACCTAAAATTTAGTGAGGTATCAAAATATGTAGAAATATACAGATGTTCCATTTAATATAACGAAGATGTGTAGCGGTTATACGAACCATTTTGTCTTAAACTTACAATAATGTTGCGGAAGTTATGGACGAAACCGCCTTAGGTAGGACATCCTGTAGAGTATTTGATTTAGAAATTTTATAATCATTGTTTTTAAAAAACTGATAGTGTTATTTAGTTAAAACTGGAAGTGTTGTTTAGGTGTCTGATATATCAAAATAAACTTGTGTCTAGTTCTGCCATCGAGATAATTTTAAAAACAGGTGAATATCTCCAAAACGGTGGGATTTGGGTAGGTACCATGTATCGCTAATAAATTTTACATAAAATTTAGTGTGGTATCAAAATATGTAGAAATATACAGGATGTTTTTTTCCTAAACTTACAAACTTTAGGTCGGACACCCTGTAGGGTATTTGATTTAAAAAATTTAAATTCATTGCACTTGAAAAACTGATATTGTTATTTAGTTAAAACTGGAAGTGTTTAGGTGCTTAGGTGGTTTGAAGGTTGTCCGTCAAGTGAAGGAGAAATCAACCTTACTTATTAATTTTTAATTAGGTAAAAGCAGTTCACATTTTCTCCTGTTAACACCGATACATTTTTTTTCACCCCACGTGCGGGTTTAGGTAACCCAGTTCACATAATCAGGGAATGATTAAAATCAAATACTACGTAGGTACCATTTATACTAAAACTCCCGTTGCGGTTAGTCGACCAATGAGAGTTGCGGTCCGGTTAATTGTAACTTTTGTCCTTGTTTATTAACCAGAACAGTAGATTGTTTGGTATCTTTCCATTATCTTATGATCTTTAAGCCACGAATGTCTGTCCTATAGTAAATATGAAAAGCATGTTGGGCTCCACAAGATTTTTCAATTCTACTATATAATGAGCTATTAAAAAAAAGTCAACAAATCTGGCTATGAATGAGAGAGATGGAAATAGAGATTTTGTCGAACCTAGAAGCGAAAATTTGTTGTTGTCAAACTTTTGCCTAGTGGCTGTCACAATTGTGAAATAAATAATGGATCATGTAATGTGACAGCCTTGAAAATTAAATAAGGTTATAAACTTAAGACTAAGAACAGAAATACGTCTTTTTTTGCTCGGCCTTTGATGACGTTTTTTTTTTAATATGGCTCATTATTTTAAATGACCTACTAATCCAGGCAATATAGCAGAAAAGTGCTCAGTTTTTAAAAAAGAGTCCTGAATAAAGTTTCTTAGCGCGATAATTAGGTAAAAAAATAGTAGAAATTGATTGTGTATGTTTTGGATAAAATCGGTATGTAGGAACCTTAGTAAAAAAATCGATAAAAGTGCCGAAAACCGTTTTTTTTTGCGGATTAAGGGACGAAAAATAATTTATTTCGTAAAACAAAAAATAGCCCGTTATAGCGCTTGAAAAAAACGAAAAAAATGAGGTGTTTGGTGATCAAAATCGGTTTAGAAGCTTTTGCTCAAAAAAAATAAATACCAATGAAAAATGCCCATTTTTTGAAATCGAATTACAAGGGTTCTAATGGTCGCAGAAACTTCTGCTTAAATTGTAGCTTTTGGTCGTGTCTATCCGCAGTAAAAATTGCATGCCAAAATAATAAGAACTTTTTACATAAGTCGAAAAAAAAAACTAAAAAAAGGTATTTTCGAAAAACGGCTTGAACAAGCCGAAACATGGTCGTAGAGCATTTTCCTAGGCTTAAGTACTCCTCATTAAATTCCCTACGAATCCATTATTGTGACTTGTGGGAGAGGTTCATTCAATCGGCCGAAAAACGCGTTTGAAAATCAAGCGTCTCGTTGCTTCGAGCGCTCGGGTAAGCGAATGAAGGGGAAGTGGACGCGTGGTGCGCCTCTCCCGCCGCAGACTTCTGTCAGCGCGTCTGCGGCGGGAGAGGCTTCCCCACCGCTTATCCAAGCGCTCGAAGCAACTTGACGCTTGATTTTCAAACGCGTTTTTCAGCCGATTGAATGAACCTCTCCCACAAGTCACGATAATGGATTTGTAGGGAATTTAATGACGAGTAATTTAAGACCAGGAAAAAATGCTCTACGACCATTTTTCAGCTTGTTCAAGCCGTTTTTCGAAAAGACCTTTTCTTTTTTTTCATGGCATTTTTCATCGGTTTTTATTATTTTGTGCAAAAAACTTCTGAACCGATTTTGATCACCAAAATATCATTTTTTTCGTTTTTTCAAGCGCTACAACATGCTATTTTTTTGTCTTCCGAAAAAAAAAATATTTGTCGTCCCTTAATACGCAAAAAAACTGTTTTTGGCACGTGTATCGATTTTTTTACCAGGGTTCCTACATACCGATTTTATCCAAAACATACACAATCAATTTCTACTATTTTTTACCTAATTATCGCGCGGAGAAACCTTATTCAGGACTCTTTTCAAAAAAATAAACTATATAGCATAGACTATTCATAGAAACTTGTTATAGACGTTAATAGATTAAAACTAATAAGTGTAACAGATAATACACAATTAGATGAATTATAAAGTATATAAATTGTGAGCGTAATAGTAACATAAAAGAAGATAATTGACCTAAACTAAACAGTCCACTCTTTTGATTAATAAATAAAGTAAACAGTTTAGTTACAACTTTAACTTTAGTTTTAATCATCTCTCGAACTCCTGATGATACCTAGTCAGTAGGTGAAACGCGTAAACGTAAAAGTGGAAAAGTGGTCAAGTGTGAATTTCTTTCTATGCTGAAGGTTTCAATTCTCCTCCAGTAAGTAAATATCAGGTAATATCAATGTATTACTGTAATTATTTATATTCGATAAGCGTTTTAGGCACATGCGTCGAGAATAACAGTTTAGAACTTATATATTATATATATGTATGTAGATGTACACCGTGTTTCACTTTTCATGAAGTAACAACCTGCCCTACACAAGTAATCGGTTTTGTTGGTTAAACAATTACGAGTATAATTTTTTACCGAGTCAATTATACATATTATTTTTACATCCATTTCGTGGCAAATAATTATGTACTTAGGAAATGAATTGTATTAATTAAAAGTAAAAATATATTTTTTTCTACTGGGTTTAGGTGTCTTCCTCTGTGGATTAAAATTGTATGTAACTTCAATGCCCAAGTGACTTACAGTGTTTAACAATTAATTAGAATAATGTTTCGTGACTGTACTGACAATATAAAAATATTAATTACTTGCAACTAGCATATATATCCTTATACAATGAATGATTAAGTATTATTCAAATGATTAATATGGAAGCCCCATTTTCGCAACTTATTCGTCTTTTTTTGTCATTAAAGCACAATAACTTGTATTCACAATATCGAGTTCAGTCGCAGATTACGCGTGGGAATTGTGTTAAAAATTATTCTAGCACGATACGACACACTGTTTTCGTAAAGTAGCGGATAAAATCGATAGAATCGCCATGAATTTGTTTCGGATTTGATACAGGCTTTGAGTTTTTCGGACCCTTGTGAAATGGTTATGACGTCAAAGATTTTTTTTAATTACGACCGCATTTTTATGACGAAATTAAATACCGACTAAAAAATTCCTTATGTGACCTACATTTTTGAGAAAATCAATCTATGGGTGTCAGAATTGGCAATCGGAGGGGCCACTCAATATTGGTACCCTTATTTCTATCCAACGATTTGGGAAACCTCATCTAAAAAGGCTGGGACAGGGTGAGCGACATAATGGTGAGCGACCGATTTTTTTAAAAGAATATGATCCAGACAGTTATCAGATGAAGATTTCGGTTCATTTGGATCTGAATATACCGTTATCAGAGCAGGGATGGGGTCGTGTTGAAGAAAATACATTGCACTAATTAAGATCTCCTCAACGAAATACATAAGGACGAAGAAGTCTGTCGTCAACTATGCCACACCAAATATTCACTTTTTGAAGGTGTTGAGTATGACACGTAAAGTCCCCATTGGATGTAGTTAACTACATCATCTAATGGATTTTCAGCTTGAATAAACACGGCCGTGTAAGGTGGCTTAATCAGAAAAAATGGCCCGTTTTACAAATGTATCGTCGTTATTAACGCATTTCTTGCATTTGCTCGCAAAATTGATATCGCCGTCCTCAGGAACAGCATGACGATATTGCTTTGCTTTTTTCCTATATATTCTGTAAATAGTTGACGGTGCTATAATAAACGTGGGTAGAGATTCTCTTTCTTTTAATTGTACGATTGGTGTATAAATATTTTTAGTCTAGTTTTATTGTACATACATAATTAGATAAAAAACGAAGGAATAAAGTTTATTTAAAAAATCACTCAAGACGCAAGAGGTTCTACAGCTATTTGCTCGGCTATTTGACATAAGTAACACACTCTCAGTAACTACTGAGAGTGTTTTACTGATTGGAATTCTGAATAACTATTCAGAATTCCATATATTGAGATTAAAAAATGATATATGAGTAAAGCGCATTCCTAATTTATTATTGGTCGCCATTTTAAAGTAGTTTGATAGAATAGCTTTCAAATGATGTATTACAAGCCATATGTTGTCATTTAAAAAAATTATATGGATGTCATCATATCTTTGACAGCTGTCAATAAAAAAATAAATGAAGTACGTCAAGATGTCGGCAAATGAAAAATTTGATTGGCATGTCCGAGCGTTTTTCAAAAGAAAAATTCTTTAATTTCAACTTTAACCTAACAACAACTATCAACAACTCTAACCTAAGTATCGCGTCCTGCCTTTTTTAATGAATTATGTGAACAATTCATTCTTTTTCGGTTAATTTGATCATTTTTGTAAAGTGACAATAAGATATATACCTACTTAATAAAGACTAAATATTCTGTCGTCGAACCAAACTCGACCAACCGAAAGACGTAAATTTCAATTGAATTATATTGAATTACTTCTAAACCTGACGGTTTTTGTAGGCTGTAAGTAAAAAATGTAACGTTTTACTTACAATTAGTTATTTTCGAACTTGTTTCAACTTTTTTTAAATTAAAATTGATTTTATTTAAAAAAGAGAGACGTACGTGACTGTATGCAATAAAATGTTTTTTCTCTCTCGAGTTATATTATAAAAAAAATATAGACCGAAGGTATGTCTATAGCCTTTTGACAAGTGTCTAAAAAAATTCAAGACCAATATTTAAACATTGTAATTCATATGTACAAGGTGTGTCAATTAAGTAGGTAATTATTTTTTTTATTTTTTTTTTATTTAAATAGCATTACAATTCAGTATTGTCTCCTTTAAAATAACTTCCTTGGGAAGCCACATAGCACTCGAGACGGTTCTTCCACTCCTCGTAGTAATGCTGGAACTCATATACTGGAATATCCTTCAGCTGGTTGGTTACAGCCGTTTGAATGTTTTCTATGGTCCCAAAATGACGTCCCTTGAGGTAATTTTTCAATCTCGGGAAGAGAAAAAAGTCTCAAAGACTCAAGTCAGGTAAATATGGAGGCTGAGGAGCCACAGGAATTTTTTACTGGCTAAAAACTCCTTTACTGAAATGACTGTGTGACAAGACAAGTTTTTTATTCATCCCCAATTCGTTAGTCTAAATCTGATGAACGGTGTGATTTAAACTTTACTCTTCCCCGACCATTCTTGTCAACCGACGATATGAACGCACAAGATCTCGTATTATATCGACATTTTCATCGGTTCTTGAAGATGAAGGCCTTCCGTTGCGTGGTTCATCTTCAATCGACCCTCTTCCTTCTGAGAATGCCTTAAACCACCGAAAAAACCTCCGTCTCCGTAGGTGTGTTGAGTTTTGTAAAAGTATCCGTTGCACTGTGTCCAAGTCTAAAGCAAAACCTGATAGTACACCGTACTTAAAAATTAATGTCACTCGTTTTTAAAACGCACTAGAAAAAAAACCGGTTTACGGAGACAGTCACAAAGAACAAACAAATACCTCTAAGTTCAAACTTGTACTGAAGGTGCATTACATGTTAACCTACCGCCCTTCCAAGTCCCGTCTCCGCAGTGTTGCTAGATCGGGCGCTACGTTGCCAGTCTCAATACTTAATTTACTCACCTCGTATTTTCCTAAATACGTGGTGCTCTCGAGTAATTTTTTTCGAAAAAAAAATCCGTTAAGATTTTATCGATTTTAGCTACTACTTTAAGAAAGCACTTTTAAAACTACTTAGATAATTTATAATAGTATGATTTCACTCCACTACGTTGGTGTGGAAGTGTGCATCGGGCACTAGTAGCTCAATAGATTACTTACGGAGAACAGGGAAGTTTTCTGACCACAAAAAAGACAAACCAGAAAAATTACATGTTTTTCTACTTACTTTTTAATCCAGTTTTATTTCGGCGTAACGGCGTATAAAGTGAGATTTATAATCACACCAAAGACCCTCGTTTCTCAATAGAAAAACGTCAGTGTGATATAATATGCTTAAAATATTGCGAGTCAAGCAATAAAATACTGTATCCTGCTAGGCTATTGGATTCATTATTACATTTGATCTGTTAGAGTGTACCGGGCAAAAGGTATCTAATGCAGCAGAGTGTAATAATATAATCTATCCGTTGAGTCATTGTCAACTGGTTCGAGTCCCTTCTAAAATTAGTTATCAGCTCTCAGGTTCTCTGATGAATTCTGTTATCACACATGTATGTGTCTATACAGGGTTAGAAGATGACAAGGTACATAAGCTAGGTGCGTTAATTCCTTTCAATTTGTCGATGTGTTAATATAAAAAGAAATGTAAAGTAATATGGTAGGTCATGATTGTCCACCAAAGCAGTAAGTACCTACTAAATATGCATGTATGTATAATGAATACCCCCCATAATTTCTTACTTTTTAATATATTTCAAAAAAAGTAAAAACAAGTTCTTCATAGCTTTTTACATAAAATCAGAATAAAATAATAGTCTGACTATAGGGCAAGCTCTCCTTACGGACAGTTCCAATATGCGGACATCTCTCTTAAAGGACAAATGTTTTGACAAAGTAATCACAATCAAAACAATTCGAAACAAACTGCAAATTAGCTTGACCGACCTGTCACGTACACTGTGGGGGATGCTCTTTTGTTTTTCAGAGCCTACGCAGTTTTCGACTTCGGAATTCGATGTCGAATTAGAACGAGAGTCTATGCATGGTTTAGGAAAATTCGGTTTTTCTCAAACCGAATTTTTTCTTTGATGATCGAAATTTTTCTCAAACGTCGTACGAAAATAACGTAAGAGAAAATGTTGTTTAAAGAAAAACGGACTAGTATGTATACTATGTTTTTATACTATGGACTTAGTTTTTGATATATTTTAAAAAAAGTAAAAACAAGTTCGTCCATAGCTTTTTATATAAAATCAGAATAAAATAACAGTTGCGCACAGTTCCAATATGGGGACATCTCTCTTAATAGGACAAATGTTTTGGAACCAAATTTTTGCCTATATGTTTCCATATAAAATATATTCCGATAATCGGATGCCTTGATAAACGGTCGCGGACACTGTAATTTTACCCCTTTCTTAATTAAATCTGCTATAAGCGGACGTAGTGATTCAAAAAATATGGGATCAAAAATTAATAGCAGATACTACATCAAAAATTAATCGAGACCGTATTTTTTTTATTTCGCTCCAGGGTCGATTTTAACAGTACTGCAGCCCTCTAAAAGGGGGCGGTGCGAACAAGTTTTTCAAATATTTTCAAAACCACCAAGTAGGTGTGGCTCAAATTTGGTACAGAAGTAATAAATAGTCCCAAACAATATGATAAGGCCATTTGATTACCCCATACAGGGGTTAATGGCACGGCACACATGACATATTTATTTTTTTCAATAATTTTCTTTTTCCATAAAGGCATTTCAATTTAGATAGTGTGATACGCAATTAAATTCTCTACAGAAAAGGTCTACTTGTTCGGAATGCGAAAAATGCACGGTTTTCAAGAAAATAAAAAAAAAACCTATTTATTTTCGAATATTTTAACGCTCTATCCAATTACGTAAAAAATATACAGGGTTCTGTTAAAATTTCTTGATTTGGGTCCATTTCCGTAAAAACCGGAACTGATATCCAATTGTTTTTTTTATGAAACATGTGCGTCTCAATGACTTACCCCTTTCACCCCATTTACAAATTTTTAACTTTAAAGACAACTGAATGACTCCTTGTGTAACGATTTCGTTGTCACCCGGTATACTCGACAGGGTGTCCCATTACTTGGAGGCCATATTAAAACTACAAATTCCTTGAGTAAAGTTTTGATCAAATGTTTCTTATTGTTAGTCCAAAAGTTATTGGTAATCAAGATACAGGATGTTAAAGTTATAATTTAATTTTCGATTTTCGTAAATAACATTTTTTCACAAAATTTGGAGATTTTTTTAGGTGGCGGTAGGAATTTTAATTTGTCAATCATTTTTGTGTGAATTGTAGAGGTGGGTGGAAATTTAGGACGCCTTATTTATCAGGATGTTTATGATTTTTTTCATTATTTATAGGAAGAAAATGTATACATTTTAAATGGCGCTCCGAATCAACGATACACATACGATACACATGTATAAAGTGTTCAGTGCAAAAACCTATTTATATCATTATTGTGAGATTTACAATTACTATCCCATTGACGATGGGACATGAGCAACTGATGATTCTCTCACTAAAAATAAGAGTGTTGACTCAAATATACTTAAGTACAATGTTTCTCGTTTCCAATAGTCAGTATGTTGAAGTTGAAAATTGAAAAAGTATTATTGATGTTTTTATTATTTTATTGACTCGTGTCAAGTTTGGTAAAGTAACAATAACACAGGCCCACAATTTTTTTTTTTGACTATGGATAAGAACATTGTTTTTCCTTGTATTTTTTGACGCTGAATCCAAATCCGGTGTCCGTTTAACCGCAGCACGGATTAGGATCAAGGTCATTTCAAGGTCAAATCGCGAAATAAAGGTTTAAAAGAGAATAAACCCATCTATCTTTATGTTTCTGGGATCGCTGAATTAGAAGCTGATGTTATTCTTACCATATCACGTGACTTCGAAGGGCACTCCAAGGTTAAATCACTAAAAAAGGTATTAATGAGGCAAGCGTTTGTGTCTTTATGTTTTTAAAGTTGCTGAATCCAAATCTGAAACCCATGATAGAAGATCGTAAATGGTCTCATTTTCATCATGTACCTTAGGCTGTATTGGGGAAATGTGGTTAAGGATTTTCGGTTTCGTGAATGTATTGCTATTATTTGTTAAGGTAAAAGATATCTAAGTGCGTGTATCCATGTACATTAGATGAGTTGATATCAATTCTCGTAGCTACCGTTTTATGAGCTATGAGTTTTATACTATACGCTCGTAGCTATGAGTTTTATACGTAGTATAAAAGCGTGTATGCGTGAGTGTGTACTTGTGTGCGTATGTAAGTGCATGTGTGCGTGACTGTGTGCATGTGCGTACATATATGCACTGGATTTGGATTCAGCGACCCCAGAAACATAAAGATATATGGGTTTATTCTCGTTTAAGCTTTTATTTCGCGATTTGACCTTGAAATGACCTTGATCCTGACGTGCTACGGTTAAGCGGACACCGGATTTGGATTCAGCGACCCCAGAAACATAAAGATATATGAGTTTACTCTTTTTCAATTTTTATATTTATTTCGCGATTTGATCTTGATGTGACCTTGATCCTGACGTGCTACAGTTAAACGGACACCGGATTTGGATGCAGCGTCAAAAAATACAGAGAAAAACTATGTTCTTATCCATAATAAAAAAAATATATATATATTTTTTTTGTGGGCCTGTGTAATTAATTATTACTTTACCAAACTTGACAAGAGTCAACCTAACCCACCACCTAACTGTCGAACAACCAATTCATTTACTTTTGGCAGTGGTATAGGATGTGGGTACGTTACATCTTTATTCCCCCTAAATTTTATGCCGCTGACCAAACATTAATTTCAACTACAATTTAGAATTTTTAGTGTATTTTACGTAGGTCATGTGCTACTGTTGGAAACCCATATAATAGTGGATGCTTTTTTAGATATTTACACTTTAGATATTTGCACAAGGTTTACTTTTTTTTTTTGTAAATCAAAGAACAACTTTGTTATTGCACAGAATAATTTTACCTTTACTGTCAATAAATGACGGAAAAAACGATGTTTTCAATAAAAAGGTAAATACTCTTAAGGCGCAAAAAACACGCCATTTTTCATGTCCTATTTATAATGCGGCAGAGGGTGCCCTCTACAATTTACATGAAACTTATTGTCACATTAAATTTCCTCTCCACAAAAAAATTCACCAAATTTCACCAAATTTTGTGAAAAAATGTGTTTTAAAAAAATTTATTTACGGAAATCGAAAATAAAATTATAAATTTGACACCCTGTATCTTGGTATCAATAACTTTTTGACTAAAGTAAGTTTGGTCAAATCGTAATATTTTTACCCAAAGAATATATAATTTCGCTGTGGTCAATTAATAATGGGACACCCTGTATATCGACTATTGTCTATGTACCTTACACATTGTGTCATGAAAAGTCGTTTAGATGTAGGGAGGTGATTTCTTAGGTAAAAAAGGAAAACAAATGTGGACATGTGTCCAGCAATGCTTTTTAAGGAAGCTAGAGCCCCTGAATGTGACGCACTTTTCCACTTTTTTGAAAAAGTAATCACAATCAAAACAACTCACAACAAACTGCAAATTAGCTTGACCGACCTGTTACGTACACTGTGGGGGTTGCTCTTTTGTTTTTCCCAGCCTACGCAATTTTTGACTTTAATTCGATGTCGAATTGGAACGAGAGTCGATGCACGGTTTAGGAAAACTCCGTTTTCCTCAAAAAACGGTGCGTCGTACGAAAATACCGTAAGAGAAAATGTTTAAAGAAAATGGACTAGATAATCCAAATTATCATAAAAAATTGTGGAAAATCTACACCAAAGAAAAATTTTACACTTCATATAAGCGAACACAACGTCTTCCGCCTCTTATAATTAAGGTACATGATTTTTGATATCAGTACCCGTATATTCAGCAACAAAAAATTACTTAGAATGCAAATGTTAGTTAATTTGTCTAAACTGGTTGCTAACTGATAATATAATTGAAAGATAAGTCCTTTGACCACCTGAAGGCGTCACCTTCAGGAGATGTCTCTTAGGAAGCATTTCAGGACACACAATTTTGATCCAAGGAATTACCATCCGAAAGACCGGCAGCGCTTACTTTAGTTGGTGTGTTCTGTGTGTAATTAAACTGGTCGTGAAAATTAGCAAAACACTTTTTAGATCAGCGCCATTTGCGTTCTATTCAAGTAAGAGATTAGCGGTTTTTAATTTTCGGTAAAGGATCGACTAAGAAGGACGCTGCCAGGGAAAAACTCCATCCCAGCACACATTAAGACCTCCTCAATAAGTTCCGTGTATTTGCTCGCTGTCCCATCTCTTCCACATCCAGACTCCCGTAAGCCACTCCTTTGCATTTATCCAGGGTTTTGCGTGGTTTGATCATCTGTTGGGCAAATACATTGATCCTAATGCTGCCTAATAAAGTGGTGTCGGGTGCCATAACTCACTTTCTCCCTTTTATAACTCAAACACCCCTTCAGCCCACATCCATACCGACTTCCCAGTCACCCCCTCAGGTTCCATCCCTGTAGAAGGCTCCGTGAGATGTCGTTTTGTCTCGAATTCACGTCATGGCACTACCTGAAGGCTCTCGAAATTGGCGGAACATCTGTGGACGACCGATTGAGCGCTAAAATTGATATTTCAACTCCTACCCACCCCCCTGAAAATTGGCCGCGCCGAGAGGTTGTAAGCAGATCTTGATGCATTGGGTGACTCAGAAAGCTTTCTTGAGGATCCATAAACTATTTTTGTCACGCTCCGAGTCATCCGGCTCCTACAAATCCTCTTTTACGTCCCATCGCCCTCTTTTTTTGAACATCTCCAAAAAAATTTTTGAGTGGAAGAAAATTCCTGAAAGATGACGGGTAGGTAGGATGAGTAGGCGGAACCTTCCTTTGGACTTGTGTGAATCGACAATCGTCAAATCCGCGAGAGATGTTTGGTACGAGCGACAAGTTTTCACTATGACTTGGACTCGTGAGTCCTCGACTGGGCTAGCACCTACGAGGCAGACCACCCAAACATCACCTTTTTCCACTAATTTTACGACCAAAAGCATGTTTGAGTGGCCGACCTCGCAAGCGCTAACCCAGTGAGCACAAGTTACAGTGAACAATTGCCTCGCGTACCATCTCTCGCGAATTTCGCGATTGTCGATTGACACAAGTGCAAAGGAAGGTTCCACTTAGCCAACGAGCCCTTCTTTTGGGAATTTTCACCTACTCAAAATTCTTTTTGGATGCAACTAAAAAAAGAGGACGATGGGTCGCAAAAGAGGATTTGAAGGAGACAAACGATTCGAGGTGAGCCGAAAAGGGTTCAATGGTCTTCAGGAAGGCTTTCAGAGTATCTCCACGCATCAAAACCTGCCTACAACCCTTCAGCGCGGCAAATTTTCAAGGGGGTGGGTTGGAGATGAAATATCACATTTGGCGCTCAATCGGCCGTCCGCAGTGTGTTCCGCCAACTTCAAGACCCTTCACGTAATGCCATGACATGAATTCGAGACAAATAGATATCACAGCTCCACAAAAAAATGAAAAAATGCTTTCAGAAACCAAACCTATCCTACGTTATGTTTTTTGGGGTCGGTGAATCCGAATCCGGGGTCAGTTTAACCCCATCACGTCAGCATTTTCCATAACCTCAAAAATGAGGCCCAAAAACCCCATAACACGTGAAATATTTAATCCTCTAGCATCTTAACCCACGTAACCCCATAACCTCATAATCCGATCATCATCCCGAAACCCTAAACCCCAAAACTTCATAATACAATAACCCCATAACCTCCAAGCCCGGTCAGCAACAGAGATTTGAGCTCTAACGCCGGGAGGTCTAAGTCAATGTGATGTTTCTCGACGTGTAGCGAACCCCATCAGATTATAACTCCTAAACCCTAACTCCATCATCCTCCAACCCCATAAACCCAAAACCCCATAACCCAATAATCCCATAAACTTCAAAATTGATTTTCAAATTTTTACGAAACCAATAAATGTTACCAAAACTACACTGTTGAGATGCTCCATAACCAATTTCAAATTATCGCGCTACTCTTCAAATTCCCTAGGGAATTTCAACTTCCGACCGCCAGAGGCATCTGTCTTAATTTTTTACATTCGACAAGAGAAAATATTATTCCTACTTATACGTATGAGTAGTTTGACAGTAAAAGAAACAGAAAAGAACTCCGTACTTCATTGAATACGCTTCACAAAGGAGTGGATTCATATGTATTTCTAATGCCTGAAAGCCGAAGTAAAGTTTATGACAATGTATTGAAATCTCATTCTCTTAGAAACAAAAAATCCCTTGAAAGGTGGATGTAGTACTGTTCTGCTTGTGCTTGCAACCAGGGCACCTCCAAGTGATTGACGGTGGGCAATGGAGTAATTCCGTCATCGGGCAGAGACCCTGGATAACGGCGTTCGAGCCGTCATGGCAAACACACGTTGTAAAATTACGATGCAGGGATTCGGAAACCCAGTATCGGCGGCTGGTCAGGGTGGTCAGGTGAGAGAGGGTTTTGGGGTTTATGGGGTTGGAGGATGATGGGGTAGGGGGTTTAGGGGTTATAAGAGGGTACGCTACACGTCGAGAAACAGCAAATTGACTTAGACCTCCCGGCGTTAGACACCCAAATCTCTGTTGCTGAGCGGGTTTGAAGGTTATGGGGTTTTGGGGGTTTATGGGGTTTGGGGATGATCGGATTATGAAGTTATGAGTTTACGTGGGTTAGGATGCTTTGTGATTTATTAAGCTTTGGATTTATTAAGTTTAGTGTTATGGGGTTTTTGGCCTTAATTGAGGTTATGGAAAATTCTGAAGTGATGGGGTTAAACTGACCCGGATTCGGATTCAGCGACCTCAAAAACATAAGGTAGGGTGGCTTTGGTTTCTGGAAAGCATTTTTTTCAATGTTTTTTATGGAGCTGTGTATTCCACGCAGCCTTCTACACGGGCGGAACCTGAGGGGGTGGGAAGGGGGGACGGAGTAGGTGTGGCTCGGATGGATCCTTGGGTTGTCAAAGGGTGAAAGCGAGTTGTGATACCCCATACTAATTTATTAGGTAGAGTAAGATTAAATGAATTCGCCCAACAGAAGTCAAACCATGCAAAAACTGCGCAAATGCAAAAGGGTGGTTTAGGGGGTCTGGAAATGGGTTGAAGAAGTGGGACAGCGACCGAATACACAAAAGTTATTGAGCAGGTCTTAATTCGTGCTGGAAGTGAGGTTTTACGTACAGTGCATGTAAAACAGTGTCCTTCTTAGTCGATCCTGTAGGTCTTTTAAATTCCCGTCAAAATGGGGTTGATTTTTGGGGTGTGGACGGCGAACCGTTTAGGTCACAGCATAGCTACTTGGAAGTATTAAAACCAACCCATTAAGCTACCGAAAATTAAAAAACCGCAAGTCTTTAACTCGAGTAGAACACAAATGGCGCTAATCTAAAAAGTGTTACGTTAATTTTGACGAGACGTTTATTTTGATGATTTTTCCAAAATCCAAATGAATTTCGTGAAAACTGATAGGTAGCATATTCAATGGGCGTGGTTAGTAACGATCATTCATCAACGATCACGATCATCAGTCACTTGCGAAAAAAAGTATGTGGCCGTTGTAGATCGCAATTTATTTTCCCGAAGCGACATTGTACAGGGTGGTGGGGCACGTAAAAGTCCACCCCCTTTATTTTAGTTATTTCTTACATTTTCAAAAATTTCAGAGTACTATGCGACGTACTTTTTTCCAAAATTTTCAATTATTCTATAAAAAATTAGTTTTGGCCTAATTATACAGGGTGTATCAATGCCAAGTGTATTATCTCTTATGGAATACCCTATATATTTTTGCATAATCTGAAAGAGCGTATCGATTTACATATCCCCCCAAAAAATTAAATTTATAAAATTAAAATTGGTGGAGATATTAACCGCCAAAACTGAAAAAGTCAAATTCTAAATTTTGTATTATTGTTAATTATGTTATTTCCTTATTTAGTTTAAAGTCAAAGTAATTAGAATAAATATTAATTACGTAATAACTAGAAAACAGTAAATATAAAAAATGTGTCTTAAACTATTAGTTGCAAACCAAAATGTTTATTAACTATTAATGCTATCATGAAACTATTAATAACTAATTATGGAATATATTGAAGTTACAAATAATAAATACGAGAAACTCTTAAATCAAATTAAATTTTCGACGTAACGGCCATTATTTTCTATGCACATTTGACATCTTTTTATAAAATTCAATCGAACCCTTTCAAATAATATGTAGTTCATTGTTATTTAGATTCTGAATATTATCGGTGATCAATTGTTTCAGATGTTCTGCATTTCGAATTTCCTCTTCGTATACCCAACCCTTTAATGCTCCCCACAAAAAGAAATCTAAGGGAGAGAGGTCCGGACTTCTAGGTGGCCATGGAATGGGACCTCTGCGGCCTATTCACAAATCATAACTTGTGTTTAAAAACTCATGGACTTGCCTTGTATTATGCGGTGGAGCTCCATCCTGTTGTCATTTTATCATCATTCTGGAATATTATCTATTAAATCTTCAATCGGCCCTCTCAAATAATTTAAATAACTTTCAGAATTTAGTGAACCTTCAATAAAAATGGGTCCAATAATTTTGTCTTGAAAAATGCCGCACCAGACGTTAATAGTATTCCTACCTTGTTTTTTAATTGGTCGAATAGCTCGTGGATTTTCTGCAGACCATCTATGGTGAATCTTTCTATTGAATAAACCAGACGTCGAAAAGGAAGATTCATCTGTCCAAAATATATTTCTTAAAAAATTACGATCCTGACGATACCTGGCAAGAATTTCCTCACAGAACGCAACTCTGTTAATGCAATCATTTGGATATATATGTTGCACTGGCAAGACCTTATATGGTTTGAAATTGAGCTCTTTTAATACTCTTAAAATACTTCTCTTCGATATATTTAACTGATTGGCTGCGGCCCGCGAAGAAGAATCTGGTTGTTCAGTAAAATGAAGTAAAATACTAAGCTCCATTTCCTCTGTTATGATAGAATTATTTCGTATTCTTTGAGATTCTTTAGTGCCATTTTCTTCTAAATTGCTTAAATTCTCTTAAAAGTTTTCGCATCTGGAACTGGACGTACGGGGAAAGTTGTTGCATATTCTTCGTGCAGCATATAGATTTTTATTACATTTAAGGAATATTTCTAATATCTGGCGTCTCACTTCAACTGAATAACCCATTATAATTTATTAAACACTACTTAGTTTATAACTATATTTTGTATTTATTTTACAATAAGGCACCAATAGGTAACAACACCAACAAATAACTTGACGTTTGCGTGACAGAACTTTTGTTTATAACTTATATCAAAGCCTGCTTCGTAAAAGAATTCTGAAAAATTATATCAGGTATTGTGTGCCGTCAAATTGTTGCTATAATACTATAACCTAAATTACGCTATAACTCATATTTTTGAAAAAAGAATATTAAGGTAATAGGAATTAGGTATCATAAGTTACTTATGGCATAAATATAAAAGAAAATTGTAATTATTAAAGTAAAATAACACCAGCAAAAAGTATTTCTAAAGAATTTGACTTTGTCAGTTTTGGCGGTTAATATCTCCACCAATTTTAATTTTATAAATTTAATTTTTTGGGGGATATGTAAATCGATACGCCCTTTCAGATTATGCAAAAATATACAGGGTATTCCATAAGAGATCACGTTGGCGTTGATACACCCTGTATAATTAGGCCAAAACTATTTTTTTATAGAAAAATTGAAAATTTTGGAAAAAAAGTACGTCGCATAGTACTTTGAAATTTTTTGAAAATGTAAGAAATAACTAAAATAAAGGGGGTGGACTTTTACGTGCCCCACCCTGTACATGTTATTTGTCATAATGAATCTATATTCAAAACCGATATCGCCGTTTCCACTGTGTAATATAATCACCCAGCCATAACGACATATTTAAGAAGATCAGCTGGTTCGGTTTATTTATTTATGCTTTTGCTTTCCATGTTCAGTGAACTATGAATTGATTGCAGTACCCTCCGTTTTGGGCGTATAGAAATTGCGTTTCATTTACATCTCCACCGGCTCTTATTAAAGCCGCTCAAGGCGAATGGAAAATTATTATTCAAAGAGAAACGGCAAAATTCAGTCCCCGTGACAAATTTTCGTTTAATAAGGTTAGGTATGATAATAAGACGTTACGGTAAATCAAATATTCCTAAATGTTAAATGTGTGTGAAGTTGGCACCCCATTTCTGAATATTTGAAATAATTTGGTTTGCGATCATTTGCGAAGGTTTACGATAACTCTTTTCGTTTGGGATAAAATCGATTAAGAAAAAAACCTAGTCAAAGATACTGTCAAAAAAATGCTGGAATCCACCTTCACATCCAATTCTTCAAATTTAATTAGACTAAACCGTTACAAATATCCAGTTATATTCTTAAAAGTGTGATGATATTATTATATGTTTGGATATGACCCCTTATGACCACTGTGGCTGATATCGCTTGTATAACCGATATGACCATTATGACCTTTATGGCGATGACCATAATGGTCCATTGACCCTTATAATCTATATAGTATCAATGACTTAAAATAAATTAATGACCTCTATGACATTTATGGCCTTAAAACTCCTAGTTTAAGTAAATATAAGTGTTTGTATTTTTATGGGCTAGAGTCCTAAAATGTTCTGAAACGTCGAGGTTCTAATTTCATGCAAAAAAATTACTTATGTTTGTCTGTCGGTTGGTCGTTCATAAAGGTCATAAAGGGCATATTAGTTATAAAGATCATTGGTCTCATGAGTCATAAAGGTCATACACTTCAATGGTTATAATTCGTAAAGGCCATATTTGTCATAATTTGTCATAAAGGGCATACTGATCGTAAAGGCCTTGTCCATAAAAGACGTAGGGCTATAAAGGCCATATTGTTCATAAAGTTCATATAGGTCACACGACATAGACTATGATGGATCATACAATATGGCGTCTCGCAATACGATTATAAGTAAGTCAAAAAATCAAAGGGACATATAGGTAATAAGTCATATAGGTCATAAAGGTCTTATTGGTTTCGTTTTTATATTTCATTTTGTTTCTAAATTGTATTTATATTTCAAAGACTACAAGGGTCATAACGGCCATAAAGACTAAACATTTTTAGACATTTAGTCTGATTGAATATGGAAATATTGAATGTGGAAGTTCCATCCTAGTAAGGTAGTATCTATCCAAACACCAACCTAGTAAGGTAGTACTCTTTATATTTGCAATTATGTTGTGCATGTGTCTGAAATTTTAATGGATACCCTCGTATCGTTTTCGAATTACCTATAGGTAATGAAAAAGTGTGTTATTCCCATTTATCCCCCAACCCCTCAACAGTTTAAGCCTCAAAATATAATTCAGCTCCAGGTCTCATCATGTACATAAGCGTTCCACATTTAAAATTGATATCTTAACGTTTTTTGAAGTTATCGTGTACACAAAAATTGTTAAAAGGCAGGCAGGCAGGCAGGCAGACACACAGACAAGAAATTATTTTTCGCTTAAACTAAAAATCTCGACATTTCAGAATATGTTAGGCCTATTTAACCAATAAAAAAATTTAAAAAATGTTTTGTGTAAGTATACTAATTCCATCTACAACATAGGCGTGGAAGTGAAAGAGGTGTAAAACACAAATAATTTTTGAGTTGAAACTGGCTGGGACTATTAGTTAGATAAATAATTTTTTTATGTTAATTTTGAAAAATCAAGTAGATCTAGACAAGAGTAATATAATTATTTTCTGTGTGGGTAAATTGTCTCTTTTAAGCAACATATCGAAAGGTTCACTGAAGCGATAGAATTAAAAAATCTAGCAATATACCTAATTTAAAAACCATTAGTCATTTTAGATTTTTAAATTTTAATAGGGTATTAATAAAGTATTTTCTATAGAAATTATCAAAATATTGATAGATATCCAATATTAAGAAATATATTTTATATAGTTTGAAATTTGGCATTTGGCATACATATATGATAGATTTCAATTCTGAACAAATTTTTTATGGAAGTTGCTGATATTTTGCTTAGAAATGACACTTTACCTACACTAACTAAATTTCATATACCTATTTTGTCTACTTTATAAAATTTTTGAACAGAAAATCATTTAACACTTAAAAGCACTATGCGGGTGTCTTGCAGGGACTCCAGTCTAAGTTTATTTTTAAATGTGTGAAAACAAGTCCCTCTCGGACATTTCTTTTTATGTAACTGATTTTTTTGCCTAATAAATTTCCGAATTAATTGACGAATTAATTGCTTCCACATTTTCGATAATACGGAAACAATTTGTGATATAAAACCTTGACAACAACGTTTTCGGAAGGGGTCTATAGATTATTACATTTTTTTGATAACAGATTTGTACTGTTATTTTTCCTGTTATAGTTTTGACTAAAACTGGCTTTTTATCTATTTTGAGGTTATGTTTTCACAAAAATCCTGACCTCATGAAGAAAAACTGGTAGCGGCATTGTGTTCAACGCATCAAAATCCTATGTTTTAGCTATTTCGGTCCAATTTACTTGTACCTGTACTCACGACAAAAATTCTTGTATTTCTCGCTAAACTCATAAATAAAGTAATGTTTGCGTCATCTATAGTAATGTTTTTTTATTGTTACTATTGGTTTTGGAAGACTTTGGAGAGCTAAATAAGATGGTATGGTCCATTTTACTTAATCTCGTATCGTTGTCCAGTTTTTAGGGCACGAATATAGCCAGAAATGTCCATTTTAGTACATTTAGGTTATACCTGGAATGTACGGTGTAATAAGTATTTCCTATGCAGCAAAAACATTTGTTAATGTTTTTGTTTTTTTAACAACTGCGATTATTAAAGTTTTAAAATAACGCGATATTTATGTTAGGTACAATGCAGAATGTATGCGGCCTCATAAACAAGTATATTTATATGCCTAAGGTAACATTGCTAATTATTTCTAAGCTTTGATACGTAGGTGCGGTCCTATCGTGATGTTTGACGTCATGCACGTTTAAAATCCGGACTCTAGTTTTAACTCATTTGTAAACTTAATGAGTGAATGAATGAATTGATGGATGCACTGAGGGTGAGTGAATAATGAATAAATGAATATCATCAATCAATCGATCGATCACTTTATCAATCAAAAAACAGATGAACAGGACAATCAGTCGTCATAAATTAATCCCTATTTAATGTTTGTCAATCTTTATTAATAATTTTATATCAACGTGGTTCTGAATAAGATAATGGAAAGCGGGGTGATTGAATCTGATAGCTAACATACGTTTGAACATGGCTATCTATGTCTGAGCGTGAATTTTCTTTATAGAAAAAACAAAATGTTTTTTCTCTATTAATTTAGCCAATAATTATGGTCCTTTTGGGTATGAAAATGTTTTTTTTTATTTGCCTACATACCATTAGACGAAAATATTTAAGATAAGAGTTTTATAAGCTTCGAGTTACAAAAAAAACTGGACGTTTTCCACAAAACACCGAACTGCTATACTTTTCTCGACGCGCGTTTCGTCAACTAAGTTGGCGTCTTCAGGAGAAGATTGAAACTAAGTTTTTGATCTTCTTAATTTTAAAGTTTTAACCTTCTCCTGAAGATGCCAACTTAGTTGGCGAAACGCGCGTCAAAAAGCAGTTCGGTGTTTTTGAAACTTTTTTTTTTGTAATGAATAAACTTATCTAATATTTTCTCAATGGTATAGGAAAAAAAAATTTTACCCAAAAGGACAAAAGGTAAATTAATAAAAAAATTATTGTTTATAAAGGATCCTGACCTAGATAGCCATGTTCAAACGTATGTTAGTTACAAGTTTCAATCACTCCCGCTTTCCATACTTTTCTCGACGCGCGTTTCGCCAACTAAGTTGGCGTCTTCAGGAGAAGATTGAAACTAAGTTTTGATCTTCTTAATTTTAAAGTTTTAACCTTCTCCTGAAGATGCCAACTTAGTTGGCGCAACGCGCGTCGAAAAAAGTATAGCAGTTCGGTGCTTTGTGGAAAACGTCCACTTTTTTTTTTGTAACTCGAAGCTATAAAACTCTTATCTTAAATATTTTCGTCTAATGGTATGTAGGCAAATAAAAAAAAACATTTTCATACCCAAAAGGACCATAATTATTGGCTAAATTAATAGAGAAAAAACATTATTGTTGTTTTTTTTTTTTATAAAGGATATTCATGCTCAGACTTAGATAGCCATGTTCAAACGTATGTTAGCTACAAGTTTCAATCACCCCGCTTTCCATTATACTTTTCTCGACGCGCGTTTCGCCAACTAAGTTGGCGTCTTCAGGAGAAGATTGAAACTAAGTTTTGATCTTCTTAATTTTAAAGTTTTAACCTTCTCCTGAAGATGCCAACTTAATTGGCGCAACGCGCGTCGAGAAAAGTATAGCAGTTCGGTGTTTCCTGGAAAACGTCCAGTTTTTTGTTTCTACGCCGAAGGTTCTAGTACCCACTCCAACTTCGAGTTCACAATTCTTGCTTTGTAAAAAGAGCAACAACAGTTGTAAGGATATAATTCAACGTTTCCAGAAAATCTTATTTCTGAATTTTTATGACTAATTATTTTAAATAGAATATTATCATAATATGAACTATTGATTGATAAGTTTTCTATTTAGTAGGTAATTTATTAAAAAAAAATGGTTGTTTGTGGTAAACCAGTAAATGAAAAAAAATATCACATTATACAGGGTGTCCACAAGTTACACCGACAACGTACTAAAAGAAAACGTAAATAAAAAAAAAGTAAACAGTTTTTAGTTTTGAGCTACAGACCTTGAAAATAAACCTAAAACACATGTTTTAAATTATTAAAACATGTGTTTTAAATTAAAACCGCGTAATAAATTCACGACGGTTTTGACGATTGTAATAATTTTTGGCTCTTTTACTTAGACTGTGTGGATAGTTAGTATGGGGGGAGGGTGAAAAATTACAAATAATAAATTGAAAATAAATTAACTCATTTGGATATTACTATGTACAGCACTTAATTTATAACTTATAGAGGGCTGTTTACGTGATTGTATGAAGTATACACATAGGAATGTAAAATGTCAATAAGGCTTGATTTGAGTTATCTTACTTAATATTTTAAATTTAACTTAGAAATCCTGAGGACCCCATTTTCACACTGCTGTTCCTAATAAAATACGTATATATATGTATAGGGTTCCGTGTAATTTAGGACAGTAGGGAATAATACACAAATAATGGTTGTATAGAGCCCACAGGAGTAATTTAAACCCAAGTGAATAATGCTGAAGAATAGCAGGACGTCAGTGAGAGAAAATGTGGTGAAACTTTCATTAACATTGATAAAATGTTTCCACTAATAGGAAGATTCGTATACGAATTTTTACTGACATCATTTCTTCCTGCTATTGTAAACATATAATTCAGAAGGATGACTTATGATTAAAAAAATTATCGTAAATGTACCATAACATACATACATATACGGGTATAATAATGATATGATATAGAGCGTCATTTTTTTTAAAAACACAAAAATGCATTATAGTACAAGTATTGCAGTTTTTTCACATAATTACAATTTACTTTAATACATGTTGTTAATCGTGGGGAACTAGTGGGATTTTTTATTCTTTTGCCATAAAAGTTTTCTGTCTCCCGTTTTAGCTAGTTTCCACTTCGATTTTCACCTCGAAATACGTATGTTTGGTGCACGTTTGAATAAGTGAAAAATGGATTAACTAAAATTCGTACCCACAAGAGTTGTTATGAAACTCTACTAAACGGACTAAAAAGGGAAATGGCCCGAAAATTATCCACGAACGAATGCTTGCGGTATATGGTAAAAAATTTCCATCACTATATCAAGCAGAATTCTGGTCAAATTAATGTTGTTTTGATCAGGAATTCATTAAAGATGACTCAGAGTCTGGTAGACCTCTTGAGACAAGTATATAGGAAACAATAAAGAAAACTGAAGAGTTGGTATTGAAAGATCGAAGAAATTATGTGTAAGTTTTTGCACTGGATCCGAAACAAACTGCATCCGAAACAAAAGTGGAAAATTTTACATGAAGATTTAGAGATGAGCAAAGGTCAGTGATATTGATTCCGAGACTCCTCACACCAGAACATAAACGTGTCAGGCTATAAATTTGTCAGAAAATAATTTGGTTAAACTATTAAAAATACAAAAGTTCCCATCCGAGCAGGGAGATCTCAAAATTGTTTCGATTCTGCTGTTGCACAACTGCAAGGTGCAAAAGGCTTTCATTGCTCGAGAAGTAGTCATGAAGTGTGGCTTCCAAGAGTCGAGACGTTCATCCAATTGTCTGTATCTGACACCCAGTGATTTATGACCAATATTTCCAATATGACCTTTTTAACTTAGATGATTTTTAACTTAATGTATGATATTTTGCTACTTAATATATGAGTTTAATATATGATATTTTTTATTTATATGACCTTCATTACTTTTTGTATTTGTAAGGCTTATTAAATAGTTAATAATGATAATACTTGAAAAACTTTTTTGAATTTTATTTTCAAATAATATCTTATCTTTGAAAAAGAACAAAAGATCTATGTTCTCGTCCTCCTTTTACTGTCCTTGTCCCTCCCTAACCTCCTTTTGTCTTCCATTTGTCCTCCTGTTGTCTTCCCTTTATTCTCCTTTCTACCCGTTCATTTTACTGACCTTGTCCTCATTGAACTTTTTTGTCCTCCTTAACCTTCTTGATAATCGAAATTTCAAATTTCGAAAGAATGAGAAATATTTTCGTCATTCTAAATATGACACTTCGTGTGTTATTGAACGTTGTGAAGTAAAATCGCATTATCAATTATGTCAAAATCATATTATCAACGATATATAACTGTGTATAAAAATAATATATATAAATTTGTTTACAATTTGATTAAAAGTAGTCTAACGGATTTAAGTCTGGACTTCTGGCAGACCATCAGGGTCCCCCATTTCTGCGCCATCTATTTGGAAACAGTAAATATATTTGATTTTGTTATTTTCCGGCCATTGTGACGAGATGTACCGACCTAGTGCCACCCACCGATCTATAATAATATCTCAGTGATGCCACCATAACTATCGGATAATATTTAAAGGATCGTCTTCAAACTGCTGGATAATGTTATTGATTTTATCAATATTAACTTCCTATATGTATATCCGTGAAGTTAAGCTTATTAAGGAAGTTCACTAGAATTTTTACAGTTTCTATTTAATATTTTTTTATAGTTTAAGATCAGATACATAGAAAAAGAAAACCATAACTCCAGTACCAAACAAAAGTCAACACAAGTCTACCAATATTGTTAACGTCTATATTTTGTTTCTTATCCACGTTCGATTTATGACTTAGATTTTGTCTGATTTGTGATTTTAACATAATAACATACCACGTGTCATACATATCCGTTTTTAGAATGACAAGCTCTTCCGAAATTTTAAACACCCAGGTCCGTATTTAAAAAAAATGATGATGGGCTCGAAAAATCGAAACGACGGACTGAAATACTGCCATTTTGTACAGAAAAAGTGGCACAAGTGGAAGTACAAATCGTTTAAAAAAATCTCCTCAAATAAAGGCAGTAAAAAATGAAAACCAATTTGCCAAATTTGATTTTTTACCGGATATATCCGAAAGTATTCGGAGCTTCATCAGTTTTTAAGCGGAATTTGATTGAGCACGAAATTTTCCCATCTCTGCCACATTTTTTCCCTTATATTATAGTTCCCCCAGAGATCCCAATGGTCATCCTCGAATCTGGGGCACGCTGTGCATATATACATATCAAATTTGAATTGCATATCTTATATCGTTTGCGAATTACCTGTAGACAAAATAAAAGTGTATTAACCCCGTTTCCTCTTACCAACCCCCAACCTCTTAACTAATTAAGCTCAAAGCATGTTATCCTGTACACAGAAAAGGTTAACAAACCGACAGACAGACACATATATTTATCTCGCTTAAACTTTTGA
Organism: Aromia moschata; assembly: GCA_029963805.1. Lineage (NCBI taxonomy): Eukaryota > Metazoa > Arthropoda > Insecta > Coleoptera > Cerambycidae > Aromia > Aromia moschata. The sequence goes on from JAPWTK010000478.1 coordinate 45,791, forward strand.
CGCTAAGACGTTTGAGTAAATTTCAAGTCTATTTAGACAATTAAAAATTTTCATCGATACTATACTTTCATTTCACTACGTAGAGGTGGAATTAAAAGTAAATCGTTATCTTATCAATGACCTAAGTAAGACTGATCATGCATTCCACACGATTTCAGCAAAACGACGTTTATAAATGTAAGATGGTGGTTTACAAATAATATTCATATTTGTCATCCGCTTAATGGTGTACTTGTTAGCTAGTGTGGGAATTAGTTTAGGCGTTAATTAGTAAGGAAACTTAAATGAATGGTTGGATGCGTATTTGAGCTTGACAAACAACATGTGAGACTCACTATTATACTGGAAATAAAGCAGCAAACGACACGATGTGTAAGTGTAATTTGGCGTGTTTTTAGTTTTTGTATTTATGTTGTTTATGACTCATATGAAATGTATGACTTTTATGACCTGTATGACTTTTATGCCCCATATGACTTTTATAATATATGTCATATAAGTTATACAACTCATATGACTTTTACGACCAATATAACCAATATCACCCTAATAACCAATATGGCCTTTATGAACTTTGTGACCAATATGACCTATACGACTTATTTGATTTTTATAACATATGTAAATATATTATTTATTGTATACTATAATATTATAGGTCATACAATGTATTGGAAATGGATATAGCGATTAGTAAAAATGAGAGTAGAGGCTAATCAACCTGAGATTTGAATTCCTCTATCTCAAAAAACCTATAAAACGACATGTCACATGAATATTTTTCTTAATTCATATTGAAATACAATCCCGTTTCCTCATCCTTACCGTGGGACGATAAATGAAACCATCAGCCAATTTAGAATAAATGTACGATTTAACTTGGGCATACATACAAGGTGTAAATTAAGTAATTAAAATAATAATGATTTAAAAAATATATATTCGACTAGAATTACAATTCAGTATTGTTTCCTTCAAAATAACTCCCTTGGGAAGCCACACAGTACTGGAGACGGTTCTTTCATTCCTCATAGCAGTGCATGAACTAATATACTGGAATAGTGGAAGAGAAGAAAGTCACAAGGATTCAGGTCAGGCGAATATGGAGGCTGAGGAGTCACATGAATATTTTTACTGGCTAAAAACTCGTCGTAATTGTCGTAATGCAACATCCAGTTGTTCTTGATGGTTGGTCTCACACGCATGATCCTTTTTCGAGTTTTTCAAGAACCTCTCTGCAAAAGTGTTGATTTACTGTTTGGCCTGGAAGCACAAATTCTTTATGAACAATTCCCTGGCTATCAAAAAGTAAATCAAGATGTATTTGACCTTTGACTTGCTCATTCTTGCTTTTTTGGATCCTAGAGAGCTTGAAGTGTGCCATTTTAAGCTTTGGCGCTTGGTTTTTAGGTCGTACTCAAACACCTAAGTATCATCACCAGTAATTACACGTTCCATAAAATAGGAATCATTTTCAATCAATTCCAAAAAGTCAACACTCCTTTTTCTCCTGATGTTCTTTCGTTCCCGCGAAAGGTTTTTTGGAACCATTTTTAGCAGATTTTTCTCATCCTCAATTTGTTAGTCAAAATCTGATGAACAGTGGTGTAATTCAAATCTATCTCTTGTTGTTAACCGACGATCTGGACGCACCAGATACCGTATTCTATGGTATTCATTTTCATCGGTTCTTGAAGGTGAAGGCCTTCCGCTACGTGGTTCATCTTGAATCTCTCCTTCTAAGAATGCCTTAAACCACAGAAAAAAACTGAGCTTTTGAAAAAACACTGTATCCGTAGGCATGTTGAAATTTTGCAAAAATATTCGTTGCGCTGTGTCCAAGTCTGCAGCAAAACCTGATAGCACACCGTTGCTAAAAATTAATATAACTCATTTTTAAAACGCACTAAAAAAAAACGGTTTACGAAAACAGTCACAACAGTCTCATTACTTAATTTACACACCTCGTATTTGCCATAAAGCTACTATTTTGTTTCATTCCCTTGTTTTCTCTTTCTCTTCATTTACTAACATTATGTGTCACTAAAGCCTGGTCCAGATGCTACGTTTTAAACAACGTTTTGTCTGCGCAGTTTAACACGTTGCAGAGAAAACGTTGCGTGTGGATAGGAAAACTGTGCAGTTTTGAGAACTGAGCGGAGACGTACAATTGCAGCGACAACTGAGGCGAGAGGGCATAGTTATCCGTGAACTGCGCGGAAAAGTCTGTATCATCTGGACGCTCTTTATTTGCAACGTTTTGATTCCGTTTTAAGACTGCGTAGACAAAACGTTGTTTAAAACGTAGCATCTGGACTGGGCTTAACGTACCCGTTTTGATTTATTAAAATTAGTTATCGTTTCGGACAAAACACTGTTTCAAATAAATGGTCATTTAAAGTATCATCTTTGTAATATGTTATAACAACTCATTAGTCATTAATATTCAACTTATTAATTCATATTTTATTTACTACCCGACCTTTTATAACTTGTTTCCAGTTTCCGAAAGTTGTTAATGTTCATCCAGTTCATATACATACAGTAAGAAGAAAATTGGTAGATTTTAGGTATGATTAAGTGACATTAGTTCCAACCGTTGAACAGGAGCAAAGTCTAGTCTAGACGTTGGATTTTTGATTTGGTGGTTATTTTACTTTTTACAAACATAACTTTGGGCGTTATGAAGAATGGGAAGTTTTCGAATTGGCACCGTGTATAACACTTGTGGTCTAAAGTTATTTAATTGTTTTTTTTTTTTTTGCGAATTGTCTCTTCACAAACGAATCATTTTAGACCATAAGTATCCTACATTTTTGATATTGTGTGTTCTTGGAGAATCCAAAAGAATAAAAAAAGCAGTCACTGCTACTTCTAATTATAGCGTAAGATGCGCAATTGAAAATAAAAATTGAAGTGTTCAGGGATTTTTCTAACATATTTTTAGTTTGGAAAATATTGAACTTTGTATACCTTTACATCCTCACTGTATATTAGACACGCGTCTACGATTACATTATCAAAATTTTTGTTCAAAAAATTAAACTTAGACATAGACTTAGGCTTATGACTTAGAGCTCAAGATAACTTAACACGGATATTCATCGAGTTACAGAGCTAACAACTATTCAAGAAAGCGCTCTATTGGATAGGGAAATCCATACACATTCTAAGATAATAAAATATTTATACTTAAACATTATTTTAAAAATATTTCTGATGACTGATAAACAACATACTGTTATGATTGCTGTCTTATCCGTTGATTATACGCAGATTTAGATGCAGAGGCCAACATTGAGTAGTTCTGAAATTTTTTTTTCGCATTTGTTTATAGTTATTTTGAAAATGACCCTAATTCTAATCACACTCAATTGAAACAAAAATTTTCCCGTCCCATAAATGTTACACTCCCTAGAATAGAAATGACACAAATTAATGGTGATTTAAAAAAATGGCCCACGTTTATCCGTTTATTTAAATCTCTTGTGTACAATAATATGACTCCCTGTCTGGCATTGAAAATAATCTATTAATTAATAACTTCTCTGAAAAGTCCACCTCTAACTCTGTAAAATCATACTCCAACGGCGATGTTTGAACATTTTTTGGTGTTTATATTATATTAAAAAAACCGTTACAAATAAACTGTTCGTCAAAATTACCGTAACACTTTTTCAATTGACGCTTGCAGTTTTTAAATTTATGTAGCCGATAGGATTGATTTTAATGCTCTGAAGTCGTGTGTGAAGTATGTCCCTGAAGTGAAGTATGCTGTGGCTTAAACGGTTTGCCGTCCACACCCTAAAACCAGCCCCATGAAGAAATTTGATTTCACAAGATTTTGACAACAATTTCAGAGACTTACAGGATGGGCTGAAGGGACGCTGTCGAGTAAAAAATCCCATCCAGGCACACACACTAAGACCTCCCAAACAAGTCCTTTGCGTTTTGTCGTTGTCCCATCCCTTCAATCACTTTCTATACCCCCTTTGTATTTACTCTGGATTTTACATGGTTTGAACTCTGTTTTTTTTCTTTCGAGTTTATGGCCAAAGCTTATAGGCTATTTCACAATTTGACAACTCAACTACTCGTCAAGGCCGCCCCTACACCAACTCCGCACCCACCCCTGTGGTCCCGCTCCTGTTGGAGACTACTTGGGATGCCTTTGTGTCTCGAAATCATGTCATGGTATTACTTAGAGGCTCAGGAAATTGACAAGACTTACTACGGACGGCATATTGAGCGTCAAAAGAGAAATTCCACCTACAAACCATTTCGCTTGAGTTGTCAAAGAGGGAAAATGGGTGGTGGTACCCAAAATTAATTTATTTGGCAGCATTAGGATTAATGTAATCGCCCAACAGAGGTCGAACCATTCATAACTGAACATAAATGTAGAGGTGTGGTTCATGGGGTCTGGAAGAAGGTTGAAGGAATATGATAGCGACTAAACGGTCAAGACTTATTGGGAAGGTCTTAATGTGTGCCAGGATGGGAAGTTTACCCGACAGAATCTTTCTCAGCCCATCCTGTTAAATCCATCCATCTAAATTGCCCACAGAACTCCCTGAATTAAAATTTTGGGTTAATTCAACTAGGGTTGGCTTTTGGGGTGTAGACCCAACGGCGACCCCTTTAAGCTACAGCGTAGCGACACTAAAACCAACCCTATAGCCCACTCAAATTAAAACAAAATCTTTAGCCCGAATAGAACGTAAATATCGCTACTCTAAAAAGTGTTACTCTAATTTTGACTAGCAGTTTAATTATTTACTGTAGAAATATTTTAGAAAGTGCTTTGTCTACGAAAATATGTTTAAATGTGATGAAGTTCAGGGCTTTGAGTTGAGTGGATAAAACACAACTAATACACGAATGCAATACTACGTTTTATCCATAACGGGGCATGTAAATTTAATTTATATAATAATATGGCATTTTAATGTCTAACCTAGTGGCATTTTAAAAATTTGATTAAACATGGTAAACTCTCTTAGTTTCTATCTGTGGTTTTTATGATTGTTAGTTTATATTTTGTCAAATAAAAAAAAAGTGAATTTGATGGAAAATGGAAGAAACCGTCCACACCAATGCCTGCATAGATTCTTGAAGGAGCTGAAGAGGCAATTTTGCAATTATTACCAGCTAAATTCAGAGAACATGAAAAAAGAGTTCACCGAATTTAATGAATGGATAGAAAAAAAGAAAAAGAAAACGAATGAGGTTTCATCGATGTGGATAGAGTATTCGGCGTTGAAATCTACCAAAACCTTCAAGCTCACCGCTTATTTGGAAACTAAATCGAAAGAACACAAACCGAAGAAAGCAGCAGTTGTGGAGAGAGAACATTCTGAAGAATTTTTATAGCAGCAGTGAAGCGAAATTGTAGTGTAACTGATTTCATTTTTTGAACAGGATTAGCAAGGTAATCAAGATAGAATTTTTGAAATGTTATTGGTTGCACTAATAATAATTTGTTAATTAATAGAAACTAAGTTAAGTCTGACAAATCAAAGAACTTTATCATCAACATAAATGTAAATATTGATGTCAATAAATATCCCTAACTGATTACACTGGTCTACAAAAAAAATGTTAGTTATAGAGACCTGACCCCACCATTTCTTATAAGGAGAGGCCACGCCCTTCGGGTCACCGATTTGGCCGAACTTCTCGGGATTGAAAGAGACTTACTAGCGTAGTATATCCCCAAAGCCCTAGGGTGCACAACTCGAAAATAAGGGAGACATTTTTCTCGAAAGTGTTAGGCCTACCATTTCTACAAGTTCCAAAAATACGATTTTACGAATGTCGTGGTAAAATTAGCGTAGCGATTTGGGTTCGAAACTTTACCCGTGGAATTATTTTTCTCTTCCATCCTTTTTTTTTTTCATAAAATATATTTATTTGTCAGCATAAGTTAATTATAAATAACAGAATTACGGAATCGGTGTTGTTTTTTTTAAATGATAAAATGCGGTGGTCATTCAGGAAAGATTCGCTATGTTAAGAAACCTACAAGCCGCCCATTTTACCACGACAACATTCATAAAATCGTTTTTTTGGAACTTGTACAAATGGTAGGCCTAACACTTTCGAGAACAATTTCTCCCTTATTTTCGAGTTGTACACCCCTAGGGCTTTGGGGATATACTACACTAGTAAGTCTCTTTCAGTACTGAGAAGCTCGGCCAAATCGGTGACCCGAAGGGCGGCTCTCCTTGTTAGTAAAATTTTCCGCTGAAGCCGAAAATGAAAAAAAGAAAAAAGATTTATCGTATCGGTTCCTTTCCACACACCTCAATTCCCCCCAAAAAATTGAAAAATGCAAACTGGGCTCAAAAGCTACCTATCTTTAGCAAATTTTTTCGCTAACGCCAAAAATGAAAACAAAAATCATGTGGGTTTCTCAACACACCCTCATTGGCCCTTCCAAAATAAAAAAAATCCAAATTGGGCTTCAAAACATCGAAACTCAATTTTGTACTCGGAATGGCAAATTCAAACTGAATCTTATACAGGCGAAACTATTCTTTTTCATCTCACTTTCTGCCATTCACATTTCAATGTATTCCATGATAGGGTATTAAAAACTTAACATAGCTGTTATTCCCGAGGTGGTGAACTCCTTGTCGTGGCCTCGAGGCTTGAGCTTCAATTAAATATTAATTGATCTTTTGGTCGTTCCAAATTTTCAGTTTATATCCTCTTGAGGGACCAAGTTTCACATATGGGCTGGTCTCCAGATTCAGGTTTAGTTTTAGTTTGACTACCTAAGTTTAAATTTGAATTTGCACGTTTAAGTTTGCATCTCTGAACGTCGGTTCAAGTGTGCCTGCTGCAGGTTTACTTTTTTAGTTCGTCTATTCATGGCTTTTTTTTTTTTTTTTAATCCGGTTTCTGAAGAAAATTTCTTATAATATTTAATTTTCACATGATAATTTTCTGCTTCGGCGGAAAATTTTACTAAATATAGGTAGGTTTTGAGCCTAGTTTGCATTTTTTTTTATTTTTGGGAGGTAATGAAGTGTGTGAGGGTGAACACATAAAACAATTTTTTTTCTTTTTTCATTTTTGGCTTCAGCGGAAAATTTTAGTAAATAAGTAAATTTTTGAGCCCAGTTTGCGTTTTTTAATTTTTTGAGGCAATTGAGTTGTATGTGGGGGGGGGGCATACGATAAATCTTTTTTTTATTTCATTTTCGGCTTCAGCGGCAAATTTTACTAAAGATAGGTAGATTTTGAGTCCAGTTTGCGTTTTTTAATTATTGGGGGGAATTGAGTTGTGTGTGTGTGTGTGTGTGGGGGGGGGGGGACCCATACGATAATTTTTTTTTTTTTTCATTTTCGGCTTCAGTGGAGCATTTACTAAGGAATAGTAGGGTCAAGTCTCTATAACAATTTTTTTTTTTGTAGACCTCTGTTATATTTGTTTGATTTCCGTTCGTCTCTTTCAGTTTAGTGTTTTAGGAATTTTAATATATGGATATTTTAATTCATAGATGATAAAATGTCACTTTACCTAGTTGATATGTGTGTGTATTATGTCATCATGGCACTGGAAAAAAACAACTGGCCAGCTACAACCTAGTTGATACTGAAAGTAAATAAATCTACTTTATCAAACGATTATGAATAAAAGTTATGAATATTTACAACCGATAAACTACTTTACTAACTATTCAATTTTATCCCAAGCGAAACAAAACAGACCCTGTTCTTGTAGGGTTTGCTAGAAGAAGGTATTCCAGATTAAACTAAAAACAAGCCGCATAGTTTGCCTAAATTAATCTCTTCAAATGCAGAACACGTCGGCACGATACCGGCTGAATCGACGCTCTACCGAGGTGAGTTGCCTGAAACTGACACGTAACGCGGGTACATGTTGTTTATCCCTCAACTTGTAGAAAAACTTTTAATTAAAAAAATCTATTCCAGCACATAATATATTATATGCACAGACGGCTTCGTTCGTTCAATGACCGCGTTCGCGAACGGGTTCGTTCAATGACCGCCCAAACAATATGTACACGATGATTGTTTTATCTTAACCACCCCATTTTATTCATAAGCGACTAAAAGTACTTGTAATGTGCAACAAGAATTAAGTTATTACTATCTGAGACTATAATTTGTGTTCAAAAAAAGAATCCTGGAGTGCGAAATTGTATTGTTTACCAAAAAAAAATACCAGGAAAATCTATACGGCCAATTACCTAAGCGAAAGGATCCCCAACTCTATAATTTGTCAAAATGGTTAACGAACGAGTTCGAAAATTTGTTTATTGCACAAACTAGTTTTTCAGTTAAAAATTATAGTGAGTTCATTGATAGTATCAAAAATATCCAATTGAAAGAAGCTGAAATTTTGGTCTCGTTTGATGTATGCTCATTGTTTCCAAGTGTCCCAATCCAGGAAATTTTGGACTACCTCAGAGAATTACTAGAATTAAATGGTTTAGACGATAAAATTATTAAGGAATTAACATTCAGCTTACTAGTATTTGTATGAATCAAAATTGTTTTCAGTATAATGGTGAATATATTCAACAACATGAGGGAACGGCAATTGGTAACTCCTTGTCACCTTTCATTGCAAATATTTTTATGAGTAAATTTGAGACAGAAGTAAAAGATAAAGATTCGAGTATTTCCCTAGAGTCTGGTTCAGGTATATGGATGATATATGCGAGGTATTTGATACAGAAGCAATTAGTTTAGATAATTTTGTTGATAAATTAAATAACCGTTTCCCTGCCGTAAAATTTACATATGAAATGGAACACAAATGAACAGCTACCATTTTTAGATGTATTAGTTATTACAGATAGTGAAAATAAGTTAGAATTTGATGTATATAGGAAAGAAACCGCGACTCTTAGATATATTCCCAACGATTCACACCACCCTTTTCAACATAAAATGGCAAGTTTCAATTTTCTAATTCACAGATTGTTAAATTCCCCCCTCAGTACAGGGAGGTTTGAACGTGAGAAACAATGAATTAAGAATATAGCTAAGAATAACGGTTACTCAGTCCATTGAATAGATAAGGTAATAAGGAAGCATAAATTTAGGAGAACCCTGTACAATTCCACGGCATTTTGTAGAGATACTGACAATTCGAAATTTGCTTCGTTACCATATGGACCTACATTCACCCGCGGACTAGATAAAGTTTTTAAAAGTATTAATATCAATTTGGTTTATAATTCTAAAAATAAACTACAGACGCTTTTGGGTAACCCCAAAGACAAAATCGACAATAACGAAAAAAGTCAGGAATATACGAAATAAGTATAAGTAAACTTTGTGATCAAAAGTATATTGGGCAAACAAAAAGATCTATTTTCACTAGATTTAAAGCACATAGTTCATTTGAAATATGGCAGAACAGAAAAATCTTGTGTTGCCCAACACGATTTTGACAACAACCGTAGGATAGACATAAATAATTTAAAAATTAACTAGAAATGTAACAAACAGTAGACTGTTGGATGCTTTTGAATGTTTAGAAATCATTAAGTGTAACAGTAGTATGACTAAGGACAATGGTCCGATACCCATGAGTCCACTGTTACAGTCCACTACAGAACAGTTACGGTTCAGTTAACCGTGGCAACAAATTTAGTATAAATAGTGCAAGTATGTAGGATAGAATTTAGTTTTAATATTCTCTCCCTGAAGATGCCAACTTGGTTGGCGAAACGCGCGTCGAGAAAAATATAGTAGTTCAATGTTTCGTGGAAAACGTCCAGTTTTTTTTGTTTCAAAAAGAAAACGCTTCCGAACATTTTTTTTTTCAGTTTTATGACATATTTAGAAAGTCTTCCAATTTGGAATTTATTTTGCAAAATACCATTTTTTTAATATTACTATTTATTGAAAGATTATAACCAAGAATACTAAAACTAAGGAGACCGAACTCCGGCTTTTCGCTGTATAACGCGACGGGCTCGAATATGTCCGCCTCCAGAGGCGCTGTAAACAGTTGTGTACCCTGGTTGCTACGGCATATAAACAGATATCTATAGGTATACCGTGGTTCTGTACCAATCTGTGTGCGTTAGAGGTTAAGGTGAATCCGTGTGAATGTCCGTGGTGCGAATCCATTTGACAGACGCTCGATATTTTTCGTTAATTTGTTGTTATTGAATATTATATCGAATCTACACAAGTAATATTTTTGCAATTACAAATTTTCGCAATGATCAATATAAAAATGTGCTCAAAATATCTTATGTTACGTACTTCAACGTTAACAATACAACAAAGGAAAAAATATTTCGTTTCATATATACATCAGTAATTTGAAATAATGTCCGGTTATTCGGACCGCTTCTTATATCACACAATGCAACACGGCACTTTTGAACCATATTTATTTTTGTATGTATTTTTGGTAAAGCCAAACGGCATGTAAGCACCCGCTTTGACAGCTTAATGATAAACGTCATTGCAAACTATGGTTTTATAGTGAATGGTCCACGTGTGAATGTTTATCATAGAAAACCATGCTATGGCATGGTTTTCTATGATAAACATTCACACGTGGACTGCTGCTCATCACATGACATCGAGTACATTACCTATTTACAGCGCCTCCTGGAGGCGGACAGATGTGATCTAGATACCGAACGAGTTCGGTCTCTCCTTAGTTCTAGTCTTCTTGGTTATAACTTATAACTATAACCCAATACATGTGATTTATTTTGTATCCTTATGCCAAATATTTAACAGTAGGCCATATTTTTCAATGAAGCGGTGTATAAAGATAATAAAAAAAACATTATGATCTTATTAATTGTTACCCTAAAATTAAAATAGAAGCAAAAATGTGTGCAATTCTGCACAGTGTCCTTTAATGGTGAATTTATGCAACAATACGCAGGTATAAACTGTATTGTAAATTAAATAGTGCAGGATTATCTACAATTTGTTTCTAGCTTTAATTTGGGTAAAAATAAGTAAAAATAACACAGGTCAACAAAATTTGACTGATTTTCGGAAGAAGGACTTTTCCGAAGGTTTCTGATGCGCTGAATCCGAATGTTGCCTCAGAATTGCTCCATTACGTCAGGTTTTTGAGTATCTAAAGGCTAAAAGTACAAAAAAAGAGTTTTTGCACTTTTAGCTTATGCACTTAAATACGCACTTAAGCACTTAAATATGTTTTAAGTGCAAAAAAAGTTTTTGCACTTAAAACATATTTCATGTTCAAGTTATGTATCATCATAAGATATTTGGGTGTTCACACAACTTGTGATAGCATCTAAAAGTGCGATTCTTTCTCTTTAAAATCAATTATGAATCGATTCAGATATCTTTCTTTTTCACCGAGATATGACAATTTGAAGTTTGTGTCTTATGGATCTACTTTTAGGTTAAGATACAGTCTCAAAAACCTGACATGATAGATCAATTCTGAAGCCAGATTCGAATTCAGTGCCGAAAAACCTTCAGAATAGTGTGCTAAGTTTCCACAGTCAGTCAAATTTTCAAATTTTTTAATTAAAAACTTAGATATGAAGTGAATGAAATTTTTGATCTTCCATATTGGATCCGACATTATTAATTTTTAGAATCTGATGATGGATATGTAATAAACGACCTTTAAAATGCGTATACAGTAATTTAAGAGTATTTATTTTAGAAAAATTCGCTCAGAGGTAAGTACCTTGTATTTTGCTTTTGGCTTGCATTTATTTGTGAGACATAAATTTCCAGATTGACATCCTTCAGCGAAACAAAGAGATACCTGGACGATTCAAAATTGATTGTAAAGAGAAATAATCATACTTTTAGATACTATTACATACTATTTTTTTGAAAACAAATTATCTTATGATGTTACATAACTTCAAATATGTCAAAAAAACAATGTTATGTCTAAACTAAACTTTTAGGTTAGAATATCTCAAGAAACCTGTGATGGAGCAATTCTGAGGCCAGATTTGAATTAGGCACACAAAAAACCTTCGGAAAAGTGTACTAGAGTTTCTGAATCCGAAAATCAAAAAAGTTTGTTGGCCTGTGTCATATTATATTTTTATTTATTATTTATATTTTTAATTTACAATAACTTAATCAATAACTTTACGGTCTATGATTTTTTGATCGAAAAAGAGTACGAGATTTTTTAGACAGCTCTATCCACCGTGTAATTATTAAAATATAGTGGAGAATCGGGTATTATGGAGTACGATTTATAATTTTTACATAAACGTGTAATTATGAACTACATTTTTTTAATATTATCGATCAAAGCTTTAGTAGAAAAATTGAGTTAACTTTATTATGTTATACGACAAGTCGTTGTTTGTTGCATGAAAAAAATAAAATTCAGTTTTTCAAATTGATTTATTCAGCTATCACAGATGGATGGTAAAATGGAAAAATAGAATACCAGTTACAATCAATGAAACTTATTTCTTAATTTTTAATATATTTAATTGAAAAAACGACTAAACTGTAACAGACTATATACTTCAATTACCAACTCACCAAAATTTAAATTGGATAGCATGCTTTATAACAATTTTAAGGAAATGGCGAAAAAATATTTTACAAAAACTTTCCCTCAGTACCACCAACGATCACTTGTAAATTTTAAGGTTAGTTTACTTTTAAAACTTATTATCTCCATATAACCAAAACCGTGTCCATATTGCCCTTAATTAATCTACTGTTTACAAGATATCGCATAATCCCGATTTTAAACACATATTCCATTTAACCCGCCTATTTCATAGTATACGACTCTCCTCTACACATATGTTAAAAGATTTATTTGCAATAATTTTAAATACTTACCCCTCAACCCCCCACCCTATTACACTAAAAGCATTTCATTTTCAGCCTCTGTTATGTTGTACACATGTTTATAAAATTCGCAAACACAAAGTTTGTGTTTAAGAATCCTAGAGATGGGCAAAAATGTGCCATTTATCACCGAACCCCTCAAATGATTAAACTCAGTTCTAATCAATTTCAATTTGATATCTTACCGCGTTATTGCGTACACAAAAAAAAGGTTAACAGACTAACTGACAGACAGACAAAACATATTTCCCCCCTTAAACTTAAATTCTTGGCGTTACTGAACATTTTAGGCCATTTTTTGTTTGTATTTTGAATATTTAAAAAGTTATGGCCGATTTATTGTTGAGTACTCTATATAGTTTTTCTCGTAAGTTGCTAGTAAATGAATACAATTTCTGTAAAGAGTGAATCAAATCATTTAGCTTTCTTAAAAAATTAAGATGGAAATAAAAAATATATCTTAACGATGATTTTTTATGACAGTAAATATTTGCTGATTATTTTATAACTTTTTTTATATATTCATTATTTCAAGGCATAAAAAATATTTTTTATATCTTCATTATTTTTTTATCTTCACTTATGGTCGATTTTTCGGTGACTTTTCTATAGTAAATATTGCAACACTTGTCTTTATTCGAATTCAAAGCATAAAAGTAATTACTGTGATAAATATGTATTTACTTAGTTTCTCACAAAAAAAGTCTCAAACTGTAACAATATAGAAGAAATGATTAACTAATTTGAGATGTGTTCAGTAGTTTGAATATTTACCAAAAAATGGAGTTAGTGAAATGTAGGTATTAGTAGTTTATATGTCTTTTCATATTTACAATATGCATTGTCGTCAATTTGCTATTTCAAGATCATAAGACTTGTTGAAAAATTATGACCCTGTGAGAGGACACTGTGACTGAAAGGGTTAGTATCTTTTTAATGATAAAGTAAAAATAGTATGCTTCTGAAAAAAAAAAATTGATGCGTCGTTACATTTAAAATAACAAGACAAAACAATACAAGATACATTTAAAATAAAAGTAAAAAAAAAAGTAAAGTGATTTACCTTTCCCAAAAATAATTTCTCTCAGCCGTTTCTGAGAAAAACTCACTTAGTTTGATAAATCAATCATTTTGTACATACACGGCTGAAATTTTACGTCTTTAAACGATAAACCATTTCTGCGCCTATGGTTCTTCCTTAAATGCTTTTGTTTAGCTGTTCAGGTTGCATCGTTCGTCAGTTCAGACAGTGCAATATAACCTGCAATTCTACTTAAGGCGTGGCTTATTTCTCTTTCACGCTGAATATTTCCTGTTAATCTACTATCTCAAAATGAGAATTTTCCATACCTTAATAATCATTTTTGCTCAACATAAAAACTGTTTTAACCCAAAACCCACCTTATTTGAGTTCAGCACCGCCACTGTTTTTCGTTGTTACATTTCTACTTTTGACTTTCTCGTTATCATTTGATGACCCTGCGTTATATTCGTACTTTCGCAAACTACTACCGCGCCACCTTTTAAATCAAGCCTGACAATAAAAACTCGAGTGTACCTGAGGGTCAACGCCAGACCATGACCATTTTGCTTTAAATGCAATCAAGTGGCCATTAGATAACAGAAACATGTGCAATGTAACATTGCACGTATTATTAGACAAGGAAAACAATTTATTAGTCTCGTTGTTTTAATGTTTTGTTTTATCAAATTCATGGAAAATGTTTTTCTTTTATATACTTATCCAATACTGCCTTTTATAAAAGAACTGAAAACAAATAATATTTTGAAAAGCGTTTAGAGATGAAAGCATAATGGTTGTCTGGGATTTACCGTGTTTCCACGAGATGGGAGGGGAAACGTTGTTATTAAATTTTATTATTGAATATAACTCTGAGCGCGTATATACGGGGTATGGGGTAAGTATATTCTTATAAACGGTACAAGAAAATTGGGACATGCGACAGATTTTGTCGACACAGTTCGGTCGAATTATCCTTGACGAATCCTCTGGACTGCAAAATATTGTAAATAAACATAAAAAGATAAATATTAACCCTTCGTGAAATCAATTTATGTGAGTATTTAATAGCTACTATTAATTGAAGTGTTGAAGATATTTACATTAAATGATTTGATGTTCACAAATATTCTAAAGCACAAGGTATTAAAAAAAGAATAATTATAAATACAAATGTAGTACACAAAAAAAAAATTTAAAATGAAATAAACACCCCTAATAAATACAAATTAGAAAAATGTTAATAAATAAATGTATGTTAATAATTTGAAAAATATTGGGTCGAAAATACAAAATGATGATTGGAAAATAGAGCGAAAAAGTTTAAATTAAGAGAAACTAATAATTAAAATGTAAAACTTCTGTAATTACTTCTGTAATTACTTCCACATCCAAGTGGTAAAGTAGAAGAATAAAAAATGCCCATTACTATAGCTTAGATGAAAATTTGCTCCAAAAGCTTATTTTAAAAAATTATAAAGAAAGGAAATTAAGTTGGTAGTTTTATTAATATCAATGAATCAGTGTCGACTCGATAGCCTTTTATTTTGAAAACCAAAATTATGTAACTACGTCGTTTGTTTTACAATTCTGTCACTTGTCAATAGTTTGACATAACCGAATAAGTTTTTTTTGGTGGCTTTTAGTAATAAATGTGATAAAAACAGGAATAACAGTTGTATACTGTATTTTCGATATTCTAAGATACGAGGTTTTTTTTATTCTGTATTATTTTGCCCACATTAGGTTACGGTGTCATATTTTTTACCGCATTTTACAAAAGGTATTCCTGAAGAAAATGTTTTTCTTGCTTTTTCTATTTATTCAAAATATCCAATTTGACAGACAAGCAGGCAACAAAATCTCATTTGTGCGAAACATTCTACTTCAAACATGCACTAACATATTCCAAAATATTATTTCAAAAAAATGTAATGGCAATCATTCCAACAATATGAAAACGAACTTTCGCCACTGTATAGTGTTATTTATTTATTCACGTACAATTATTCATTCAATGTTCATCCAATATGATTCGTTCACATTCTGAACTTCAAATTAGTCACGCGAATGAAACAAAATTAAGAAAAAAAATTGACATTAACACTCCACTACATGATAGAGTACATGAAGTAAAATAGTGTCAAGAGTTAATAGTTTAGTGAAAATTAGGTTAGAACGACAACCATCTTAGTTAAATGAATCTATGAAAATTTCAATATGGATAGGATAGCCACATACGCTAGTCTATGTGTTGAATCCTTTCGGATGATTTCAGTGGGGTAGGGGAAAACCAAATGTGAGGTTTAGACTTATAGAAGATATTGAAAGGCTTTTTGAATTGAAATGTTCAATTTCAGTTTCATTTAATGTGCTTTATCTATAACTTTACTCTTTCTGTGCTTCCAAACATGAATTTCTAACCAGTCTCTATTTTAAATATCCTTGCATTGATTTGCTGTAGCTGTTTACTTCATCTCCATAAAAGGATGCCGACGCAGTATAAAATGTAAATCTGCATACTGCATCCACTGATTTGCATTTATGCACGGATGCCTTTTCATTTTTATACATTCAGTAATTTTTTTGTGTTGCTCCATCATTCAAGCTAAAACATCAGCTGGTACAGAAAACAAATACGAGGGGTTTTCAGTTTACTGGTATGAATTATATCCTAGTCTTTAGACTAGGATATAATTTATTAGAGGTCGCTATTAACTTCGAATATTTTTTTCCTAGATTTATTATGAATTTTAAGTTTAAGTGAGAATAACGAATTTTAAGTTTACGAATTTTAAATTTTTACTTTGCTCCTATAGGGCGCTAAACAAAATCTAAAAGAACGCTCAATTCTACAGAGAAAAGGTACTCTTGTCTAGGCCGTCTAAATTTATCGGTTTTAAGTTATTTGCATTTAAAAGGTTCAATGTATTTTGTTATGGTTTTTTGTTTCCTTAAAAGGTGAAAACGTGCGGAAAAGCAAACAGAGCAACAGTAAATAACAATAACAATTATCGGTAATAGTGATAATGATAAACTTCAAATCGAATATTGAAAGTGTCCTAAGAAATATTCCCAACAATAGAAACTGTTTCTCAAAATCCTAGTAGTTACAATTAGTATCAAGTAGTAGAATTAGTAAAGGCATTCATAAATTACACGTTGTAGAGTGAAGAGTTAGTTAAAAATTTCCGGATTCACTAATACCAAAGAGGGTAAATTTTCATAGATCAATGTGAATCATCTGTTACTATTTATTGCATTATATTATTATGCATATGGATGTATACAAATATATTTCCCTCATCAGAAATTCCTACGAAACACTATTCATTGCCGGCTCATATACAGTACGTTTGTTTGATTCTGAACCGATGCCGTCATTATGATTACATCACAAAGTAAATTTGGGCCCCGACTATTTTGTCGCCGTCAGCATAAGGCACGGGCAACCCCCCTCTTCCTAAATGCACAGGGTTAGCACGGAGCATATTTAGATATTTTCCTCTCTTTGTTGGTTCAAGGAGGTACGGATCATCTATCCTTCTATGGTACGTTATCCTCCTGTTCTGTGACTACAATGGGACTACAATGGAGTGAAAACCTTCATAAATCCAAGAACCTGTAACTAAGACCTCTTCAGAGAGAGACTAAGACAGGGTTCGAAACAATGTTCGGTTAGACCAAAGACACAAAGCTGCACCTTAAATGGAGGAGAGCTTGATAGGTGACCCTTTGGTGGAATCCAGAGCTCTCTTATTTGAGGACGGAGACTTGTAGATTGTAAAACCAGGTCATAGTGTACGTGCCATGCATGCCACCAGAAAGGCAAAAAAAAATCCATGAGGAACCACTGCGAGGAAATTGAGAAATCTTCAGAAGGCGAAAGACTCCAGAAGATATTGCAGAACGACAATCAGAGCAAACTGGGATCACTGAAAAAAACACAGGGAGGGGTTTACTACATCAGTGGAGACTCTAGATCTACTTGGAGACACACTTCCCGGGTAACACACTCAAAGAAACCGAAACTCAGACCCTGATATATCGAATACATGGGGATCACGGGAGATTAGCTCAAAAACTAATTGACTAAACCAAGATTAAATGGACAGTGAAATAGCTTGCACGGTGCAAACATATATTATCGGGCCCAGATGGGATAGTGCCAATAACAGTAGATTACAGCAGGGATTGGAAGCATTATCTTCCCCTTTGTGTGCATTGTTTAGGGCTAACTTGGCCTTAAGCTATGTGTCTCAAGGATGGCGAAAGGCTGAGGTAGTATTCATTCCTAAACCTGGGCGTGAATCTTATGCCCAGGAAAAATCCTTTTGACCCATTAGCCTAACAGCGTTCTTACTAAAGACGCTAGAAAAATTAGTGGACCGGAATATCAGGGACGCTGCGTTCAGAGAAAACCCTTTGCCTCGACACCAAGTATGCCAACCAGGTAAATCCTGTGATCTGAGAATTCATGAACTCACAAACAGGAACGAACGGGCCCTAGGAAATAGTGATATTGCACTTGGGACCTTTCTGGATATTATAGAGTGAGCATTTGACAACACCTCTTATGACTCAATTAAATGAACTGTAGAAAATCAAGGAGTTGGTCAGTTTATATCAAACTGGGTCAGCTCTATGATTAGAGACGGGACAATAGCAAGCTCCATTGGCAATGTAACTAGGGCTAGTGGCTGCCAGGGGCTGTCCTCAGAGGGGCGTACTGTCGCCTCTGCTGTGGAGCCTAGTGGTGGACAGTCTTCTTTGGGAAATTGAACAAGGAGGTACACATGCGCAAGGATATGCAGATTACATCACTATTCCATGGTAGTTAGTTGGAAGTTTGCGGGGATATATCCGATCCCATGCAATGGGCCCTGAGAATATTAGAAAGATGGTGCACAAAAGAGGGGCTTAGTGGTAAGCCCACAAAGACGACAGTAGTTGCCTTCACAGTCTTCAAGATCTGAAGGGACGTCATTTGCGGGAAAGTGAACTCCAGCTGAATAACGAGGTTAAGTACTTGGGACTAGTATTAGATACTAAGCTAAACTTTGGGGCTCACCTGGAAAGGACTACCAACAGGGCTATTCGGGCCTATTCTATGGGCCTATAAACGTATGATTGGCAAACGTGGAGATTAAAATCAGCAATGGCACTTCATAACATAGTATAAATCAAAGTCGCTTCCCGCTGTCTGTCTGTCCCTATGTATGCTTAGATCTTTAAAACTACGCAACGGATTTTGATGCGGTTTTTTTTTAATAGATAGAGGGATTCAAGAGGAAGGAAGAGGAGGTTATATGTATAATACATGCATAATATAGTAATGAAACACTGATAATTTTAGAGGTTTCTAATGTTATGTCCTAAAGAAACACATTTTTTTTTGCGCTTACATTGCAAACGCTGGCCGAACCCTACGAGATAGATCAAAATAATGTACTACAGTATTGTACACCTTAAAAAGGTCTACAAAAAAGTCCGCGTGCACCCGTGCGAAGCCGGGACGGGTCGCTAGTTGGATATAATCCAAAGTAGACATTCCTATGGTAACGTATGGCTCCTTGATCTGGTGCTACAAAACTAGAAAAAAGGGAGCCATAACAAAACTAAGCAAGTTGCAAAGGCTTGCTTGCTTAGGAATAACACGGGTCACGCAAACAACGCTCACTGCAGCTTTGGAAGAGACACTATGTCTTCCACCTCTACACATTGTGTAGAAGGCGGAGGCTCTGACAGCAGCGTACAGGCTAGAAGTTTCCGGATATGGAGTAACCACCAGAAGGAGAAAATTCCGTACTGGGATATTCAAAGAATTAAAACAAATTCATTGTCAAAGTCTTCCACATTGATATGCAGTCGATAATACAGTAGTTACTATTCTAAAAGTAACATCCTGTATATAACTAATTTGTGGATTATGTCCTCCCATTGATTTATTGGGTGATATGTTTAAATTTTAAGGGATGGAATGCTCACAGCGTATTTCAATTATTACAGGTATTACCAGATTTTAAAATTCCACTCTGGGACATCTCAGTCTGACATTAATTTAATTATGTTTGAGTAGGTCACCATTGGTCAGCATATGTTGATAGCATTGAGAGTATTTATGATATTATTTATCATTAAAACTACCTGTTTTATTTTAGCATATTTCATTATCTGCATTTTACTTAATTTATATTTCTCTCCAAATACCTACAAATTATGATTTTATTACATCAAACTTCTTGCAATGGCAGAATTTTCCGTTACCTAACGATGCTTTTTCGTTCATAAGATTATATTATGCAAGCCAAACGGTTAGCTTAACTGACTATCGACCGTTTACCAATTTCAGCCCCAATGTTTTGATAATAAAGCCGCGTACCTCAGTTTATGTGTTTAGGTTAAATTTCAATTTTAAATGTATTAAAGCAATATTGGGTAAAATGCATGAGTCATATTGTGAACTTAAGTTAAGTACTAGACTATAGATACGTAGTTAATCACTACGCAGTTACCTACATGTCAATCTACATATACGTAAAAAAATATGGTTATATAAGATAAAAAAAAACGATGTTTTGCCTTAAGTTCAATGTCAACATACCAAAAACACACACACTTAGATAGGCATCTAGTGACACACTTAGATAGGTATCTGTAAATTATATCACCCACCTATTTTATACTTTCAAAAGCCAATACTAGTACACCCACAGCAGTCCAAAATATCTCGGAGAGCTTAAAATATCGCCTTCTACTATAACGTACTATGGTTGATTTCTGTGGGATGTTGAAGAGGGAAACATCCAGAAGAGGAATAAAATGCAGCAGAAAACCATTGCATATGTCGTTTGAAGAAAAAAAGAGGTGTTAGTAGAAGGCGATAGATATTTTTAAGTTGTCCCAGATATTTTGGACTGTTGTGGGTGTACTAGTATTGGCTTTTGAAAGTATGAAATAGGTGGGTGCTATAATTTACAAATATCTGTTTAAGTATGTCACAGTTTTTGATATGTTGGCGTTGAAAAATTAGTGCAAAACTCGTTTTCTTCGCAGTTTCCACCAAATATACGGGGTTCGTTGGTCCTAGATCGGTGCTTACTGGTTTATGCAGTGTTAATACTTCCAATCTAATATGAGGACGTAATTATCTAAGTATTATGATTCCAACGAATCTTCCCAAAGCAATCTATCACACGCTATACCAGAATAATGGCAATTTTACATCGTTTTTTGAGATTAGATTAATCTAATCTAATCTCAAAAAACGATGTAATATAAATAATCTCAATCTAATCAGATTGAGATTATTTTATATTTAACTAGCGACCCGCCCCGGCTTCGCACGGTTTACGACATCACATTAGAAACCTCTAAAATTATCAGTGTTCCTCTACTATATTATGCATGTATTATACATATAAACCTTCCTCTAAAAAGAATTATTTAAAACTTAGATTCTTAAAATTTAAAAATAAAAAAATTATATAAAACTCTATAGGGTCTTCTCGAATCACTCTATCTATTAAAAAAAAAACCGCATCAAAATCCGTTGCGTAGTTTTAAAGATCTAAGCATACATAGGTAGGGACAGGCAGCGGGAAGCGACTTTGTTTTATACTATGTTATGATTTTACTTTACTCTCATTTTTGTCTACTTATATATATATAGGTATATATATTTTATTCTTTCTTTTCTATATATTTCTTTCTGCTATATACTATATTATACCAGTTATAGCTATTTTGTTTATAGTAATCCACCGTTTTGTTTTCTTTTATATTCTTTAGTTAAAATAATGTATTATTATTAGGTATCCATTTGTACACAAAATATGAGGTTAAATAGAGTAGCTTATAGGCTAAACTTCGCCTTAGTTAGTGTAAAATGTACATTATTGTACAATTACAAGAAAATAAAGTCGATTTATTATTATTATTATATTATTAGCAACAAATTGGTGCATGGAACTCAATTTCTAACAACAGATATCGATTCATCAGCGCACAATACGTAGAAAAAGTAGTTTCGTATCCGCCACACAAACAACTTTTTTTATTTTGTATTTGTGCGTGTAATCAATTAATTCGTTAATAAAGTAAACAATAAATTGTCTGCAGTTTATTTTACGAGGGAGAGAGACAGAGTATTAAAAACTATTGCACCTACTTTTCTGACTTCGCCTTTGCCAGTTTATCAAACAAAAAAACGAAGAATTAAATAATACAAATTGCTTAAATACATGTTGTCGAACATGTGTACGATATTTCTCAGCAGTAGTATCCTATTATTTTTATTCCGGGGGGGGCCATATGTTATTATATGTTAATGATTTGCCAGATTTCTTTAACGACTATTTGATAATATTTGCAGATGGTAACTCTTATTTATGTGCTAGGAAAGATTTGGAAGACGTTTTATTTGATACGAAAATTGCCTTAAATAAATTCGCTAATCATTTCAAATCAAACAGATTGTTTCTAAACGTTGGAAAAACTGTATTCATTATATTTTCTCCCCGACGTTCTACATATGAAAAAAAGTTATTTTATGAAAACTGGTGGCAAAACTATACAACAAGTAAGTTCTACTAAATTTTTAGGAATATATATAGATAATGCACTATTTGTACAGACTATCAAGATTAGCAAATAAACCAACTATATTGGGTTACTATCATGCTCATTTTATATCAAGAGCAAGTTATGAAATCATATTTTGGGGTTCTTCCTGTCATATACAAAGAATATTTAAACTTCAGAAAAAAGCAATTCGCTATATTCTGGGCGCACCTAAGAATTCACCCTGTAGAAACTTATTTAAAGAACTCAGTGTTCCAACATTAATAAATATATATATATTAGAAATTCTCATGTACATGAAAAATAATTTACACAAGTTTTTGCCAAACAACCAACCATAATTATGATACTAGAGAAAGTCAACAGTTAACTATTCCATTACATAACACCTCAAAATATGAGGAATGTCCAAAATATATGGGAATAAAGTTATACAACAAAATACCCAGTCATATAAAATGTATTGAAAATATAAGGCAATTTAAAATCAAAATGAAACAATTTCTAATAGAGCATCCTTTATATTCGATAGATGAATACTTAGATATATGCTAATTTATAAACAATGTCATAGAATAAGCCTCTGTGTTATGATTATTATGTCTTAATTTCTCAAATATCATAATTTTAACAGCTGTTTTAAAATTGTATTTTATACTGTGTTTGTTAATTATTTGTTGTTTTTTATTATTATTATTTATTAATTAGTAATTATTATTATAAAATTTTCAGAGCATCAGTCTAAAAATATGCTCTATTCTCTGTAACTAATCCTATACCGAAATGGTCTCTTGGATAAATAAAATTTATTATTATTATTATTATCCCACCATCTTCGTTGTTTTGAAAAAAAAATTGCAAATTTTTTCATAAACCAAAAAATAGTTGCAACTTTCTTAAGAGCTAACGGCGTCACCTTTTTTAAAACTTTAGGATGACTGACGGCTAAAAAAAAGTTGAACTTTCGAGGGAGGAAGCACAAGGGACCCAACGGGGTCTAAGTGCTGTGATCTTTTGAAGGCCGCTCTCTCACATTTCCAGAATCCAGAATCCAGATAGGATATACTCGTATATGTAACAGTTTTCAATCATCTCTTATGGATATCTGTTATTGTTTCTACATTATTCGTAATTTAGAATAATCTACTAATCCTTTTTGTGTAAGTGAACGCATGTCACAGCTAGCAGAACAAATCTATTGCAAAAATTATATTGTATTTTTATAGACTATAGATAATTTTGAGTTGCTGTTCCAAGAGCATACCTGTCTCAAATACGTGTTTTTAGTAAGTGAGTCCCGTAAGTAATAATAATCTCTTTATTCTGTAAAATATCCTTAGAAGGCATAGAACATGTCAACATTTACATAGTAAATAAACTACAAATACAAACATATCATAGAATATAGAAACAACATAGAACATGTCAACATTTACATAGTGAATAAACTACAAATACAAACAAGTTAAAATTTTAGTCTTAAAAAATGGCATATATAAATGGTATACACAAGTTGGGTTTATAAAAACATATAACAGTAAATAGTGTAGATGTTTAAAATTCTGATTCACAGAAGTATTCATCTAATTTATAGAAACATTTTTTGTACAAAATACTTTTTAGTTTTCTTTTAAGTTTATTATGTGTTGTTTTTTAAGTTATCAGGTAAGTGGTTATAAACTTTTATTATAGAAGATGTTACACCATTTTGTACTTGTGTTTAATCAGTGTGGTAAGGAACAAGAATATCTCTAAAACGAGTTTGGTATTCATGTCTTTGTTCATACTGTTGGAAAAATGCAGTGTATTTTTGTAAAACAGGACACATTCTAAAATATAGAGTGATGAGTGATGTTATGGTAAGTATGTTACTATTTATAAAATAAGGTTTACAAGAGTCTGTTTGTTTTAGATTAAATATATTTCTTATACATTTTTTTTGTATGACTTTTATCCTGTCTATTTCTATGGAGTTTCCCACAGTATAATGACATATTTAATTACTGATTGAAAATGTGAATGATACACAGTTAGACTTACATCAATACTTACATTATTTCTAAGTGTTCGTAATTGGTAACACAAGGAGCTTAAGTTAGGGGTTAATTTCTGAATATGCGTCTTCCACGTTAATCGCGAGTCAAGATATACACCTAGAAACGAAACTTCACAGTCTGTGCATCTTGAAGTTCTATATCATAGATTTTCATTTAGATAGTTTCTTCTGGATGAAATGAAGAAAGGAAATGCATTATTACAGTGTTTTCAATGTTTAAGGTGAGCATGTTTTCATCATACCAGTCATTTAATTTCACGATTGATTCAGCTATTTTATTTTTTAGTTCCACAACAGATTTACTAGATATAATTGCAGAATTGTCGTCAGCATAAGCTATGATTAATTCTGAGAGGACATTTGGTAAATCATTTATATAAATTATGAACAGCAACGGTCCCAGCACCGAGCCCTGAGGAACACCTCGCTGTATATGCCGCCATTCAGATAATATCTGCTCTCCACTTTCATCATATGTACAAATTCTTTGCATTCTATTCGTTAAGTACGATTTTATTAATTTTTGCGCCACCCCTCTTACACCAAGCTTGCTCAACTTAATTAACATTCTGTCATGGTCGATTGAGTCGAATGCTTTCGACAGATCTAGAAATATACCTTTCGTCTTATTTTTTTCATTAATAGATTTTATAATTTCATCAATTGCCTGAAAAATAGCACGTTCCGTAGATCTATTTTTTAAATATGCATTTTGATAGTCTGAATAGATTTTGTTTTTATGAAAGAAAGTTATTAGTCTTGTTGCTATAAGTTTTTCAAATAATTTTGATATATTATTAAGTAAGGCAGTTGGCCGGTAATTTTTGATTTCAGATTCATCACCTTTTTTAAATATGGGCTTTATGACGGTTTTTTTAAGACTCTCAGGAAATCGACATTTTGCAGAATTAAGTTAGCTATATGTGCAAGAGGTGCTGCAATATATATTTTGAGAGCTTTTAACATTTTTTATTGGTAACTCATCTTCTCCAACTGCATGACTATTTAGCAAGTATATTAGTTAAGTAATGAGTATGTCTGTATGTACCAAGGAATCCACCCACGTACAACTGTAACGACATCGCCAGATAAGTTTTATAGTGTAGTGCCCAGGGATTGTGATGATGTTGCAGTCTTTTCGCGGCGTCGGCGTCGCACAGTGGAACAAAACTGTAGTGTTTTACCCAAATGACTCTAGAGATTGTAAAAGTAAGGATTTTAAGATGATTTTTGTTTTAAAATGTTCGTTATGAATTTCTCCACAAATTCCTCTAGCCGGATGTTTCATTTTCATTCCCAAGATTATATAATTTTAATTTAAAAACGTATTTTTATTGGAGGATATGGGGTTTCCAATGAAAATCAGTGGTAAGGTCACAAATGTATAAATATTTTTGACTTATTAATTTTAAAATTTCATTTTATAAATAACCTCATGATTTGTCAAACGATATTAACCGATTTCTTTTTTATTGTTGACAGCTGCAACATTAACTGTCAAATATAAAATAAATGTATTTCTTAAGTTATACAGAAAAAATGTATAATTTTAAAGAAAATACTTATAACTTACTTTAAAACTTTCTATTTACGTAAGTTTTTCTAAAATTTAAATATGACAGCTGTCAAAATAACTGTCAAATTTCTTAAGATGCCATTTATTTCTTATTTGCAATACTTAAAGTGCTTAATAGTCCATTTTCGAAGAAGGAACACTGAGCAAGGAATGACTATCAAATATATTATGTTAGATGACAGTTATCTGTCAAAATAAAAAATAAGCATGTGTATCCTGCATTATCACAAAATATTCTAAATACAAAACAAAAGTTTCTACACAAAAAAGGATATAGACCTTGATTTAATATAAATTAGTTCCGTAATTGATATTTCTTTATACTATTAGCAGTTCCCAATTTTTTTGTGAACTCAATGGAAAAACTTTATTAAGTATTTGAAAATATAAACAACTAAAATATTCATTTTATGTATGTGTATACGGAGGATACTTGTTACCTAAGAAATTAATAATAAATATACTGTTAGTTAACAGCTGTCAAAATTTTTGTCAAATTTCAAAGTAAGTAACTTAAATCATCATAAAATATTCTATTTTTTTTTTAAGAATAAAGATATTTAAAACATCCTATACATGCTAAGGAATTTGAAAACTATTGCATGGAAACTGCAAAATTTTACATTAAGTCGTATCCTTTGTATCACATGCCTTCTTCATGCCCTCTTAATATATGTCATATAACATGATATATTTGAAATTCATTCCTAGCCCAGTATTCCTTACATCCTTAGAAAAAAGAACTATTACGCACTTTAAGTATCGAAAATAATAAATAAATGCATCTTAGTAAGGAATTTGACAATTATTTTGACAGCTGTCATATTTAAATTTTAGTAAGAATTACGTAAATACAAAGTTTAAGAGTATGTTAGATGTATTGTCAGCAGTAGATAGCGGCCTATGACTCAAGTGGACCCGCGCGAATGATGGAGTTATGGTGTGCCTGGAAATAAAACAAATATTCGCGAGGAACCAAGGAAACGGGGAAGCGGGCATTCGGGAGATATTCGTCTGAAGTGACAGATCTGTAATATATTTTCCGTAATGTTCCAATAATTGTACATTTGTAATGGTTTTGTGATTTGTTTTAAGTATGATTACCATAAAAAGCTTACAGTATTTTCTTTAAATTTAAAAAAAAAAATTCTGTATGACTTACGTTTATTTTATTATATTTGACAGTTAATTTGGCAACTGTCAACAATAAAAAAAGA
The DNA here is from genome assembly GCA_029963805.1 of Aromia moschata. Taxonomy (NCBI): domain Eukaryota; kingdom Metazoa; phylum Arthropoda; class Insecta; order Coleoptera; family Cerambycidae; genus Aromia; species Aromia moschata. The sequence goes on from JAPWTK010000478.1 coordinate 73,072, forward strand.
AATCGGATAATATCATTTGACAAATCGTTTGGCTATTTGTAAAATTAAATTTTTTAAAAAGGTTAACACATTTATACATTTGAGACCTTGACACTGATTTTTATTGGAAAAACCCATATTTCCAATAAAAATACGTTTTCAGATTAAAATAATAAAACATTGGGAATTAAAATAAAAAATGCGGCTAGAGGAATATATCGAGAAGTTCATATCGAACATTTTATAAAAAAAGCATCTTAAAATCTCCATTTTTTACGATCTCTAGAGTGATTTGGTTAAAACACTACAGTTTTGTCCCACTGTGCGTCGTCTCAGGCCTGAGAGCTATGGAAAGCATAGGTACCGATGCTGCATGGTTCAGTTTTATAATCGAAAATTAAAATATGTTTTATAGGAATTTTGTTTTGAGTGTTGTTTATTTTTCCGCGACACTGACATACTGACCCTGTAATACGTATTATAATAAATGGTTTGTCCCCTATTACGTTTATTTAATTATTTCAGTATTTGTTATTGTATTATGATGTACTTTCTGTGAACTGTCGCTTCCTAATAATTATTGCCTGAGTCCAACTCTGTTGTGACTTGTTAGAATTCTCGCTCTATCCTCGCTGTCCAACGTATACACTCCCAAACCCTTACTCGTTTCAGAAGGAGAGTGTCACAGAAAACACTAAACAATAAAATAATTGCTAATTATAATGCATAAGAAAGCAATATATTCTGGCGTTATTTAGATGTCTTGTTAGTTCTACTCACTGTGTTACTGTCTGTTGAGATCGCCATTTTCATCGTGTATGCACTTTTGCAATAGTCGGTGTTGATATGATTCATGAAAAGTCAGTATCCCGTTTGCGGATACGAGAGGGGAGTGGGAATATATCTATTATGTACAGTGCCTTAGGCGAGCCTTGCATCCATAAAAAATATAATTTTTATGAAATGCGACGAATCAGCACATAAAACGTCGGAGGCGTAAATTTGATCCTAATTTAATTATACATCTGGACGAAATTTAAGCCTTGTTAAATTGGCAGCACGCTTTGATGTTAGCGTAGCGTACTCGAAAGTCGTAAATTATGTGCAAACAAATGAACAAATTGGCCATTTTTCTTTTACTCGTCTTAACGAACGCGTTCTTCTTTTAATTTGTATTTTCAGCCTTTCCCCCCTTCCCCCGCCAGGGTTCCCGGAGGAAATTCATAAATTTGGTTTTTTTTTTTTTTTTTTTTTTGTAAGGTAAAAAAAAATTTTTTTTGTTTTTTTTTTTTTTTTTTTTTTGGTGTGGGGGGGGGGGTTCGGGGGGGGGGGGCCCCCGGGGGGGGGGGGGGGGGGGGGCCCCGGGGGGGGGGGGGCGGGGGGGCCCCCCCCCCCCCCCCCCCCCCCCCCCCGCCCCGGGGGGGGGGGGGGTGGGCCCCCCCCCCCCCCCGGGGGCCCGCCGGGCGGGCCCCCCCCCCCCCCCCCCCCCCCCCCCCCCCCCCCCCGGGGCGCGGCCGGGGGGGTCCCCCCCCCCCCCCCCGCTGCTTGTTGGTTGGCCCTCCCCGCCCGTGGGGGGGGGGGGGGGGGGGGGTTTGTTTTGTTTTTTTTTAAAAAAAACCCCCCCCGCGCCCCCCCCGCCGGGGGGGGGGGGGGGGGGGTGGTTGTGTTTTTGTTTTTTTTTTTTTTTGGTTTTGTTTGTTGTGGGGTGGGGGGGGGGGGGGGGGGGGGGGGGGGGGCCCCCCCCCCCCCCCCCCCCCCCCCCCCCCGCCGCCCTCCCCCTCGCTCCGCCCGCGCCCCCCCCCCCCCCCCCCCCCCCCCCCCCCTTTTTCCTTTTGTGCTTTGGGGTTGGGGGTGTGGTGGTTTGGTTGGAAAAATAGGTCATGTCACGATAAAGAGTAACTAAAGGCCTAAGTTTGTTTATCTTCATATCTCCAAAGAAATAAAACTGACATATGGCATGTGGATACGGTAACTCCCACTTTACGAAAAGACAATGGCTGCCCTAAGAAATTACAATTTTCATAGTATACCTACAGTTTCAACATTTGTTATTAGATTAAATCTCAGTGTGATGCTTAATATACTTTCTTTACGGTTACTTTTCCAATAATTCAAAGAAGCCTTAAGAGGCCTATGCCTACTCATAGAGATTTTTCTAAATGTAAGGTTTGTTGTAATATTTTTAGTTTAATGTAGAGAAATTCTGATATATTGTCACGGCCACGGTATATGGTAAACAAATTTCGCTTGTCAAAACTTAGAATGTCATTGCAACGGGAATATAATGATGGATATAAATATGCGTAGTATATACGCAGGGTGTCATTTAAAAACGGTATCACCATATTTTGGTTAGGTTATAATATTTGAAAAATACATTATAACCATATCCGGAATCTCCAGGTAACCTAGGAAACAAACGTTCGTAAAAATCCGGGTAACTTATATTAATGGCGAATTTACGAGGTGTGTAAATTAAGTAATGAGACTGTTTTTTTTAATTTTTTTTTTATTCTGAATTACAATTCAGAATTGTCTCTTTCAAAATAACTTCCTTGAGAAGCCACACAGCGCTGGAGACACTTCTTCCATTCCTCATAGCAGTGCTGGAACTCATACTGGAATAGCCTTCAGCTGGTCGGTTACAGCCGTTTGAATGTTTTCTATGGTCCCATGATGTCCCTTGAGGTGATTTTTCAATCTCGGCAAGAGAAAAAGGCAGAAGGACTCAAGTCAGGCGAATAAGGAGGCTGAGGAGCCACGGAAATGTTTTTACTGTCTAAAAACTCGTTTATTGTTGTTTTGTTTGAATGAAGACATTTTCCATAAAATGGGAACATTTTCAATCGATTCCAAAAAGTCGAGACACTTTTCTCTCCTGATGTCCTTTTCTTCCTGTGAAAGGTTGTTTGGAACCGTATTTTAGCAGATTTTTCTCATCCCCAATTCGTTAGTCAAAATCTGATGAACCGTGGTGTAATTCAAGTTTAACTCTTCCTCGATCATTCTTGTCATCAACCGACTATCTTAATGCACAAAATCCCGTATTCTATCGACATTTTCATCGGTTCTTGAAGATGAAAGTTTTCCGCTGCGTGGTTCATCTTCAATCGACTCGACAAATCCCTCTGAGAATGCCTTAAACCACCGAAAAACCTGGGCTCTTGAAAATACACTGTCTCCGTAGGCATTTGAAGTTTTGCAAAAGTATCCGTTGCGCTGTGTCCAAGTCTGAATTAAAACCTGATAGCACACCGTTGCTCAAAATTAATGTCACACATTTGGACACACTAGAAAAAAATCGGTTTACGGAAACAGTCACAAAGAACAAACAAATGACTCTAATACATTCAAACATGTACTAAAGGTGCATTACATGTTAACCTACCGTCCTTCGAAGTCCCGTCTCTGCAGTATTGCTAGATCGGGCGCTACGTTGCTAGTCTAATTACTTAATTTACACACCTCGTATATGGGAACAGTCGCTTAACTAAAGTAAGACCCAAAATTTAGCTACTGGCATTGTGTTAGCATCTGATTTAATACTTGAGACAGTCGCAAATTTATTTATTTTATTTAAAAAGTCACCATAATAATAATAATAAATTTAATCCATTTCGCTGTTTTTTATCACAAGTGTTCACCGAAGTAAACAGGAGGGGTTCTCAAAAAATCACCTTGTGCATGCGTTCATAAGTGTCCACTTAATTACCATGTTAATTCACTAAAGAACCCCGCACACTTTACATTGAAATCCGGCCTCCGTCGAAATTGGAATAAATAGTTGGAAATGATCATTTTGTTGTTCTGAAATAAGAAACCATCGCCAGAACCATAAAAAAAAAAACACTTTTTTCGCTAGTGGCTCCTGTATGTCGTTATTTTATAGTTTTCCGTGGTATTGAAACATAAACTGAATAAGAATAAAACTAGAAAAAAGACAGTATTATACCAGTACAATACCTGAAATTGGAATAAATAGTTGGAAACGATCATTTTGTTGTTCTGAAACCATCAGTATTGAGATTTTATGGGGACTTTTTTTTTCGTTTTTTTTTTTTTTGTTTTTTTTTTTTAATTTTAGTATTTTTTGTTTTTATTTTTCATATTATTGTTTTTTTTCCTTTAGTTTTATTAGATTAGAAACTAAAATACATATACTTAAATATATAATATATGACCAACGGCACTTTAAATTGAAATCATATTGCTGATCCTATAAGACCAGCACGGCGTTTAACGTGTTAATTTGAAAAAAAAAACGACCAGTCCACTGTTTTGCTCTGATAAACAAAGACAGATGTCACGGTTCAGTGGCAACAAATTAAGTATAAATAGTGCAAGTGTGTAGGTTAGAATTTAGTTTTTATGTTCTCCTGAAGAGTCAACTTAGTTGCGAAGACACGCATCGAGAAAAGTGTAATAGTTCCGTGTTTCGTGGAAAACGTCCAGTTCCAGAAGGTCGCAGTACCCACTTCAAGTGTTAACTTAAATTCTCAAGTTAACCCAAGAGTTCAGTCATAACCAACACTACACTATCAATTAGACAGATATTATTTCACCAACAGTAGAGGAAGGGAAAGGTAGGGTTATTCGACGATTAAATTGACATCGGCGATCTAATTTACCAAATTAATACATCGCTGATGGCACATGTTTGGTGCAGTTTGCATTTATCAACAGCAACACATTCTATTTTCCCGGAACAATTGATTTTATAGGAACAAATAGAAGAATTTCAGTGACATAGACAAGACATAAACACCTTATTTTATCAACGAGCGTGATAGGCCCTTTATCCATGTTTCACCATCGAGAAATGAGCGGAATTATAGATCTAATAGTCGTTAAAAATTGAAAATAAAAATACTTTGCAAAAATGTAGAAATACACGATGCTTTATTGTACTAAATAAAAGTTTATGATAAGGAATTAGATGAAAACGTATATGATTTGGACTAGAAAATAGTTTGCACTTTTTTTTTTAATAACAAATTAGTAAAAAAAAATTGATTTTTTCATTTTTTTGCTTATAGAAGAAAAGCTATTGAAGCAATCACATCGCATCCAACAGTTGCGTTCGCATACAACAGGAAAGTTGTAGAGTATTCAAAAACCTTTAAAATGAAAAAAAAAGTCAAATCGGTGCATTTTTCGCTGAGAAAACTCGGAAAAAACGTGAAAAATGAACTTTTCTTAATATGTAAATTCGTAATTCGCGTATTTTTGCATTAGAAGTCAATCTTGTGGGAAAATGTAGATAATATCACGAAGAATGAGTGCACAAAAACTGGATTATGTCGGATGAATAGTTTTGCACAATAGTCGAACAAAGTTTTTTACATCCTATTTTTGAATATTCCATAACACGTCGATCGATAGCTTAAATAACATTTTCTCTACAATTTGTCCATTACTTTGTTTCATTTAAATGCCATTAAATTGGTGTAAAACGCCTCTGAACACCGTGCAAAATGTTCGGCGACGCGCTGAGAGCCGAGCGAGGTAGGGTGGGGCGTGGAGGCGGCGGAGCGAGGGGAAACAGCGGCAGCGGCCAGCAAATTTCGCGCGGTGTTCAGAGGCGTTTTACACCAATTTAATGGCATTTAAAATAAAACAAAGTATCGACGAATTGTAGTTTACACTCAGTTTCTGAATCCGTCGAGAAAATCTTATTTAAGCTGTTAATTTTAAGGGTTCTTGAATTCTCTACAACTTTCCTGTTGGATGCGATGTGATTGCTTCAATAGCTTTTCTTTTATAAGCAAAAAACTGAAAAAACTCCATTTTTTTTCACTAATTTGTTTAAAAAAAAAAGTGCAACTATTTTCTATTCCAAATAATCTACGTTTTTTATCTAAGGACTGAACTCAAAGTATCCCGTAGTCGGATTTCAGGTATCAATCGTGTCATTAACTGACCCCTTTTTTGAGCTCTATTGACTAGCGTATAAGTAACTTAAGATTATCCCTAACTAAATGAATTTTGCATCCCCCTTTTTTTTAATTAGAGGTTATTTAGAGTTGAAAACATTTTTGTAAATGAAGGAAAATGCAAAAAAAGTGTGCATATAAACATGTCAATAAAGGAGAGCTACATCCCTAAACAAAAATAAAACTATAAAATACGTTGAAAAGTTGAAACACGATGAACTTATTGGATTCCGTATTTTAGACCCTCCCAAGTTTCTACGCTAATGAAAATAAAGACTTGTTGACATGAAATTTCGATTAATTGACTAACTTGCTACAAAAAGGTACTCTTGATAAAAGTCCATAACTCTCATGGTTTAGGAGAAATTCGCATCTCAAAAAATTACGCAAAATCAATGAATTGATCTAGTAGAGATCTAGTAGATAGCGTTGAAAATGAATTATCAGTTTTCAATTATTTGTTTTGCCAAGTGTCAAATTTTTTCTGCTGTGTTTTTCTTTAATTAATTATGGCTGCACAATTCAATAATCAAGAGTATACCGATATGATATTAGCTTATGGGTTTTGTAAAGGCAATGCGCGTTTAAGTGTCAGGGTGTATGGGGAACGGTTTCCAAATCGTCGTTTGCCAAACCACACGAAATTTACGGCAGTCGTAAGACGTCTTCGTGAGACTGGTCGATTTGCTGCTAGAACTGCTGATTATGGAAGGAACCGTTTTGTAAGGACTGCTGACGTTGAGGAAGAAATTTTGGCTCGCGTTGAAGCAGATCCAGAACTGAGCATAAGACGAATAGGTGCGGAAATGGACATTTCCAAAGATGTTGTTCACAGGACGCTCAAGGAACAATTACTTCACCCATATCATAAGACGCCAGTTCAAGATCTTTTAATTCAGGATCCCGGATCGCGTATGATTTTTTGTCGGGCAGTGAATACGCAACGGCAGTTGAATGAAAGCTTTGCCAACATGATTTTGTTCACCGACGAAGCGTGTTTTACAAGGAGGGGTATCACTAACTTCCATAATGAACACGTTTATGCAGATGAAAATCCACATGCTATCAAAGTTAGACATTTTCAAAATGAGTTTAGGATCAATGTCTGGGCTGGAATTATCGGCATTTTCATAGTTGGTACTGTTATTCTTCCACAACGATTAACAGGTGACATTTATTTGCAACACCTTCAAAATACGGTTCCCGATCTGCTGGAGGATCTGCCTTTATAACTGCTGAGGGATATGTGGTTTATGCACGATGGGGCCCCTCCACATTTTCAAATTGGAGTCCGAAACTACCTCAATCAGCAGTATCCAAACAAATGGATAGGTAGAGGAAATGATGCTCCAGTAGTTTGGCCCCCACGGTCTCCAGACTTGAATCCGTTGGATTACTTTTTTTGGGGACATCTGAAGACAATTGTTTACAAAACACCTGTAAATCATGAAGAAGAACTCTGGCAGCGCATTCAGGTTGCAGTTAATGATTTAAGAAATGACGAAGAAATTATGCGAAGAGTCGTTTTCAATTTCCTACGTCGTGTAGATGTTTGTATGCGTGTGAATGGTGAACATTTTGAACAATTATTGCTGTAAAAATAAATCTTTAATTAATCTGTCCCCATGAAATTTGATTTTACATGAAAAAGATCCCTTCAATTGACAACTCTGTGAAGACAATGTCTAGCGATAGTCATATGTGATTTATTTTTGAAATGCGAATTTCTCCTAAACCATGAGTTATCGACTTCTATCAAGAGTACCTTTTTTTGTAGCAAGTTAGTCAATTAATCGAAATTTCATGTCAACAAGTCTTTAATTTCATTAGCGTAGAAACTTGGCAGGGTCTAAAACAGGGAATCTTAAATAAATACGCCAATGGATTAATTTCGGTGGTGATTTGAGGATCATTGCTTTCGTAACAAAAAACTATGTTATTGTACAAAATTTCAGCTAAATCGCCCCAATGTTCTTGAAGTTATTAGCAAAAAACCATCTCAGAAGTTGAACTTTGGCACCTCGTAGCGGCCAAGCGGAGCAACATGGTATATAGGTAAGTTGCCTTAAATAGACTTAATTTGAGCCGAGGAATATGTGGTGGGATTTTGTATGGACCTTTTAGAGACACCCTGTATAAATGGGATTATCTTTTTTTATATCAAAACATAACAATCTTTTAAAACTGTAACAGAAACATCAGAGTACGTAACAGAAGATACAAAAGCAACCTAGTAAGTACAAATATAGTAAAATACAGATACATTCAAAAAAACGTCCCATTTTCCCTATTTATAACATACAGAGTGATTTAAAAATGCGGGATCAAAAATTAGTGGCAGATAAAGCCGATAAAAATACGGTATCAAAAAAGTGGGCATTGCGAATAATTTTATTTTCAAATATTTTCAAAACCACCAAGTCAGCGTGGCTCAAATTTGGTATAGAAGTACAATAAATAGTTCCAAATAATACTGATGAGGCCAAAATTGCATGGAGGAATAATTATAATCCGGGCCAGATAGTGTGATGCGCAATTTAGTTATCTACAGAAAAGGTATACTTGTTCAAAAATGGCACCGTTACGCGAAAAATGCACGATTTTCGATAAAAATGAAAAAAAAAACTGATTGAATTGAATTGCATTGAATCGCATATTCATACTAAATAAAAAAAATAAGTTGGCCAGGAAAACAATAGCAGAGATGACATTACCAAATTTAAGTTTCAAATAAAAACTTGAATTGTTTATTTTCTGAGTGGTCATTTTGTATGAAAAGTTATTCATACGTATAACATTTTGTAATAATATAAAGAAATTAGAGGCTGTTACATGTCCCCTATGTCACCCAGTTTCCTGTAAGAAGATGATTGCTAAGAACATGTTCAGAACTTTACATATTTCCGGTAGATTAATTGCTCAATAATAACTATATCAGCTTCTTACTACAAATCGTTGCCGAGCTCGTATTATACAAACGCCATAAGATTGGAACGTACAACCTTTAATATCGTATATTACATACCTTAGTGAAATGGAACAGTGACCCAAATATTTAACCTGATCACTTATATGCAAAAGGAATGCATAATATGAATGTTCTAGGAAATTTTTACTAAATCGTTAGTCTCAATAATATCACAGGGAATGTGTGTGTGAGAGAGGGTGGGTGGGCAAGGGAGGCAGAGAGAGAGAAAGAACTTTACTAGTAAAACCAAAAGGCTACTGACCGAGGTCTTTCCTCCCATACTATCATATTTTGTTGTAGCGTTGTGTCTAAGGATTTTATAAATTTGTTTCACATAAATTGTTTTTCCCTTTAACAAAATGTACATGACATAAGTGCATGCAAGTAAAAAGTCCCCCACACACAATACATTAAGATTATACAGCAGAAATTAAGGGATATAAAACAGATCCCAAATTCTTAGGTAATTTTCAAAGCGCTGTAACTTGGAAAAAATGGTCGTAGGGAAGAGAAAAAAAAGAAGCTCCGAGTTTTCAGTTTTTTGATCTTGTGTTAAACTTTTTTAGCATCAGCAGCTTTCGAGAAAACCATCGAAAAAAAAATCGAATTTTTTGCTTGTCTTTTAATATCCTCAATATTTTTTTTTTGATAATTTCATCATAAACGTCTTTTAGAAAACTAAATTCTCTTTAATTTGACCTATTTTTGAACCCTGTACGATGACTTTTTTGCTGAGTTATAGCCGTTCAAAACAAGAGTCATTGTTGACTTTGATATAATCAATTACTCGGGAAATAATGACCGTACAGAAAATTTAAGTAGGGTTTTGAAAACTGCAAAGTATCTTTTACAAGTGGTAGTGATTGTTTTGTCGTTTGTACTAAAACGTCAATGTAAAGATCGATTTTTCAGTAATAATTGTTTTAAAAAGTTAAAAAGGTTTTTTTTAGGAAAAATCCATATTTGCATTATCAAAAAACGTTAATTATTGTAAAAAAATTAAAAAAAATCCATTGAGATCCGTGAACCTCTTAAAAGACAAAGCAAACATTTCGAAATTTTGTTCGTCGATGGTTTTCTTATGATTACTCAGAAACTGCTGAAGCTAAAAAAAATTAAACTCAAGATCAAAAAACTGGAAACGTGGTTTCCTCCATTTTCCCTTTTTTTTTTCATTTCCCTAGGATCATTTTTTCCAAGTTACAGCTCTTTGCAAATCATCTAAATATTTGGGATTTTTTTTAATTCCCTTAATTTCTGCGCCTAGTGTAGCCCATTGTACAGAAATGTCATTTCATTCATGAACAACATAGTGGCACAATTTTTTTTTTTTCAGGAAATGACCATTAAAAAAGATGAATTTTTTTATACCCCATCTATATGTCATAGATGGCGCCACTTAAGCGCCACACAAGTCTTACCCCGAATAGCACACCGTTGCTCAAAGTTAATGTCACTAATTTTTAAAACGCACTAAAAAAACATAAAGAACAAACAAATGACTATAACAATTTCAAACTTGTATAAAGGTGCATTATATGTTAAACTTCGTTAAAGTTAAAGTTCGTCTCCGTAGTGTTGCTAGATCGGGCGCTACGTTGCCAGTCTCACGACTTAATTTACACACCTCGTGTCTATTTATGTAATTTTTGATTTACCGTCACACAATATGTGTTTTAATTAATAATAACTATTAAAAATCAAGAAAACACGAACACATTAATAACTATCAGCATTAGTAGTATCATTAGCATAGCTAGAAGCAGGGCCGGATTTAAATTTCTGCCGCCCTTGGGCACTGGAAAAAATGCCGCCCCATCACTGAAATTACACTCAGTTATATAGATTTGATATCTTATTTTTTAAAAATTAAAATATTTAATGTATTGCAAATAATTATTGCAAATAATTATTGCAAAAGTATTGCAATTGCAAATTTAATTATTTATTTACCTTTTTTTAGTGCACTCTGCAGGAGAAAAATTAAATATTATGTTTTTTATTGACATACACATTTTATATTATCTTATATTTTAGAATGATACCTACTGTTAATAAATACCAATTTTTTTTAATGAAAAGATTGCTCAGACGAACAAAGTTACAAGTAACTGTACTCAGTAACGAATACAAAGTAACGAGTACGCGGTATAAAAGTAACGATTACTCTGAGTACTAAAAAGTAACTGTATTTGATATCACTAGTTAAATGTAAAAATGACTTTACCGATAGAACCTAGATATATTTGTAAAACAGACTGCAGGTGGCAGTATGCACAGTTGCAAGTTGATTAGATTCAAAAGTATAAGATTTTCGTTAAATTTAAGTTAATAAGTATAATCAGCACATTATTCAATTTTCAAGAAATTCATTAATCAATTAAAGTTTATTTTTTTAAATGCAGAAATGTCTCAAAAAAGTTTTTAATTTTTCCAAAAAAAAAAAAAACAAATTTAAATTTTTTGATTCCAGAAAATGAAAAAATCAAATATTACCATTTCAAATCTTCAAGGAAATTAATTATTTAAATTATTTCGAAGATTAATTTTTACTTAAGGTGCCAAAATTATGATTTACCAAATTTCGATTTGACAAATAATGTATGAGTTGAATTTCTTGAATTATCTCTTAAATAATAAATGATAAAAAAATTCCTATTGCGAACTTTCCTATTTGATAACACTAAAAAATTTTTTTTCACTTTCCAAATTTTGCCGCCCTGGGCACTAGCCCCGACTGCCCCTAGTGTAAATCCACCACTGGCTAGAAGTATAATTTCAATGAAATGCTATTGAAAGACCAAAGGAAAGAACGTTAAGTAACTGAACAATAATTAAATATAAGTATGTGGAATGATAATACAGACCGATGCACAATTTAATTCTACTGCAAAATTTAAAGTAAAATATGGGACATTGTATTTAAAAAAATGAGTTTAGATGGTTTGAAGTTGCGTTAAATGGTAGCTCTGGTTTAAGCACCCTGGACATAATTGAGAAATAATATAACCATTGTTACAAACCTTTAGGGTTCTAACCACCGTACAAATACCGATACTTTATTTGATAAAATTATCGTTACATGTATTTTCAAATGTTTTGGTGCTAATGAACAAAATTACAAAAAAAAAGAAAGTCAAGAATCTAAATATGCAATAAAAAAGGGACCATTATATTTAAAATAAGAAAGTTGATGCTGACTTCCGGTATCGCCGTAAGTGCCGCCATATTGAAAATATTTTCCTCAAATTCATCATAGACCTATTGCCAAAGTCTAAATTTTTAAAAACCAATAATTCCTAGGAGCCCTAATACTTAATTACTGGTTGGTTTCGATCAATCACCCTATATTCTAATCGTTCTTATGTTGAAAACACTAATACTAGTACTACTGGACTCTTGTATCTATATACAAGATACAATCAGATCCCTACGAGAAAACAATGATAGAGTTAAACAGATAGATAGAGAGAAACAGATAGTCTACGAGAAAACAATGCGATCTGAGTCAATATTACCACGATGTATTCTTCATCCGGGTTATAGAGAGATAAAACATAATTTGGTGGTAGTGATCATTCCACATGTATGTGAAGTAGGGGTTTCAGTATTGAAAATTTAAAAAAGCGTAGTAGAAATAAAAATTCAGGCTAGCACTCTAATATTGACAAAATTTTCAAAAACTTTTTGCGATAGTGTAGGGTCTATTGTTATTTAATAGGTAGGGTCTAATTTTAGTTGAATTATGTACGTTGTAGGTACGAATCTACTTATTTATGTAAATTTCTGTAAAACCCTAATTCTCACGTTTCGGCATTTACCGTTTGTAGATTTATGTAAATACGTGGTACAGCCTATTTGATTTCTGTTAAAAACACCCGCATAATAGTTTGGTTTTCCCAAATTGACCTGCGGTTGGAGTTTCCCCTAATTCAGTTTACAACTGTTTATTCAAGACTGGTTTCGGGGAACCTACCTGGTCTGTGGCTGATTGTTAGTTTAAGGATTTTAAGTTCAGTTTTGGACAGAGTCTCGACAGTTCATCTTTACCGTTCACCGGCTCTACACCGGAGTCTATCTCCGCGATTTACCGGACTTCTCCGGTCTTGCATATCATGTAAATATGAAAATAAATCACTGTACATATAGCCGACTAAAGTGCTTTACTTACCACACCACCCATCGCCATAATAGTTTGTGAAGGTTTGTGATTACAGTGATTTTTTCATGACGTCATGGTTTTTCACCGACAATGAACAACGATAATGGTGATAGCTACCTTACGATCGAATTTTTCAAAAATTGTGTTTGCGATTATTTGAGAATGTTCTTATGTTATGAACATAAATTCATTTTTTAAGACATTTTATTTTTTTCTTATTACTCTTATTTTCGCAGTATACTACTGATAAAGTAATAATGTATTTGTAGATTTACCAACATGCAGAATATATTGTCAGAAACAAATATCTCGGAATATCTTGGAAAAGTTACATATTTTTTTTCCGGTCACTGTCTAACAGTACCTGTCCTAAATACAGTGTCACACATAAAGTATGCACCATATTAAACAATTTTTACTTAATTGATGTAAATTTTTACACTGACATTCGTTTTTGTATAAAAAAATGATCACATGACTCTTGGTAACCGCCAATTTTGATTCGTTGATTCCCCAAAAAAAATTGAAACGCTTAACACCGAGGCACTTTTTTTTAATCTTAATTGATCAAAAGGTCATTAAAACTCTTAAATGAAAACTGGTTATTTTATTATTATTATTATTATTATTATTATTATATTTATGTATTTAAAATTTTCAGGTGAGGCGACATTTTGTAAATCAACTATTTGTATTATACTATTATATTCAGGTTTAATAATCACTTCCTATATATGGCGTGACTTCCATGTTTCCTTACGAAAATAGGAGAATTTTTAATTTCACCAACCGTCACTGCTACCTACTCCTGTCTAATACGGTTCTAATAGGGTCCGCAAATAATTTGTCGGCTATAATAATGATTCTTGAAATACCAATATCTTATTAACTCAGCATGTTGCGTCGAAATTATTATAATTAAATTACTTTTTTTAAGTGTTTAAATCCCCTAACAGCATAAATAATTCATGTTTTAATGCTAACCTTTTTATAAAATAAAATTATTGGCAATTATATACAAATGGATCAGCTATAAATTGGATTTTCATAAAATTGATATTTAACTCATTTATATATCTATATATTTTATAACAGGCATTTACATAAAATTCCACCCATCATTTTTCTATTGAAAAATGGCAGTTAATACAGTATTTACAATTTGATGTCAATTATTAACAATTACTCACTTTGATTAGTATGCAGATTTAATTCACATAATTTTCACACATTTCCCACATAAATGTATTTTACAGTAAAAGTAAAGTTTGGAATATATCGATCTTTTTTGGATATGTTTTTGCAACAGATGTTGAAGCAAGTTAATTTTATATTCAAAAACATTATTTTTTTAAACAATGTCCTTTCGAAATCGTCTTTTTTTTGAGTTAAGACATCGGCCATTTTTTACCCTCTCTGCGTATTTTGTACTTCTGGTCTTGAAATGGTATTTTCAAGAACACATGTTAATTTATCTATAATGAAAATATATGAAGAGCCAGCGGGAAAAACGATGAGTGTTACAAAGACTAATTTATTCCGTAGACCGTTTTAAAAGTTTACAACCATATAACATCCAACAAAACAAAGTTTTTAAGCTCAAATTTTTACCCAACAACAAATAGTGTTTTTAATTTTGGACGTCATTATTTTTATGCTAAAATCTTGTATAGAAATCAATATAAGGCTAGAAAACTTAGGTAACGCCCAAATCAACTAGGCAAAATCGATTAATGTACTTGGACAATCATCGTTTTTACTGATTTTTATTCATATTAAAGTTTGGTACAAATATAAAGAAATAATATTTATCGAAATTTAATGAGTATTAATGTAATAATTAACATTAATTATTATTAGTAACAGTTCAATGAAATAATTATTTTCTAGCTGTATTTTTTTCCTCGTCTTTTTTTCTCTTCTTGGCTGTTTTGGCGTGGTAGGTTCAAAAGATAGGTTTTGGCCTCCTCACCGCAAAATTTACATAGTTTTTTTATGTTCTCATATTTCTCATCTGGCAACGGAATCAAATCTAAAAATATTACTGCTATTGTTGGGAAAATTAAATTAAATATTATTTGTTTTTTTACCTTTTTATAAGTAATCTGGCAGTTTGAATTCCTTTGCTTTATGTAGTTTTATTCGTTTGCCTACAATATCGGCAGACTCCCAAGGACCGTTGAAAGTGTCACGAAAAAATACCAGTCTGAGATGGTCAATTGAGAATTTAATTTCTCTAATGGGTCTTGATGAAAATGGACATTTTTTTTACACAACGGACGAAGTCCCTCCCAAAATCGAAAATAATTCTGCTGTACTTCTTCCACAATAAATGCGGTTAGCTTTACCCTAGCTGATTCTATGACGTCCATCCATTCACGGGGTGTTTCAGCTCTAGTTTTCTGGTTGATAAGACCGAAGTCCTTATCGCACTCCATGTAAGAATGCCCACGAATAGGAAATGTAATGCGGATAGCATCAAATTTTCTTTCATAGTGGATTAAATGGTAACAAAAGCAAAACATCGTATAATTTTTATTCTGCCCCCCGCATGAATCACAGAATATGTTAAGTTCTTTTATGTTGTAGTCTAAATAATTATAGATGTAGTGATGCAAGAGGGAACACACATTATCACTACCTTTTTTACCTACAGCTTCGGGATACGCATAAAAGATACTTTGGTTCGTAGATAAGGCATGTACATTAAAAGTGTATAGTGACAATTGTCGGCAGTAATATACATCATTTGTCGGAATGTTAGGAATAGGTAGATTCTAGCGTAATCTATACATATAGCTTCTTTCTTAGAATCTAACTGACTTGATTTCTTAGCCTCATTTTTTCTGGTGTGGAACACGTTGGCTTTTAACAAGTGCAACTTCCTTTTATTTTCTAGTTTTCTATACTCTAACTGGAAAGCTACATGTTCAGGTTCTGTAGAGATCTTACTTTGAAGAACTTTTAACTGTACATCTAATTCGTCACATTTCGAACAAGTATCAGTACGCGGGTAACCAAAACTTATGTTAAATTTTTTCATTAAAAATGTTTTTGTAGCTATCATAACTTTATGTCAGGATATTTTTCCTGGAACATGCGGAACATTTTTGTTATGTTCAGTTTCGTTGTTTTATTTAAGCTGTAGTGGCTTGATCTACCCTTAAATGCTGAAATATGTTCAACTGCTGCTGCAATTGTTTCTTCAGATAGTTTGATTGGCCTATTCTTCTGCTTTCCTCTACCATCTTTGGATGCAGAGCTCGAAGCTTTTCAACCATTCTGTATTGTTTGGTGTCTTCTAGCCGTTATTCCATGAAGAGATAAAAAGGCTTTATAGCATACCTGAATATCTTGGGCCTCACCAATTTCATTGACACATCTGACTCTAAATTTATATGAAGATTGTTTGAAATGAACCACTTCATTTTCTGCTTTCCTAGGTCTTCTCCTTTGTACTGGTATTACTGATATCAGACCAGCTAGATATGCATTTTGTTCGTCGTAACTTTCAAGCAAATTAAAATCATTAATAATCTTCTTTTGGATGTTCTCAGGAATTTTCGAGAAGCACTGTAATTTTGTACAACCACAGTCGTTGCCTGTTTCATGGCTTTGCAAGCGAAGTTTTTTTGCGACATCACTAATTCCTCCATGTTTTTTGCGTTTTTTTTGCACTGCTCTCCATAACAAAAAATATTTTTAATAGATTAAACACAGATTATTAATTGAAACTTCTGACTTAAAACAATCTACCAATCTGGTGAACATCTGATTAGCAACTGACCACTCATGCGTAAAATATAGCTAACCGGTTTGCCGAAGGACTCTCATCGGTTTTTCCCCACTAACGCGCAGATTTTCATCGTTCTTTCGTAGTACAGCATTTTTTTATGCTTTATATATCCGGACACCTAACGTTTTTCCCCAGTATGGTTAGGCCATCAGAAGCTCCCGCCAATTATCTGTCTATGGCGCTAAAAATCGAAAATAATATTAAATGGACTTTCATCATTTTTTCCCGCTGGCTCTTCATATACATACCTCCTATGGATTTTGCATATATTAGAGTGCTTCGACCTTTTGAAATGTTCTATTAGTATTCTTAAAAAAGTGTTTAAACACCCCTGTACAATGTACATGTTTTTTAAATTTGGTTTATACATAAAAATGACACTATTGTTTTTTTTCCAGAATGTTTTAATTTTGTTTGATAAAACTTTATATTATTATTTGTATATTTTTTTATGTATCAAAGAGTTCCATCATTTATATTTAATGCACTACTATTATAATAATCAAATAAGGTACTATGAAAATTGTTCATATTTTGTATGTTGGTCACTCACCAAGACCCAACAAAATTCCATCGATAGCAGATATACAAGGAGTTCATCAACATTTATTCAGTTCATCAACATGTAGGACTGTAATTTTGTAAAAACATTTATATAACATGTGTTATAAATATTGATTACATGTAACAATAGATTAGCAAAATAATAAATTTGAAAAAAATCAACGGGTAAAGTTTTACTCTTGTTACTAATCCCTTGAATTTTTAAGAAACGAACAAATCCATGTACAGACTGTGTTTACCCAAGTTATGAGGCTGATTTACTTAATCATTTTACACTCATTATTTGGGATTACTTAAATGATATGTTCACTCCTCTAAACCACTTGTTATAGGGTTATTTAAAAAATAAAATCTACATATTTAAACAGACTAACTACTTGCGAGTGACTTGAAGAAATAATATGGAGTAAACTTTGATCAAGCTTAATAAGCCCATAAGGTTATTTGCGACCTTCAGTAAACTGTATACCAAGAAGTAAAAGGATGTCGCTTAAAGAGTTGGACACGTAAAGTTGGACAACTAAAAATATGGACACGTATTTTTTACAAGGTGATTAATGGGGTGAAATGGTGAGTTTAAGTTCACCCCAAAAAAGATATTATTTCAGAATATCTTGAAATCCACTGGAGATAATAAATAATTTTAGTGCAAATTCAGGGCTACAAAAGTGTTTTTAACAAAATAAGGCACTAATTGAATGTATGTAAAGAAAACGGGCGGAACATAGTTAGTTCTGAAATATTATTTACTATTAGCAAAACTCTTATATCAACAAAACAGTTTTAATTGTTAATAAATTGTCGTTACTAGTATTTAATAACACATAACATCTACAAAAAAAAAGTTCTGTCTTTGCGATCAGACCCATCATTTCCAATGTATTTTGATGCACTGAAACCAAATTTGGCAAAAAAAAAATTCTACCGCATCGTTTTTTCTCTCCACCCCCATATAACCCCCATAAACTCTTATAGAGGAAATGTTTAAAAAAAAAATATTTTGATTTTTTTTGGGTCGCTGATCACGAATCTGAAGTCAATAATAAATTTCGACTTAATGACAGCTGTCAACAAGCTGTCAAATTTCACTAAAAAGTAAAAAGTTGATATTAAATGCATATTATTAAATTTTTTGGGTTGCTGATTACGATTCTGAAATTAAAAATGAATTATGTCAAAAATCATTTTTCACCACAGAATCGTAATCAGCAACCCAAAAAACTTAATAATATACATTTAATATCAACTTTTTACTTTTTAGTGAAAATTGACAGCTTGTTGACAGCTGTCATTAAGTCGAAATTTATTCTTGACTTCAGATTCGTGATCAGCGACCCAAAAAAATCGAAACATTTTTTTTTTAATATCCTCTATAAGAGTTTATGGGGGTTATATGGGGGTGGAGAGAAAAATTGATGCTGTAGATTTTTTTTTTGCCAAATTTGGTTTCAGTGCATCAAAATACACAGGAAATTATGGATCTGATCGCAAAGACAGAACTTTTTTTTGTAGACCTGTGTAATTTGTTAGTGTATGTATATATTGCAAGAGAAGTTGTTTTATTTGAGGAAAATCAGTGTGATATTAACAACTATCGTATTATGAAAGCTGTGATATACTATTTATATCGAGCATCGTTTTTTCTCTCCACCCCCATATAACCCCCATAAACACTTATAGAGGAAATGTTTAAAAAAAATGTTCTATCTCAAGTTTATAATTGTCAAGATTAGATGACTTTTTTATGGCTTTTATAATAACACGCCAAATATGCACTAAAATTATTTATCCACATATAAACGAAGGGGGGGGGGAGTACTTTAACAAGGAGCTCTTGTGAAATAAAGTGTTGTGAAATAACACATTTTTATATATTTACAATAGGGAACTTTCCAGTTTTTTTTTGTACCGATAATATAATTTAGTTATGTCTAAAAAGAATATTCCCCGTGTTAATCCTTAAAAATCAATACCTAATAACTTGGTAAAAAATGTTTAAGGTTTCGCGCGCTCTGAAAGCATTTCAAACGACCTCCCAAGCGCGCCATGCCGGCTGACGTCATAGCGTATGATTCTGCCTCATTATACTCTCCACCGTACTGTACTGTGCCGATCTCTAGATCTCATTTAGTTTGGTTGTTGATTGTCGTGTGTCGCTTTTGTGCCGTTATTATTTTGTGACGTATTGTATATTTTGATATCATGGAAGAAAATACTCAAAAATACATTAAGTATTGCCTGGTGCCATTTTGCACAAATACGGCAATAAAAACGCCTAATAAAATATTTATTAGACTTCCACTTGGTCGCAATCGTCGAATAAAATGGCTTAAAGCCTGTCGAAGATGATATTTCACCGAATTCCAAAGCTCTTCATGTCTGCGAGGATCATTTTAATGTAAGTATTGAATATATCGGACATATACGTACATTCTATGTTTTAAATGTTTCCCTACTATATATTTTAGTTTTATTGACATACATTGTCATTGTCTAAACATAATCATAAAAAATATGTCGTGAGCATCTTTTTTTACCATTTACTAAATATCTTTTAAGGATTTAATAATTGTCTCTTTGCTTCAGTTAGAAGAGGATATGGAAAACTATATGAGGTACAAACTGATGGGCGGCATTAAAAAGATACAGCCAAGTGTTGTACCTCATATATTTGATTACCAACCAGGCAGAAAGAGAACATTTGCTCAGCCTGCTAGGATCTCTGCTCTCAAAAGTAATAATTTTTCTTTTAGTATTATGTATATTAAAAAAATAATCTCAAGACTTGCAACATAATTCTGTGTAGTGTATTTTTACGTAAAGATATATAAATTAAAATAGATTTTTTAAAAACCACAATGTACCTATAACAACTACACTCGAACCCCTCTTATTTCACCTTCGCTTAATTCACATCCTCTGTTATTTCACCACGTTTCCCCCTATTAGGTCTCGAAACCGTCCCGGTTAAGTCGCCGCCTGTAAAAGTTTTAGAACTACGTTTGGAAATTGGATTCTCGCATGAATATGTACAATTTGTATTGAAAAAAATGATTGTGTAATACATTTATTGATTTAAAATAGGTTAGGTGTCTTTTAAAAATATTTAATCTTTAAAATATTCACTCAAGTGGAAAATTGAACTTTGTCACGCACGACTGGGTATACTTATATTGATTTTTTCGTTCAGTTGGCTCATGTTTCGTTATAACAAGTGCTGTGGTATATCTCTAAATATTTCTTTTTGCAGTCAAAACACATAAAAGTTGAGGTTATGATCGCGACTTAAGAGAGGCAAAATTTCGCGACTTAAGCGAGGTAATGATGCACGGATTTGGCGACTTAAGAGGGGTTCGAGTGTACTGTACTTACTTAATTGCTTTAACACCACGAATTTCTCCAAGGGAGAAACTGTCACTATTTTTTATAAAATTTGCTACCATAAACATATCAACAAAGGGTAGATTGTCAGATTGGTCCTTGGAATATCCCTGTTCCGCCATAGTTAGTAGGTAGGTATATCGTAATAGTAATCTTAAAACAATAATTATTCCTGTACAATTTCGTAGGAAAACGAAAGCAGCACTGGGCTGGAATTCACGCTCACGCGTGCGAACGAAACAAAAAAGATGGAAAATGCGCGCGTTGATGAGAACAATAAAGACAGATACATCGCATCGCGCGAACAGAATCCCAGCCCTGGCCCGTAACACAGGATGCCGCTCACGGATCATACTATTTTACGTCACGACCAATAGCAGCGCGTTTCTGACCGCTTGGAATAATTTGAATCCCCCTGCATATTTAATTCCTTATGGCGGCCGTTTGGGACAAACAAAACATTTTTTTTTGCTGATATATATTTTAATACAATATATACTTATGCGTTATAGTATTTTTTCCTATTTAAAATTTTTGTCAAGTTCCCTATTTTGTTTTACCTCCATGCGTTTCCTCCGTCCACTAAGGATATTCCGTAATACTGGAGTCTCTAAGAGAATTTTAATTTCCTGCTTCACCTCCACAACGACCTTAAGGGCCTCTATAAAATATGTGTGTCCACAATTTTAATTCCTCCAAAAATTTGGCGTATTTCATTCACATTAAATAAAGGGGTTCAAGACTGTCTTGGTTGGCTTACTCGGAACACCCTGTACAATATCACGTAATTTGATTCTGTATAATTAATAGCCTTTTGCGAAGGTTTAGTCTTTATAGTACGGTTCATTTTATCGTCATATACTTGTTTAAAAGCAATTTACATATTTATATGCTGTCGGGACATGCTGCATATATTTTCGCTACTACGCATCTAGCCAGAAGCAAAAACAAGTCGATTTTATTTTTGTTTAAGTTTGCTCTGTGCGCAATTTGAACTAAATTTATCCATGTATGTATATGTTCGCGGAGGTGTAAAAATTGTAATTTTTATTCATTTAGTTCACCCTCAACCCCCCATTAAATTGGCATCCACGTTATAAAGCTTTAAAGGTAACTCTCAAGAAGCGAAATATTTTGTCAATTTACAATTTTGTTGTATCGCCATTGGTTTCCTAGATATTCTGAAATAATGACTTTTGAGGGTGAACTTCAACTCCCCATTCCCCAAACAAAAATCCCCTTCCAAGTATGTTTTGTAAAATATTTAGATTTTATTCCAAACTTTATGACTTCACTGCATGTATTTAATGCCACAGCAAAAGCATTGTTATTACTAGGGTCCGGAAAGTGTGCGCAGAGTCGCCACTATACAGCTCTATAATTACAGTATAAACCGATTTTTTAAGCTCATATTTCTTGCCTGTGTGAATGTACGCCACTGACCGAGTCTGGTAACGCAATAGGACACAGTTTACCCATAGCTCAAGCAGAATATTCCGAAGCCGACGGTCAGTATTCTACCTGACATCGATGTGTGCAAATTGACACCAGAACCGCATGCGGATCGAGTTCAAAATAATGTTATGTGTCGTGAGTGACTCACTCTTGAATTCGTGTAGTGTATTTATATATTACCTAAATTTGTGTGGATATTTGTAATGATGACACAGTGGTTACCATTTGTTAATAGACAAAGATGATTGAAAATTAGGAGTATTTTACAATAGACGGATCATTTATATTCATGGGAAATACGGTCATACATACGGTCATGGGAAATATTAAAGAAGACATTCACAATACATTTCTGTGGCTGACAGTCAACGAAACAAGAGATTTTCGCGGTAATAAGGTCGCCAATGTTCTGATATGAATTTTAGGTGTTTCAGATATTTCTCCCCCGATATTGATAGCTAGAAAAACTCTCATATATTCCTCGGTCACGCACATGACGGATTACGAGTCCGACCCAGCGTAATAGCACGCTTTTCCGGACCCTAGTCATTAAATCACCACTAGGGAGATTAACAATTTTCCGTGGTACGAGTATTTTCATTTCAACTTTTCCTTGTTAAATTGTTTCAAAGGCACACACTGAAGCCGACTTGGCTGTCCCGAAGGAATAACCTTTCTGTGTTGCGTTCTCGAGTTTGTTTGCTTATACTAACACCACTCGATCAAATAGCATCGGATAAAACCACTCGGCTGATGTCGCAATTCTATCGTGCTATGTGCTCTTCTCGGTTACCATACGATACAAACATCATTTAACTAAGATTTGTCTATCAAATAAAACTTTTAAAACCTCTACATGAAGAGTTTCGTCTTCGAGAATTTTAAAGGATCTACATAAAAAATCCTCGAATGAAAGTTAAA
Source organism: Aromia moschata (assembly GCA_029963805.1). Classification (NCBI taxonomy): domain Eukaryota; kingdom Metazoa; phylum Arthropoda; class Insecta; order Coleoptera; family Cerambycidae; genus Aromia; species Aromia moschata. The sequence goes on from JAPWTK010000478.1 coordinate 96,231, forward strand.
TGGCATCCGGTATTCTATTAATTTTTTTTCAATTAATGTTAGTAATAGTTCGATGCTGGGCATCGCCACGCCTCACCTTTGTTCCTTTATTATTTTATTTCATGAATTTATTGCTAATTAATTAGTTGTTTATTAATTTTGAAAAGAAAAATGTCGCGACCTACTGAAGTTAACATAGACATTATATGTTTTTGAAAACACAAAAGTTCGATGAATCAGAATATGCAATAATATATGGGGCATTTCACGCCAACTAAGTGAGGTCAAAAAAAAATTTCTGTTTGAAACATATCACAATCGATAGTACTTGCTAAAAAACTAACTTCCCTAAAATTTTAGATTTTTTTGAGCCACAAGGAGAGGGATAGTGAGGGTGACAAAATACAAATTTTCGTTTCTACTCTAAAATTTCAATCTTTGTCAATAAAAAAAATGAAGAAAAACAAGAAGAAGGTTGCAATGGTTTTCAATGTGTTTTTTGCGTAGAATACGATAAAATTATTTTCAAAATTATTGGGGGTAGTTTTCACCCTTATTTTGAGGATTGAAAGTTTAAAATCGAAATTTCGATAGGTATGACATGATTTTTTTTCATTTTTTTTTTAATTTTTTTCTTTTTATTTTTTGTACTTTCAATTAATTTTTAATTCATAATGGGCGTCGACCAGGAACTTGCCCAAAAAACGGCCGCAGGTGAAAAATCGTGGTTTTAGCGTATTTTCTCATCCTGTGAGATAGTAAATGGCAAGTGAATAATATATTCCAAGGTTTTTGGGGTCGCTGATTACGAATCTAACGTCAGATTTTCAAAAAACGAAATGGTGGATCCAGTATGGTAGTGAACTTTTAAAAAATGGCTAAATTTTGAAATTTAAAAAATAACGTCGTATTCTACGGGAAATGTTCTACGTTAGAATCGTAATCAGCGACTCCAAAGACCTTGGAATATATTATTCACTTGCCATTTACTATCTCACAGGATGAGAAAATACGCTAAAACCACGTTTTTTCACCTTTGGGCAAGTTCCTGGTCGACGCCCATTATGAATTAAAAATAAATCGAAAGTACAAAAAGAAAAAGAAAGAAATGAAAAAAAAAATTAAAAAAAAATCGTATCATACTTTTCGAAATTTCGATTTTAAACTTTCAATCCTCAAAATAAGGGTGAAAACTACCCCCAATAATTTTGAAAATATTTTTATCGTATTCTACGCAAAAAAAAACACATCGAAAACCATTGCAACCTTCTTTTTTAATTTTCTTCATTTTTTTATTGATAAAGATTGAAATTTTAGAGTCGAATCGAAAATTTGTATTTTCTCACCTTCACCATCCCTCTCCTTGTGGCTCAAAAAATCTAAAATTTTAGGGAAGTTAGTTTTTTAGCAAGTACTATCGATTGTGATATATGTCAAACAGAATTTTTTTTGACCTCACTTATTGGCGTGAAATGCCCCATATATATAGGGTAGAACTGCACATTTATATTTTTTATTTTAGAAACCTATTTAATATATCTAATTTTTTTCAGAAATACAAATATTTTGTATATATGACTGTGACGCATTTCGAAACATTCATTTTTCTTACGAACAGTTGAATGTTTTATTTTAGAAATCGACTTGACAGCTTGCCAATACGATACACGTTACATATCGTCGACAATATTCTCAAACCTCGTAAATCGATTTTTTTTGCAAATTGATTTTTTTTGCACCAAACCAGTCCTCGTATGTTTCTACGTTATATTACCAAACCTTGTATGAAATAAAAATGAGTTTGATCCTGAAAATCTACAGAAACCAAATCTCGTAACTATTGTTGTCTTATAATGACAGTCCAAACCTCATATCACCATATCACAGTTTAGATATAAACTTATATCTAAACTGTGACCGTATGGACGCATGGAATAGTTTGGTGCGCGTTACAGACGGTATTGGAAAAAGGTAAAGGAGATAATTTTGTGGAGTGACGGTTGCACATGCACATACCAAAATAGAAACTCTATTTTGTCGAACGCTCTACTACAAGGTTCAGCATTAAAAAAATGTGTGTATTATTCAAAAGATTTTAGAGAAAGGGCACACACAAATAAGTTGCGATTCCGTGCATAGTGTGATAGAACGGAAAATAAAGAATAGGATTATAAGCGTTCCAGCTGATTATGTAAATATATGTAATTGAAACTGCACGAAAAAATCCAATGCCTTACAACAGTGGCGGTTGGTGATATTTCAGTTCAACCATATCTTGAAAACCATGCATGGGACCCACTTCACTTTTTAGGTGATTACGTGATGACTATACACCTCTTACAGAAAGGATTTATAGTGAATAAACCGTCAGCAAAGTTTGCGAAAAAAATTTCAAAAAAACTGCAGAACACCCTGGGATCTTAGTAACGCTCTGTGGAATATTTGCAGTATATATATTTTTTCATAACTTAGAAACAAATATAAGGAGAGATTTTTCGATTTGTTACAAAATATTTTTTTTTCAAAAAGTTATGGCCATTTTAATTTTAATTTTATAGGAACATTTTGTTTCCCAAAATTAAAATGGCCATAACTTTTTTTTTAAAAAATATTTTATAACAAATCGAAAAACCTCTCCTTATATTTGTTTTTAAATTATGAAAAAAATATACTGCACATATTCCACAGAGCGTTACTGAGATCCCAGGGTATTCTGCAGTTTTTTTTGAAACTTTTTTCGCAAACTTTGCTGACGTTTTTTTCACTATAAATCCTTTATGTAAGAGGTGTATAGTCATCACCTAAAAATGAAGTGGGTCCCATGCGTCGTTTTCAAGATATGGCTAACTGAAATATCACCAACCGCCACTGCCTTACAATGCGGTTTACTTAGAACACACATTTTTTTAAGGCTTACTCTAATTTAAAATATTATAGTTCTATTCGTCCTGTTAAAAAGGCAGGTGATCCAGTTGTCACGGATTTGAGAGCCTTAAAGTACAATGGATTAGATCTTACCACTGGGTATAAATTGAAAATGACAGATACCTGGCAGTCCATCCCCCAAACACCCCGAAAAATTTTCAGCCGAAAAGCCGGTTGGTTTGTACAGCACTGCCCCTGGCATTCAAAAGGACAAGTATGACAACTTGCAAGAACCAACCTAAGTTCTTACAGCTGACTACCATGTGTTTTACAAAATCTTAAAATATTAAGTTTTTTTTTTTATTAGTTTGTGTTTAGTTTGAAAATAAAATGCCTTGTTATACTATCCCTCTTGTTTCAGTAGCTGCACAAACCTCGTAAATATAACTAATTAATAAAAACCAAACCTCGTAAGTTACATTTTTTCTGTATAATTCTGCAATATTATCCCAAAAACAAAAAATGTATACCGTGTAACTTTTTTTTATTCAATATTATCAGGATATATTCATTAGATTTTTATTTTATTTAAAAAATTATAAAATAGAACGTTTTTTAGCTCTCCTGGAAAATGTTGTGTTACGCACTTACGAGGTTTGAGAATATTGTCGACGATATGCGGCTCATGCACTTAACCGAATAACGAAAACGGTGTAACAATAATAAATGTGAAATTATTTGTAAACGCTCCTACCTGGAGAGACACGTACCTGTATATACATACATACAAGTCATGCTAATATAACTTTACGGTTTAGAAGTGACCATTTGAATCCCATCAAAATAGTGGACACCCTGTGTATGTACAAAGTTCACACTCCAACGGTGTCAATTCCGCCTAATTTTATTCTTTATGGAAGTTGTCGGGCAGTCATGGAGAAATTTTAATGAAATATTACCTCATAAAGCGAATCTGACAGTTATGTTATGTTATCTACAAGTCCCCTCGTCGGAAGGCGCCTTCACAATGCTAACATAACCACACGAAACATCCAGTTTCTGGGCTTCCACAGCAATACAATATTAATCTGTATTCCAAGGTACTTTCGGTGTTTATTACAGTCGACATTTTCTCATCTTATTTACATAAAAAAATGTTTTTAAAGTAGTCGTCTTACTTTTGTGTTTTGACTTTTCCACGTACCAACGTAACACTTTTTTCCACTCAACGCACGTTCGCCAACCATTTTGGCTCACTCAACAGCGTTTTAGGCTGGGGCCGTTACCTTTTTGAGATGAAAAAATTAATAGCAGGCAACGGCCGGCTGTAATATATAGTTGAAGTCATAAAAAATGAAAAAAAAAAACCTTGGAACTTGAGATGAAGGGAAGTAGTGAAATGGGGTGCTATTTAAGGGATGAAAACCGTTTTTCGTGATTTGTGGCGAAGCGTGACCTCCTAGAGAAAAGTGTTTCATACAAAAGTTGTAGATAATAAAAAAATATAAAACCTTTATTCCATATATTTTTCAACATAACCTCAAAATTTGCGAGAAAATGACGAACAACCGATTTTTTCTGTTTTAATTTTTTTTCTCGCGTCAAAATTATGTATTTTAAATGAAACTTTATGAAAGTACGTAATTATGTGCATATAATAAGCATGATTTTTTTCAATTACGGGAAATAAATATTTTTCGAGATTTTACCATTTTTCCGAAAAAACACCCCTATCGTCGGAGAACAACTTCATTGATTTTTTTTGGATTTTGATGTTCTACTAGTGCTCATTTTTTTCATCGAGATGTCTACTTTCAAATGGTACGTCGATGTTAATGATTTATTGTCATTTAGCAGCTTAAAATTAAGAAAAACCGAAAAAAAAAATTTCGAATCTCGAATTTCTCGATTTTTTCCATTATTTTCAATTTATTTTTTAGCATATTTAAGTTAATAATTCATAATATTTTAATGAACAAACTTACTTTGGTATAAAATAAATAAAATTGAATGAATTTCATCACGGCAGGGTAGGGAAAACTTCATGAAACTTAACATTTACATGGAAATCAATAGTACTTTATTAATTTTCATAAGCTACAGTCGAAATAAGTTTAGAAAACTTTATATTCATATTAAATTATTCTAAATACATATGATAAAATACAACATACAATTTATTTACATTGGCTACGAATTCTTTACTTTATTTACAAATATTTACTTTATTAATATTGGTTGTGTATAGCTTATAAAAAGAAAAATCAATGAAATAAAATTGTTAAAATCTAATCAATTTTAGGCCTTTTTTGTTGTGGTTCGTTTTCTTCATCGATCAAACTCTCAAATTCTATATTAACTTCAAAATCATTGGCATTTTCAGGCTCTTCAATTTCAATATCATTATTCTTTGCTGGCTCTTCATCAATATCTTCAGAATAACTTAAATCTACGAATACTTCTCTGTCTCTATTTAAACAGTTCTCAGTGCATGTATTGCATAGATTGGTACATTTTAAGCCGTGTTTTCGGCAGCCACACCTTTGATTATTGCATCCACTTTTACAAGTACAGCTAACGCTTTTTAACAACTTTCCAGGAATCAAGTCGGAACTGTTAGAGATGTATTTCGGCACGAGTCTTCCTACATTTTCGTTCCAGCCCCAATCCTTTGCTTTTTTGTTGTCCTGATCGTTGTCAAAATTCCCCAACCAAGTTTGCAATTGGTAATAGACTCTGTAGGAGTGTTGTACAGCTGCTTCTTCAGTTGGAGGGAGTTTTTCCAATTTAAAAGTGGATTTGTTTGTAGCTTGCTGATACAGCTCAATTCGTAATTAATTTAATGAGTTATAAGTTTTCTTACTTTTATAAATACTAGCTGTAAGTTGAGATCCATTTTTTGCTATGGTTATGTGGACTGCATCTTTTTTGTTTGAATACGTAACAGTATTTTTTTTTGTATTCAATTTTAGCGTGGTTTCCAATAACTACTAAATTCATTCAACTTTATTTATTTTATACCAAAGTAAGTTTTTTCATTAAAATATAATGGATTATTAACATTAATATGCTAAAATATTGAAAATAATGGAAAAAATCGAGAAATTCGAAATTCGAAAATTATTTTTTTTTTCGGTTTTTCTTAATTTTAAGCTGCTAAATGACAATAAATCATTAACATTGACATACCATTTGAAAGTAGACATCTCGACGAAAAAAATGAGCACTAGTAGAACATCAAAATCCAAAAAAAATCAATAAAGTTGTTCGCCGAAGATAGGGGTGTTTTTTTCGGAAAAATGGTAAAATCTCGAAATATAATTATTTACCATAATTCAAAAAATTCATGCTTATTATATGCACATAATTACGTACTTTCATAAAGTTTCATTTAAATTAAATAATTTTGACGCGAAAAAAAAAATAAAAAAAGAAAAATCGGTTTTCGTCATTTTCTCGCAAACTTTGAGGTTATGTTGAAAAATATATAGAATAAAAGTTTTAGATTTTTTTATTGTCTACAACTTTTGTATGAAACAATTTTCTCTAGGAGGTCACGATTCGCCACAAATCACGAAAAACGGTTTTCATCATTTAAATAGCACCCCATTTCACTACTTCCCTTCATCTCAAGTTCCAAAGTTTTTTTTTTCATTTTTTATGACCTCAACTATATATTCCAGCCGTTGCCTTGCCTGCTATTAATTTTTTTTTCAGCATTAAAAATCCGTAACGGCCCCAGCCTATTTGGCATCATCAGGAGATGATTAGAACCAAATCTAATTATTAGAATAGAACCAAATCTAATTATCGTTAAATCTAATTATCGATCTCGTTTATACTAAAGTTCCCGTTGCGGTTTACCAACACATGAAAGTTGCAGTTCCATGTATAAATAATAAGGAGCCATTAAAAGAAAAACGTTATCAAATCTGGCTATGAACGAGAGAGATGGAACTAATGATTATCTCGAAGCGAAACTTTGTTGTCAAATTTTCGAAGTGGCTGTCACATTTTAAAAATAAATAATGGAATTCATATTTAATGACAAACAGAGGCGTGTTTTACTTTTTACACATTTATTTTAGAAATGCCAGTAAAATTAATGTACGATCAGAGCTGCACATGAGGACTTCAGGGAATTTTTTCAGACGCAATTGTTCATTTTGACCATTTTAGCCGGTCAGTAAAACATTTGCTAAATTGTATCGGCAAACTGGAAGCGTCGATCGGAAAAAAGCAAGTGGCAGATAGAAATACTGCGCGTCAACGAATGTTGAAAAATGATCTGGAGCTCGATCCATATCATCTGCAATCCACACATGAAATTCTCAGAGCAGATGAACCTCTAACACTACAGTTCTGCCAATGGTTTCTTAACCATTTTAACAATAACGATGCTGCCCTCAAAAAAAGATGTTTTACTGATGAGGCTTGGTTTCATCTTTCGGGCTATGTTGCCTGCTCTTTGGAGTGCAGACAATCCTCACTTTCATATTGAAACTCCACTACACCCTTAAAAAATTGGAATGTTGGCAGCTGTGAGCAGAAGGAGGATTGTTGAACCAATTTTTTTACGGAACACCACTGTTCCGTAAAAAATGCAGAGAAGTACCGTTTAGATATCTTAACACCTTTTGTACAAATGTTGCATTAAAACAAATTGCAAGGTTATACCTATAATATGGAGCTCATGCGCATACTACTAGAGAAACAATTAATTATATAGGCTAATGTTTCGAAGATAATTAAATTGATTTGAACACGCAGAACATATTCTCACTCATATATTAGATCTTGCGACTTGACCCCGTGATTTTTTTCTCTGATCTTATCTAAAGAAAATCCTAATTCTGAACACCTACCTGTTGGCGATATGGAAGACCTTCAGCAACGCATTGTCAATAAAATTGAAGAAATTCATGGAACACCGTGGATACTGCAGCACATTACTGACTCCTTAATATACAGTAAGCAACGAAAGTTATCATACACCCACTTTTTGAAGTTTGCTTAAATTCTGATAATTTTTGTATCACAGCATTGATTTTTTTTTTTTCTGCTTGCTGAACGGATTCTAGCTTGTGATATTCTGCGTCTAATAAGTCGAAGTTGAAGGCGGTATGTCGATTGTGTGAAAAGATATCGCTAAAAAAAGTAAAATTTCAATGTTTTCAAAGAAACGTAAATAACTTCGAAAATAGTAAATCCCTTTCGAAGTTGTTGGGCTCGTATTAAAGGGAAATCTTCAGTGTATCTATTTGACTAACTGAGTCATTTTGAAAAAAAATTTCCTAGAGATAAACAAAATCTAAAGTTGAACCAAAAATATCACAAAAATTCAAAATTCTACCATTCTTAGTATCGTATTCGTAAAAATCACTGTACCTGAAATTTTAATAAAACACAGAGATCTAGAGGGATGTTAATCCTAAATTTTTGTTGGAGTAATGTGTGGCGTACAGGGCTTTTTTTGAATTTTCGTGATATTTTTGGTTCAACTTTAGATTTTGTTCATGTCTAGGAAATTTTTTTTCAAAATGACTAGATACACTGAATTTTTCCCTTTAATACGAGTCCAACAACTTCGAAAGGGATTTGCTATTTTCGAAGTTATTTACGTTTCTTTGAAAACATTGAAATTTTACTTTTTTTAGTGATATCTTCACACAATCGACATACCGCCTTCAACTTTGGCTTATTAGACGGAGAATATCACAAGCTATAATCCTGTCAGAAGCAAACAAATCAATGCTATAATACCAAAATTATCAGAATTTAAGCAAACTGCAAAAAGTGTGTATGATGTATTTGATGATGTGATGATGATGATTTGTGTATGATGACTTTCGTTGCTTACTTGTAAGTGTGATTTATCAAGTGATCACGTAAGTAAATATGGGCGGTCGTCATTTTCATTAATAGCATCTTATTTTTGAAACTTTTTATTTCTGTTTTGTATATACTCGGTAAAAGTACCCACCACATAATGTGACAGCCTTGAAAATTATGTAAGGCAATAAATAAACTTAAGATTAAGAATAGTCTTTTTTTGTTATGACGAATTTGATGACGTTTTTTAATGACCCGTTATATACATCCTGATCCAAATTAATTGCATATCATTGGTAACTCTTTTTTCAATATTTTGTTGTTTTTTTTCTATCTATTATTATAGACCCTTATATTCGTTTAAATTTTGACACATACGTAGGCATCTAAAAAAAAAATAGTTCCACACTTTCATTTGTTACTTTTTATGATGTAATATAATGCCCTTAATTAACAACGGCTTTGTTGTTTTCTTTGTTAAATATGAATATCTGGATGAAGTTAGAATTGAGTGGTTATCTTGGCCAGCGTGTAGTCCAAATTTTAATCCACTTGAACATTTTGGGATCAACTCCAACATGCAGTTGGAAATATACCACAGCTTCCATATTCAGGACATAAGGATTCCAAGAATATCAAGCCATTCCGCAAGAATAAGGCATGCTAGTAACTCCTTGCCTCACCGCTTTGCCGAGGCAATTGTTAAAAAAAATGGGGTGAAAAGACACGCGTTATTAAACGCTCTCTTTTTATTTTATTATTGGTTTTGACTTGTTCGTTAAATAAAAAAAGTAATTACTTTTCTTAGTTCTCTTTTTTCACGTCTTTTTAAAGTTGTCCCACAATGTAAACTTAAGAAAGCAAACTCAAAGAGTTAAATTAACTTGGAAAAGCATACTTGAGCTAAATATAGCTTATGAAAAAACTTATTAAAAATATTAAAAGACTGGATTTTTTGTAATCACACTGGCAGGATTTCTTTTGCCGGTATGTTTATAAAAGGTTGGTTTAAGTTACAAACTCAATCGATAAACTTGGACACCTTGAACCTTATTGAAGATAAAAATATTTCTTATTACCGAAAGCGAAGTCTCCAATTCTGGAAAACTGTGGCGATGGACGGCAGTCGTTAATAACTTCGGGCAGATGCCGCATCACGGAGAATTTATTAGAATGACACTCCTGTCGTTTAAAAATTCTCCCTGTGCTCTCCGCGGCGTATTTCAGTTTCTTAGCATCACTTCCTACAATAGTAAAATAATGCGGCACTAGAGCTGGATAGCACAGACGCATTGTCCTTGTCGCCACTTTGAAAGCGGAGATAAAATTAGATTGCGCGAAACAGCTGCGGGACATTACAGCTTGCTATTCGAAAACGATCCTGGTATAAGGATCGAGTTTTATAGGTAAATGTACTTGTATACAGAATGTCCCATAATTAATTATATGCATACTGCAAAACTATACATATTTTGGGTAAAAGTAATGCGATTTAACCAAACTTATCTTAGTCCAAAAGTTATCCAAGATACAGGGTGTTATAAATTATAATTCATAATTTTATAAATATATAAGCTATAATAATGAGCTTCTATTTTATTTTGGATTTCCGTTTATAACTTTTTTAGAAAGTTTTTTGGGGCGAGGAATTTTAATATGGCAACAATTTTGATGTAGATTGCACTATCTGGGACGACTTTTATAGGGATTTACGTATTAGGGTAAATGACCTATTTTGTACTTTTTGTGGAAGAATTATAAATTTTTCAGATAAATCTTAAGTTTACATTCAGGGACAACTTTAAAAAGACGTGAAAAAAAAAGAGAACTAAGAAAAGTAATTACTTTTTTTATTTAACGAACAAGTCAAAACCACTAATAAAATAAAAAGAGAGCGTTTAATAATGCGTGTCTTTTTTTTAACATTTCGCCCCATTTTTTTTAACAATTGCCTCGGCAAAGCGGTGAGGTAAGGAGTTACCAGCATGCCTTATTCTTGCAGAATGGCTTGATATTCTTGGAATCCTTATGTCCTGAATATGGAAGCTGTGGTCTGTTTCAAACTGCATGTTGAAGTTGTTCCCAAAAATGTTCAAGTGGATTAAAATTTGGACTACACGCTGGCCAAGATAACCACTCAATTCTAACTTCATCCAGATATTCATATTTAACAAAGAAAACAACAAAGCCGTTGTTAATTAAGGGCATTATATTACATCATCTAAAAGCTCTCTAATATAGCAATAAGCATTAGAATCACTTTTGCAATGAAGACACTATCCGTACATGTGGCGGTGAAAATGCATGCCTATACCATAACAGGCTGTAATAGAAGACTATAATGGCAAGAAAACTTTAGACGAAATTTCCGAAACAGCGCCCTCAGAAAATCTTGGTAACGGGCAACAAAATATTTGTGATTTTTTTTTTTGTTAATCTACAAGTAAATACAAAGTATTTTTATTGTCGTGACTTTTCATTGTATCAAAATTTCGAGATCTTTTAAAGTTATGATAACTTGAATTTTTATTTCATGTCTACATTTCATTTCACAACATTTTGCAAAAACCATAAGAACAAAAAGGTTGTTTATTCGCATGCTAATTACGAAATAAAATTCACAAATATATTGCAAACCGTTTTTAAGATTATCCGGAGGTGAAACAGAATTTAAAAAAAAAGGATCGAATGGACTGCATTTGTTATTCTAGCCTTCCCTTAAAAGTTGTATGAAAATTAATAAAAAAAAAAACTGGATGTTTTCCGCGAAACACCGAACTACGAATTTTAATATGGCAACAATTTTGATGTAGATTGCACTATCTGGGATGACTTTTATAGGGATTTACGTATTAGAGTAAATGACCTATTTTGTACTTTTGGTGGAAGAATTATAAATTTTTCAGATAAATCTAAAGTATCAATACATGTGAAGAGCCATGCCTCTTCGAGTTCTAATAACACGCGTTTTTTTCTATGAACTTATAAAAGCATTTGTAGCTAGTGACATTCCATTAGACACACTAATGAACTCTGTTTTACGTGATTCTCTATATGGACCGGAAAATCTCGTATCCTACTACGTTACGAAACACGTACATTAATCAGGTTTATAGTGGCGTAGTGCAAAGAATACGTGACGACATAGCGGACAATTTTGTTTACTTCATCATAAACGAAGCTACTTATGCATGTGGACGTTGCTAATTGGCACATTACAAAGTAATAATGCTAGTGCCAGTCATTTATTGGTCTCAAAGAAACTAGACAAAACCAATCCCGAAACAATTGTACAGTTTGTCAATGTTCTGATTACGTATTGCCAAATCAAGATAATTCCGATAAAGTGTTAGTAATGTTGTCTGATGCAGCATCGTATGATAAAAGCAGGAAAGACTTTATCTCACAAATATTCTTGCATGGCGCACATGTGCGGTTCATGCAGTCCACAGGGTAGTTGAAACCATAAAACACTCTTTTATTTTGGTCAACTTGTTGATATCAAATATGAAAAAAAAATTAAAACACCTACAAAAAGAGACCATTTTGAGAAGATTTTGGGAGGTACACGTTTACCTACTGAAGAGGTTATAACCCGATGAGGTACTTGGTTAACAGCCGTAGCATGTCACGATGAACATTTTGAAAATATAAAAATTGTTGTAAACCGTTTCGACTCCTTAGAATGTACTGTTATAGATATAGTACAAGACTTGATGAAAGACCAGAGTATTCGCGAAGATATACGATACAATAATAACAACTACAATATCTTATTTAATGCGATATATAAGTTGTTGTACCAGTTTCAAATCCTGCATGATGTTCAAAACAAGATTAATGCTGCCACCACAAGTTCTCTAAGCACTACGATAAAAAACAGACTGCTCAAATCTTTCAAAAGAAGCCTGGATGCCATATTTTAGAAATATCTAGATGGCACCCATCAAGAGTTACCTTCCAACATTGTGCAATACAGGTCATACATCAACAACTGTGCATACTGTGCGGTGTCATCAGTAGACGTTGAACGCCCATTTTCATTAGATAAATTTAAGTGATTCTAAGCAGTGAATCTAAGCAGCTAACTTAAGAAAAAGAACTAAAAGAAAAAGTGTTAGTGATTATATATGAACACCGCTATTCTGAGGATGATTCTTAACCGACATGGAAATGTAATGAGTAAGTTGTTTTGTTACATAAGACATTATTTAGTACTGACATGCCGAAATAGCTAAATTGCATATATAACGACCTCAGTTCTGTGCACACGGTGTAGAATTCACGTTAGTGAACGAAATCCGAACTTAGAGTATTTAGTGATGACTGATAATAATAGCAATGTAAATAATGTAAGGCGCAAAAAGTTACACCGGTTTTGATGTAGATACTCCGAATGCCGCCTTTTCAATCTACATAAAAATATTTACAAATTAAAATTCCTCGCTCTGACAACCTTACTATCCGAATTTTGTGCAGAAATGTTACTTTTTAAAAAAGTTATTAACAAAATTTTAAAATAAAATTGATCCCTTTTAGGCCTCATCAGTTGTTTCTTATTATGTTACTAAGTACTATTACTTAGGTTATTTATTATTATGGAACAAAGTAAGTTTGACAAAATCGCAATATTTTTACACAAAAGAATATACTGTGGTACAGAATTATGGTGCAAAAAAAGTAATCACAGATAGAGGTCTTAAAATAAAGAGACACGTGTATTGTCGTTTTGGTCAATTTCGATTTTTAAGGCCTGTATGGGTCCATAAATGGGACGTTTGGAAAACAGTTTTTTTTGAGATATCTCGATAAGTACTTGATCGATTTCAATGAAATTGGGAGGTAGTCTCAAAATAACCTTTCTAATAGAACCCTTAAAATTTTTTAGACCTGCCGCAAGGGGGCGCTACATAGAGCTTCTATTTTTTTTATTCAATTGTCATGTATGTTTTTCTTTTCTTATCCTGATGCAAAATTCATTTTTATACCAAAAATGGATTGGAAATGGAAACAAACAGGTGACTGGACGAATTAAAACATCTAGCGTAACAGTGAACTTTTTTTATTAACATAGACAACAAGAATTAAACTATCAATAAAGGACAAAAACAAACGAAAAGTAATTTAACACAAACAGCAAGAACATAAACATTTAGAAATTGTTCAAAGTGTACACCATTCGCTCGAATACAAGCCCCAAATCGTTTTAAAAAGTTAAATCGTAATTTTTCCAACACATCAACATATAATTTAACACGCAGAATATTATTAATCACTCTTTCGCGTAAATCGTCAATGTTTAACACTTGGCGAGAATAGACACATTGTTTTAATTCACCCCACAAATAAAAATCCAAAGGATTTAAGTCGGAGCTACGGGGAGACCAGAATTGTAGCCTAAACCAATCCATCTTTCTGGGCAATTTTCCTCCAATCATTGCCAAACTAGCATCATATAATGTGGTGCAGCGCCATCCTGCATGAACCACATATTAACTCTGTCCTGAAGGAGGACATCGTCCAATAAATACTGTAGCCCATTTCTTAAGAAATCAAGAAATTAAAAATCCCACATTTTGTGAAACACGATTCATCAGTAAAAAGGATCCTTTTAAAAAACAAGGGATCATCTCTGTGTTTTGCAACATGCTTCTACAATATTCTAACTTTTTCTGGAAATCGGTTGGTAACAATTCCTGAACCTTTAATTTCTCGCGCTGTACCGGGTGGGCAAATTTCGATGTTTTTATAGGGTATCTCGGTAACTGTAAGGGCTATGGAAAAATGAACCCACCTTTCCCGACCTCTTTTTTCGAGATAAATTCATTGGTGAAAACCAGAATTTGCTATATCTTTTCGTTTTCGAGTTGTAAACGAAAATTGATTTTTTTTGAGTTTTCGATTGGTGTCGATAACTCGGTTGTTTGTAAAATTAGAAGAAATCTGTTTGCACGTTCTACAGGCACTTTTTTAAGTAGAATAGGATTTCCTTAACAGATTTTTTTATATCTTGTGTAGTTTTCGAGTTATGGCATAAACTTCTATTTTTTAAATGGAAACCATAGTTGGCTATGATTTAGCTAAAAAGAAGATTTTTTTCTCTTTACAACGATATATAGTTTGTGGGGTCTATGATGAGTGTTTATGCGGAAACAGTTAAAAACATATGTTTTCTAATAAAGGACAGTATAGTAATTTCAATGATTTTGCACAGTAGGCGCCTGTCATTTTGAAAACAGAACAGTTGGATATTGGGATGTAAATACACAGTTACACATTACTGTTTGATTAATTGTTTATGTTTGGTTTTTGCTTGCATTATAGTTTTAAAGTTTCGATTAAAGAAATTGACAAGGCGCGATGGCGTATCAAAATTACGAAAAGTTTAATATGCTAGAGTGTTTTATTCAAAATGGATATAATTCTGAAGCTGCATCGGAAGCATATTTTAATCGCTACCCTGAAAGGAGACAACCTAATATGTCCATCTTTGGTAGACTAAAAGAAAACCTCGTTGAATACGGAGGATTTAATAAACCAAGACCAAAAAATTATCGTATTCAAGATGCTGAGGATGTTGCCATAAATGTTGTTGGTATGGTAGTCGTAAATCCTTCAATTTCAAGTAGGCAAATTGAAGCAGAGTCTGGTATATCGCGACGAAGAGCACTTTCAGTTTTAAAAAAACACAAATTTAGACCTTATACAATAAGGAAACAACAACAGCTCCTTCCAACTGATCCTGAACGCCGACTGGATTTCTGCAATTGGTACCTACAACAAATTGAGCAAGACCAATTATTTTTTAAAAATATCATTTGGACAGATGAAAGTTACGTAAGTAGTGCCGGAATTTTCAACCGACACAACAAACATTATTGGTCTGAAGATAATCCTCATCAGACTGTTGATGTTCAAAATCAAGGACGTTTCGGTTTTAGTGTATGGTGTGCCCTATATAATAACCGCATTTTAGCTTACCAACTTTATGATGACAATTTAAATGGTCAACGGTATTACAATATGATAAACTACCACATAGTAGAAGAATTTTTAGACAACTTGCCACTTAACGAAAGACGACATGTATTTTTTTCAACAAGACGGGGCACCACCCCATAATACTAATTTAATCTCGGAATTATTAAATACTAATTTTGGGGAGAAATGGATAGGGAACAATGGGCCAGTAAAGTGGCCTCCTCGGTCGCCAGATCTCTCACCGTTAGATTTCTTTTTTTTGGGGAACCATTAAAGACAATTTATACAAAAAGACAAATAATACACTGGTTCAACTGAGAGAAAATCTTATAGACTGTCTGAATTCCGTTTCAAATATTCACATCTATAATGCAACAAAAAGTGTTTCAAAGCGATGTGAACTGTGCATCGCAAACAACGGACGACAATTTGAAAACTTTAGGTAAATAATCATGCTCGTATTTTTTTTTAATCTGTCTAGTTTTGTTTTTGTAAAATATATTGTATCGTATTTTTTACATACATTATTTGTTACAAATTTGATTGTTAAGTGTGTTAAACTTTCTTGTTATGAATATGTTATAATTAATTATTAATTAGTCACTAATATGTCATAATTAGTTATTTAAGTTTAATATACCATTCATTATATACGACTGTTACTATGTATTTATGTTACTTTTCGCAGGAGTAAATTTCCATAGCAACAGTTATTATTATTAAAACATTGTTGTAACAATGTGTTACTATAGAAACTTACTCTTCCTGCAAAGAAAAAACAAAGTAAGTATACCTATACAAAAAATTAAAATTTTTAACTGTTTCCGCATAAACACTCATCATAGACCCCACAAACTATATATCGTTGTAAAGAGAAAAAAATCCTCTTTTTAGCTAAATCATAGCCAACTATGGTTTCCATTTAAAAAAATAGAAGTTTATGCCATAACTCGAAAACTACACAAGATATAAAAAATCTGTTAAGGAAATCCTATTCTACTTAAAAAAAGTGCCTGTAGAACGTGCAAACAGATTTCTTCTAATTATACAAACAACCGAGTTATCGACACCAATCGAAAACTCAAAAAAATCAATTTTCGTTTACAACTCGAAAACGAAAAGATATAGCAAATTCTGGTTTTCACCAATGAATTTATCTCGAAAAAAGAGGTCGGGAAAGGTGGGTTCATTTTTCCATAGCCCTTACAGTTACCGAGATACCCTATAAAAACATCGAAATTTGCCCACCCGGTACAGTAAGTAAGGTGGATGTGTTATTGTGGTGACAGTTGTATAGAAATTGAATAATAAATTAAATAGTAAAATAGTGGACGGAAGGTGATAACAACAATCAGTAAGTGACTTTTTCTACTCAAGTAAAAAAAAAATTAACTGTACTAAGTGCAATAAAAAATCGAAAGAAGTATTCAACTGTGATAGCTGTAAAAGAAGTTTTTGCACAAATTGCTCGGAATTAACACCAGAAGAAATACGATGCCTAACATTAAGAAAAATAAAACTAATTTTCTTATGTCCTGACTGTGAAACAGGTTTAAGAGAAATTCATATATTGAAGCAACAGGTTACCGAACTGAAAGAAGAAATACGTAACATGCAGTGGCGGTGGGCTATAAGGTGCGCTGGTGCGCGCGCACTACCAACAATTTAGCATTAATAATTTTATTTAGTAATTAATGGATGCATTCTTAATTTATCGCCTTGCCGCATCCCTAGCGTTAATACCATCTGAATATTATTTGGCCGCAGCATTACGAATCCACTAGACGCTAGGTCTCTATCTCCAACGCCACTGGTTTCCGATCGCGGCGCGGGAGTCGACACGCGCAATACGAAAAAGCGGCACGACGATCATGCTTCCGTGCAATACGAAAAAGCGAACGCGTATTGTTACTGCTTGCCCCTCCACAATTAGGACGCGTAGTGGGCGAATCCTATAGATATGATGGGCGGAGTTAAAGAGCGCACGAGAGTGATCGATCGGTGATCGGTTAGTTTGTGAATTGTTTTCGTACATTGCGATTGCTGTTTTATCGCTCACGTTTTATAAATATAAACTCGGTTACAATCTAGTTTGGAATAATGAATTATATTCAAAACTTATTAAAAACTCCATTCTCTAACTTGAGTTTGGAGGAAAAAGTGCAAATTAAAACTCTAGGTAGCCCACTCCACAAATTAATTTAAAATTAGCCGTGAAAGGAAAAAGTAAACAATTTGTAAGAACATTTAATAATGACTTATTTAAAAAACATTTGTGGTTAAGTGGATGCGATGTATTGAACGAAGTGTTTTGTTTGGCGGAGAAACACCTTGGACCAAAACTGGAGTAACGGATTTAAATCACATAAACGAGAAAATTTAAAAAAACATGCAAATTCTGCTGGACACATGAATAATGTTTTGAATTTAGCCATGCTAGGCACTGCAAATATTGCGACAATGCTCGATTCTGCTCATCGACGAGCAGTGGCAGCACACAATGAAGCGGTTTCAAAAAACAGGTATGTTTTAAACATTATTATTAACTGTATTCGTTTTTGTGGAAAATTTCTATTTAAAACGAATAAAGACATTTTTGCGCAACACCATGTGCCAGGAAAGACTGTCGGCTTTGGCTATGCTCTCCATTGAAAAAGACTATTACAAATATCGAAAATTTTAACAACAAAGTAATTGAAAAATTTGCACAATGTAAAAAATCGCAGAATTGAGCTCATTTACAAAGAAAATTAGGTAAGTTTTCAAATTAATAGAGTTAATAAGAATAACCTTAATATGAGATAAATATTTATCCCATATTAGGGATATTCTTATTATTCTTATGATTATCGTTATTTTTATGTATGGTGCACCCCCAATCTTAGGATCACGCACCGCCACTGATAACATGTAACAACAACATAGCTCAAATGGACCGGGCTTGAATAGTTTCCTCCAAATGGAGACTTATTTAACTGAAATGCAAGATAGGCAACATCGTATGTCTAATATTATTATATCTAATATTAAAGAATCAAATCAAACAACACGTAGTAGTAGAATTTTAGATGATACGAACAATATCAAAGCAGTTTTAAGTCCGATTGATCTAGATGATACGTATAAATTCAAAATACAAAGGTTGGGAAAATTTGACCCAGAAAACAATCGTTTTATAAACGTAATTCTACCTAGCCTTGACCATGCTTTGAATATTTTAAGAAATAAAAACAAGATCACAATTCCTGGAGTAAAAATTTTTGGAGATCAAACTAAGGCACAAAAAGAATATTATTTACATTTAAAAAAGGCAGTTAACCGAACTTGGAGATGATTCGAAAACAATAAAATATATTAATAATGTTCCAAGAATAGTTAGAAAATCCTCTATATATAAAAAAAAACTCGATACACCTAATATACCATATAATATTGATATGGTGTACATAAACATACAAAGTTTTTTATGCCACCGGGATCAAGTAATAAATAGCATCGCATGTTATAATCCACAGCTGATTTTATTGAGTGAGACACGCACAACCTAAGATATGGAAAATGGTGAAATTTCTATATGTAATTACAATGTCTTAAGATATGATGCAAGTTCGAGACGTATAGGAGGTGTTTTAATATTTGTTAGGAAAGATCTCAAACATTTAGTTATTAAAACTTATGTTTTGGAGAAGAACTGCTGGTGCTTGTTCATAAAAATATGGTTCAAAAAAACTAAATGGTGCGTAGGAGTAATATACCATTCCCCAAACTCAAGTCATGCAGAGTTCATTCAAAAAGTAGAAGAATGGTGCGAAAATCTCTTAGGGCAGTACAAAAAATTTTTTTAATCGGTGATTTTAATTTGAACTATTTAGAAGATTGTTTTTATGATAATTCCCTTAAAAAATATGTTAGATTCCTTAGGTTTAAAACAAATTGTTAGAGAACCAACAAGAACTACAATCATAAGCAGTACACTAATTGATTATGTAATAACAAATAGAAACGATGTAATTGCAGATGTCTATGATAAACCCAACATATCAGATCATTCAGTGATTGCTGTAAATATAGTTATGAATTTGGACCAAAATGAAACTGTAACAACATATCGAAATTTTTCTGTCAATAACATTCAAAAAATAATCCAAAAACTGCACGAAATTGATTGGAATATTGACAGCGAAAATCCAAATGATATTTTCAATTTTTTGTTTATAAATATCTATAATATAATAGATAATGTTTGTCCCATTGTAACAAATAGAGGCAAACGTAATTATTTGCCCTGGTATGATCACGAAGTACGCAATACTGTTCAACTTCGTGATAAAGCATACACCCATTTTAAAACCACTCAGAATATAGAAATAAAACATTTTTATTGGCAAAACAATAAACAACATAGAAACCACGTTGTAAATTTATTGAAAATTAAAAAGAGACAATATTATGAAAATAAAATAGACAATAATAAGAATAACCCAAAAAAAATGTGGCGAACAATTAAATCATTAGTTGATAACAAAAGTCATTATTTTAGTAACAATAATATTATATTCAATACTGACCATTCTCTAATTATTGCTACAACGGAAAAGGAAATCGCAGATCATTTTAATTATTATTTTGTTAACAGCATTGAGAACATTTTTTCAACAATACCTAGTACCCCACCTTGGTCATCAAATAACCTTAACACTATAGTTTCCAAATTTAGTAGCTTTAAACTACTAACTAATGAAGATTTAAACAGAATTATCTTAAGCCTCGATAATAAAATGAATAATAATGATCCATATAGTGCAGGAATGATTAAAATACGATTACTGTACTGGGTCCAAAATTACTAACACTAATTAATTTATCTTTACAAACTGGTGTTGTACCTGATAAGCTGAATTTAGTACTATAACACCAATTGAAAAAATAAAAAATACAAATAAAGCATGTAATTTTAGACCTATAAATACTCTTCCAGCAACAGAAAAGATCTTAGAACTAGCTGTAAATGAACAACTAACAGAATATTTTAATATACATAATTTACTCATAGCTAATCAATCCGGCTTTAGAAAAAAACATTCATGTGAAACAACTTCACTTCAAACATTACAACTTACAATTTCTAACTGGACACAAAAAATTGATAATGATGAATATGTTGTTGCTGTTTTTCTAGATCTCAAGAGAGCATTTGAAACAATAAATAGAGACATATTAATAAATAAATTGAAATATTATGGCATTGAGGGTACACAGCACTCAAATGGTTTGAAAGTTATTTAACAAACAGGTTTCAAATTACTAAAAAAATAATACATTTTCTACCACAATAAGAAATACTGTTGGAGTTCCTCAAGGGAGCGTATTAGGTCCATTTTTATTTATAATTCATATCAATGATATTATCCAATGTACAGACTGTGAGTTCCTTAATTTGTTTGCCGATGACACATTAATTGCAATAAGTGACAAAAATCTGGATATTGCTATTCAAAAAATGAGTATAGAATTAAACAAAATTGACAATTATCTTAATGCAAATTGTTTAAAACTAATTGTAGACAAGACAAATGCTATGACTATAACTAATAAATATAAATATAATAATATAAATCTTAAAATTCAAAACTCTATCTTAGAAATTGTTAAATAAATTAAATATTTAGGTGTATTTTTGGATAGTATATTGAATTTTAAAAGACATTTGTTGTACATCAAAGGAAAAATAATAAAAAAACTATACTTTTTTTTCAAGAATTTCAGACAATCTGTCACTTACGGCAAATATAAGTCTATAAATTTATAATTCAACCTCACTTTGATTACTGTTCAAGTATAGTTTATTTGATGGATAAAAATTGTAAAGATCAGCTACAAAAATTGCAAAATAGAGCCATGCATATTATTTTAAAATGCAATAGACATACTCCAATACATCTAATGTTGGACGCATTACAGTGGATGCCCATATCTCTTCGTTTGAAATACTTAACGATGATTTTTATATTTAAAATTTTAAACAACCTCCTTCCTTCGTTCTTTAATACATACCATTGTTTATAATAGAGAAATTCATGACTATGGTACAAGAAACAGGGATTTATTATATATCAATAAAACAAACACAACCAAAGCAAGAAACACGCTATTCTACGAAGGCTTAAATGATTACAACAAATTACCTAGTGACATAAAAAGTTCTCAATCTGTTAATACTTTTAAAAGAAAATTGAATTCTTATTTAAGGGACAATACTGATTAAAATTATTATTACAATAAGTATTACTTCTTTTTTTATATAAAATCATTTTTTATTTGTTGTATATTTGGTATAATTGGTATATTTTTTTTCATAATTCACTATTATTTAAAAACTGTATTTTTTTGCACATTTTTTATTTGTAAGTAGTTATATTATATAGTTTAATATATAATATAACATAAAATTAATATTTGCACTAGTATATAGTATATGGATAGATTTAAGTAATAATTGGTTACCACTTGTAAACACATATGAAGTTTGTGTATATTAGGTTTCCTATTTGAATAAAGATTATCATTATTATTATTATTATTTACAGCGTGAAAAGGATACAAACTGTGTTCGTGCAGTATTCTCCAGACGCTAGATTGGGAGATATTCTCTAACATACCTAACCGTCTGCTACTCCCAAGGATCTTCCCAGACTCTATTAATACTCGCTCTTCGACATTTACATTTCTCGCAAACCGTTGTCTTCCTGCATTGCGATTAGTTTTATAAAATGTACCAGTTTCTCTCAAGCGGCGATCAAAATTATCTAACATTTTTCGAGAGGGTGTTCTTCTATTAGGAAACTCCTATCTATATCTCCTAACTGCAGCACTTGAGTTGCTGTTACCCAACCATAAACTAAATACATGTCTGCAATTTCAGGAAACGTAAAACGCTCAGCCATTATAATGGTAAATAAGGGTAGGGAAATTTTTAATTAAATAACACAGCACAACAGTCTAACTGGGAAATAAAAATAGTAAACGTCAAAATGTCATTGTTGATGTTTTAATTTGTTCAATTATTGCCATAAAAAACTGGACGTTTTCCACGAAACACCGAACTACTATACTTTTCTCGACGCGCGTTTCGCCAACCAAGTTGGCATCTTCAGGAGAAGATTAAAACTAAATTCTAGCCTACACACTTGCACTATTTATACTAAATTTATTGCCACGGTTCACTGAACCGTAACTGTCTTTGTTTATCAGAGCAAACAGTGGACTGGTGAGTATCGGACCATTGTCCTTATTCATACTGCTGTTACACTTGATGATTTCTAAACTTTCAAAAGCATCCAACTGTCTACTGTTTGTTACATTTCTAATTAATTTAATTAAGAAATCATCAAGTGTAACAGCAGTATGAATAAGGACAAGGGTCCGATACTCACCAGTCCACTGTTTGCTCTGATAAACAAAGACAGTTACGATTCAGTGAACCGTGGCAATAAATTTAGTATAAATAGTGAAAGTGTGTATGCTAGAATTTAGTTTTAATCTTCTCCAGAAGATGCCATCTTGGTTTTGAAACGGGCGTCGAGAAAAGTCTAGTAGTTCGGTGTTTCGTGGAAAACGTCCAGTTATTTGTTTGTACGCCGAAGGTTCCAGTACCCACTCCAGTATCAATTATTTCCATGGCAATTGTGATAATTTGTAGTTTCGCAGTATTGTGTCAGATTATTGAAACAGTTTTTCGCATTTTTCTCGAAATGGGTGCGTGATATGAAGAATAGACAAGAGGACATTTTTGGTGTAAAAATGAATTCTGCGTTAAAAAAAAAAAAGAAAAACATAAAAGATAATTGAATAAAAAAAAATAGAAGCGAAAAACTGCGATGTAGTGACTCTATGTAGCGCCCCCTTGTGGCAGGTCTAAAAATATTTTAAGGGTTACTAGAAATGCTATTTTGAGACTACCCTCCAAATTTCATTGAAATTGATCAAGTACTTATCGAGATATCGCAAAAAACGATACGAACACGAAAATACACCTGTCTCTTTATTTTAATACCTCTATCTGTGATTACTTTTTTGCACCATAATTCTGAATCACCCTGTATGCAGCTTTGCTGTGTACCATTAACTGTAGGACACCATGTATTCATAATAATTTACATTACAATTTTGTAATCACGAATGATTGATACACGTTTAGAGGCCGTGCCGTTTATATTCGTTTTCTTTGAATTAATTTAAATACAAAAAAAGCTCCTGCTTAATTTTGCCAATTTATTTTCAATTAAAAATATTGCGACGCAAAATAAACCTCAACCAACATTACTCAGAATAAAATTTAATTAACTGAAAGTATAAAGACCGCAATAGAAAAGCAAGCTAATTTTTTTATAACCGTGCCGTTTTTAATAAAGGCAACCAGACGACCGAGTATTAGGTAAACCAATAATTAATTTTAATGTCTCCTCAATCTCCGCTTATTTAACTCTGTCCAGTAATTGCATCTAGGTTTGAAGCTTTTCTAACACTCTTAATGATCTCATACAGCATCTGCCTATTTTGCTTAATAAATGGAAAACTTTTCTATTTCGCCTTGTAGAAAAAAATCATCAGTGATAAAAAGTTTTGCTTGTTCTAAAACTAAGATTGCCGTTTCGAAAAATTTGATATTTAATACATGAAACACAAAAACGTATCCGATGATTTATTATTAAAAATCTATTGGACAAATTCGATTACTAATTCAAAAGAATGCGGATTCTTTAAGAAACAGTAATGCGTGTTTTGCTATTTGAAAAATCTCTGCCTATGGAATCGTCAAATTTTCCTTTATTTTATGACCAAATGTGTATTAGTTTGTATTTTTAAAACTGTTAAATTTGGATACAACCTTTATGGCCTATATGACCCTTATGACTTTAGATACAAACTTTATGGCTTATTATGACCTGTATGTATTACTTATGACTCATCAGAGCCTAGGTCATATGACCTTTGTTACCAATATGGCCATTACGACCTTTATGACCAATATGACTTTATATGTTTATGACTCGTAAAACGTTTATTAATCATACGTATTTTATCATTTTTATGACCTGTATGACCCATATGGCTACAATGACTTTTACGACCCTTATGATTTTTATAATCTATGTCATATAGGTCATAATTATTGTATTGGAAATGGGCACATGAGTAAACATGGGAGTTGAAGCGTTAATTGGAAGTATTAATGTGAAATTTAAATTCTTCTACCTCAGAAACCTATAAAACTAGACGTCACATGAATATATTTCTTAATTTATATTAAAATACTGTCCCCTTGCCCCAACCCTTACCGCGAGATAATAAATAAGACTATTAGCTAAATCAAAATAAATGTATGATTTAGCTTGTTCATATTGATGGAAAAAAGTATTCGCAGAAATTAAAATAAAGTAAGCTTACCCTCAGATAAAGTGTAAGATTCTAGTCGGTGATTAGTCGGTAATAGGAAATTGGTTGTAGTTACCCCCGTACCCTAAGGAAGGGTAAAGCGAAGAAGAGTAGGATTTTTTAGAGCTTCGTCCACTGTGCAATTACTAAAATTAATGTTAAAAAATTTGATTTCACCTATGGTAAATTCTTACCCCCCCTCAACCCCCTCAACCTAACCCCCCACCCCTATTAAGCTAAAAACTTTTAAATTTATCTATAAACTCTGTTATGGTGTGCATGTGTCTCAAATTTGATATGCGTAGGATGTTGCATCGTTTGCGAATTACCGATATTCAAGAAAAAAGTGTATTATCCCCATTAACCCCCTTATTTGACGTTGCTCCTAAAGAGCGCCAGTTTCACCGTATTATTTAGGTAAATTAAAACATACAATAGAACGCTCAATTCTACAGAGAAAAAGTACTCTTGTTTAGGTCGTCTATATCTATCGGTTTTTAATTTGCATTTAAAAGGTTCAATGTATTTTGTTCCAATTTTTTAAAATTACCTACTAAAAGACGAAAAGGTACGGAGAAACAATCAAAGCAACAGTAAATAACAACAACTGGTAATAGTGATTTAGTAGTGTAACAATTACTGGTAATAGTGATAATAACAAACTTGTGTCCACTACATGTGGACATAACAAACATGTTGGAAGTGTCCACTATCTACCTCAACCTACATTTTAAAATACACCTACTTAAATGTATCTGAATGTTTCAAAACAAAATTTCCCTATTACTTTTAAATGTATTCACAGCTTTTTGTATTCTCTGCCGCAACTCCTGAAGAAAATTGACTTTTTCCTGATAAACTAAATTCTTTAAATTAACAGAGAAGTTCTGAGGGTTTAGGGTCTGGACTTCTCGGTGGTCAAACAAATTCACTTCCACGCCAATCCACCGATGAGGAAAATGTTCATGTAAATATTGGCGTACTGTGGTGGCGCTCCGTCGTGCATAAACCACATGTTTTATCTTAGTGCAAGTGGTACATCTCCTAGGAGATCTTTTAAATGATGTTGAATAAAGTAATGCGGTTCGGTTAGACTGGGTGGCAATTCAAAATGTACAATGACCAAATTAGAAATTACACCACACCAAATGTTCACTTAAACTCATGCTCAAAATCTATTTCTTTTACAGCATGTGGATTTTTGGAACCCACAAATTACTGTTCCTCCAATTAAAATTAATAATAACGTATGTAATAAATATATCGCCTCATCGGTAAATAAAATCTTACTAAGAAAACCTTGGTTTTCGGTTTACATATTTTATAGAAACTGAGCAAAATGTAGGCGAGTTGGTAAATTTTGAGGCAATAATTGCTAAACCGGAATATAATGATATGGATGGAGTACCTATTCCTTTTTTTCAAAATTCTACAAATGGAGGACTGTCTTAGCCCCGTTGCCGCACTTAACCGATGAGTACTCAGACCTGAATTTTCCGAAACACGAATTAAATTTTCGTCTTCTTCATCCACTGTGATAATTTTTGACGTATCTGACTGACTTTTTGGGTGGAAATATCCAGTTTCGACTAAGCGGTTGTAAAAATTTCTGAAAAGTTTATGATCAAATAGAAGGCAACCTTTCTATTTAGGTATAATTGTAGATATTTTCGGGCGGCCTCATGTCCGTTAAAATTTGCCTGAGCAAATATACCAAGCATATCACGCATCTCACTGTTATAAAAATGATTAAGTCGTGGCATTTTTTGATTACTAACTAATCCTCTTGCAAAAATAATAATCAAAACGCACGCAAAATAGCTAAATAATTTAATATCAGCGCCTAAAAAAATCAACAAAATACATTGAACCTTTTAAAGGCAAATAACTAAAGACAAATATCTAAAAAAAAACAATAGATTTAGACGCCTAAACAAATTATTGAGAAATTTCTGAATGAAATTTAAACTTTGAACACGCTGTATTTCTTAAACCAGAGACATTGATATAAGGCATGTTGAGCTCAATGATAATATATTGGTGTATAGTATCTCCAGTTTAGTGGTGGCCTATTCCTTCTGAGTCACCCTGTAGTAATCAATACCAAGACATAAAAATGAAATAATTTAAAATTACAACAAAGGCATGTGTCCTCTGAATATCACAAAAAAGATTCTCTAATTATATTTCTCAAAACTGCAGCACCATTAGATCTACTACACTAGTTCCTTTAATCTGTGCCAAAAATAAAAAGTCCATAGATGTCAGGTCCAGCGACCTAAGAGGCCAAAAAACTAACTAACTAAACTCTAACAAAACTATATAAATAAACAAACTAAATAAACAAAAAAAACTAACTAAACAAAAATAAAAATAACTAACTAAACAAAAATATATAAAAGGAGCTGTTGTTTTGTTGTATGTTATGTGAATTAATAAAGATATTCATGTGATATGTCGTTTTATATGTTTTTGAGGTAGAAAATCACACTTCATATCACACCAAATATCACATTTATTAAATATCTGCTCTTATTTTTAGATCCATATCCATATCCAAAATAGATTATATGGGTCACAAAGGTCATTCAGGTCATCAATGTCATAAATGTCATAAAGTTATAGAGTTCATATAGGCCATTATTGCCATATAGATGGTATAAGTTATATGGGTCATACAAGTTATATTTCTGATACAGGTTATAAAGACTAAATATTTTATGCAAATGTCACTCTTTTAAGAACATAATATCCAGTTGTTAGCGATTTAGTCACATTAAATGTGGAAAATTGGATGTGGAAGTAGTAATTCCATTGGCAGAGGTTTTTTTTTAGAACATTCTGAAATTATATTTATTTATACTAATATAAAATAGGAGCGTGTATTTAGAAGGTATTAAAATGTTTTCTTACACAGCGTCGCTTTGCATTTTTATTGATATACAGGGTGAGTCAAACTTAACGCGACAAACGAAAGGTACGGATAGGGCATGTTATTCTAAGCAAAAAAGTTCTAATAAACATGTGTCCGGAAATGCTTCCTAAGAACGCTACGGACGTTTAAAGATGGCCGGCCCAAATTGGTTTTCTTGCCTTTTATTTCAAAAACTGCTTAAAATAATTGGTTTAACGTAACAAAACAAACTAAAATTTTACAAAAACTGCTCGAAATGTCCACCATCATTTTCAATGCAAAGTTGACATCTGCGAATGACTGATTAATTCACTCCGCTGCCTTATTAATTAAAAAGAGAAGCAGGCCTTGATAACAATTGAAAGTGTTTGTTTGACAGCCTTGTTTGACGTGTCGATTGAATTCAATTTGTCACTAATTTTAAGCTAGTTTATGAGTAAATTGCGGAAACATGCCAAATACCTACACTACAAGTGAATATGCGGATATTGTGTTTGTTTACGGGTACTGTGATGGTAATGCGCGCGCTGCTGTGAATGAGTACGCCCGAAGATTTCCAATGAGAAGAGTGCCCGACAAAGCGGTATTTACTAGAACATTTCAACGATTAAGAGAAACTGGGACAACTTCTTCGAAATCGCGAGCAGACGGTATTTTTGCACCCCTTCATAATAATCGAAGAACAGAAAATATCCTAGAACACTTCGATCAAATACCTTCAAGTAGCACGAGGAGATGTTCTTTGCAATTAGGCTATTCCCAGAGCATTGTGAACCGAACTCTGAAAGCAGATGGTCGCCACCCCTATCATTTGCAGAAAGTTCAGAATTTGCTTCCTGAAGACCTACCTCGAAGAAGAGAATTTTCAGAGTGGTTCTTGGAACAAATAACAAACGATGCTTCTTACTATCGGAAGGTGATTTGGACGGACGAGGCAACTTTTACCCGTAGTGGTATCTTTAACCAACATAATGCGCATATTTGGGCCCATGAAAACCCGCATGCTGTAAAAGAACAACATTTTCAACATGAATTTTCGTGCAACGTTTGGATGGGGTTATGCGACGATACACTCATTGGTCCATGTTTCTTGCCTCCAAGACTAAATGGTCCGGCCTTTCTTCATTTCCTGGAAAATGAATTTGAAGCAATATTAGATGACATGCCTCTAATTGATAGAGCAAACAGGTGGTTCCAGTTAGACGGTTGCCCAGCCCATTACACTCTACTAGTGCGGCAATGGCTTCACAACCATTTTTCAGGAAGATGGATTGGTCGCGGTCGAGACTGTCCCCGTCCTTGGCCTCCGCGTTCCCCGGACTTAACCACTATGGATTTTTATGTTTGGGGCAGAATGAAGAGCAAAGTTTATGCTGAGCCCGTCAATGACGAAGCTAGTCTCCGAGCGAGGATCTTGCAAGCTGCCCAAGAAATACCACTAGCGGAGTGTCGTGCAGCCGCGCAATCAGTCATTCGCAGATGTCAACTTTGCATTGAAAATGACGGTGGACATTTCGAGCAGTTTTTGAAATAAAAGGCAAGAAAATCAATTTGGGCCTGCCATCTTTGAACGTCCGTAGCACTCTTAGGAAGCATTTCCGGACACATGGTTATTAGAACTTTTTTGCTTAGAATAACATGCCCTATCCGTACCTTTCGTTTGTCGCGTTAAGTTTGACTCACCCTGTAGATTGAAAAATAAGTACACTTTAAGTTTTTTTATTTGGTCTAATTCAAGAGCGTAAGGGCTCGTAATTGAATTTATCTGTATGCTTCTAGATTCACCCATATAGGCATAACTTTAAAACAAATTATTATCACAGCCCGAGGCAATCTCAGTAGCGGTACTAACGAACATGTTAAACATAAAGCTAGAATACATCTTCATCACAATAACGAGGCTGTCTAACTTCTTGATAATTAGAATGTATCAGAATCAGAACGCTGACGAGAACAAGGCCCTTCGAACTCTTCGAACTCGTATTCGCTGTTCATGCAGAGCACAGTAAGTACACTGTATAGCGGCAGTTATGGCGGTCTAACAGTTTGATGTGTCCTCAAAACAAAATTCCCTCAACTATGAACTTTAAATGTTTGGTATAAAATACGACGAAGTTAGTGTTTAGTTTTTAAAGACTAGTGTTAGGTTTCGAAAAATGATCACTGATCAGCGTTGAATACAAATTTTAACCTTCACAAACTACTTTCCTATAAATAAATTAACATAGATTTAAATAAAATACCACTATGAAAATTGTACTACTAGATCAATCTGGTAATCTGGTAATCTGGCGTAATTTGAACTAGCGGAACCAACGAAGTGGGTTGTTTGCAATCATCAAATTGGGTCACTAGATAGCAGGTGCGGTTGGAGGAACTTGAAATTTGTTGAAATTTCGTAAGGAACCATGGGACCCACAACAGATTTTAGTGGGTCATCATTAAACCCAAATGAAAAGCTGGAATAGCAAAAAAACTTCAAATAAAACTTGATAACTATTTTTTCACAAAATATCTGCATCCCCAAAAATATTGGAAACAAACTAACTAAACTACTACATAAACTACTACATAAATAAAATACTACATAAACTGTAAACTTTATTAATGATCAATTAAATATTATTTTGCACATTATATACTTTGTTTAATTTCCCATTAATTCATAATTAATTATACCATGTATTAAATTCGTTACATTTTTCTCTCTCCTTATTTTTTTTTATTCCACGTGACTTTCATTTATTTCATTTTATTTTAATTTTTCATTTGCCCGCCTACACAAAAAAACTACTATAATACAACATCAACAATAATGAAACCAAATCTATCTCGAACCACCCATCATCGTCCCCGGATCCATCCCAAAAATACTACTCCTTCCTATCTAAAACAAACAACGGCGTACCGCTCCATTCTCCGTGTCACGGTCCATGACGGCCGGAGGCCGTCAGCCGGAGGCCGAAGGCCGACACGAGGGCGCAGCCCGACCGTCGCCTCGCAGAGCGAGTTAGGGGAGTCCGGTCCCGGAGGGCCGGCTCCCCTAACTCGTCTAATATATTATTCTTTAAATGGGCTAATCAACTAAACTAAATTAAACATTTTTCACAAGTTTCGTTTGAAGTTGTTTTGATATTCTAGCCTTCCATTTGAGTCTAGTCATAACCCCATAATACATCGTGCGAATCCCATGCTTCCTTACGTAAATACAAGCATTTCAAATTCCACCAACCACCACATAATAGAGTCACTAGGATTATTTGACTGAAATTAAATAGTCATATCGACTGAAAATAAGAAAACTATTAAAAAATATATTTGATTATTTAAAAATTCATCTATCAACTCGGATATTCGTTCCTAATATTCATTGAACACAAATTTTGAGGATTTTAAGTATGTTGCATTTAGTTAACACTTAGTGTTCAGCGTCGCATTTGAAAATCTGAAGTTGGTAGCACTTCCGGTAAAACCGGCAACGTGAATGTCGTTTAATTGTCCAAAGTTGTTTGTAGGTCATGAGTAGCGTTCGGAATGTTTACCATCTAGCGTGTTAAACTGCCTTAGAGAATATCTTGTTCTCCCTCGACGGGATGGCGTCCTACTGCACATACGCGGGTTCTGGAGTGCTATCGGGAATGGACAATGCCGTACGTAGCACAGCCAAGAAATACACGCGTATATAATTTGCAAGGTGCTTAAAAATGCGGTTTATACTTTCATTATCATAGAGTTTTATAGTGCCGAGCCCTGCGTTGCGGCACAAATTTCCGAACACTAGTTATAAGTTATAAGTGTATAAGATGCCAAAAATTTGAAAAATGTATCTTAATAAAAAAAGAAATGGGGAATATACCATTATTCTGTGTGGGTATGTGCATATGTACATTTAATAAATAAAAATTACTTAGAATATATCATTGTATTTGTACCGTGGCCTGACAAGTGACAAGATGAGACAAGCTGTTTTCTGCAAATCAGTATTGTCAATACAAGACCAAAATACGTTTGGGAAGATTTAAACCCCGAAGTTTTACATGTTGATGTAAGCAAAATTTACTTCTTTAACTCAAATATAAGGATGCTAGTGTATTTTGTAAATAAGGGACTTATTTAGACAAGTTTTCTAGGATGAAGAATCTTCGCATAGTTTGGAAATCATGACAAAATATACTTATTATAACAAAATTATGATTTGCTGTATAAATATGTAGGCATGTATCAAATACTTGCACTTACTTGTTAAATAATTAGGCACTTTATTTGACTGTATTTTGCTGTACATCTAATTTACTTAGGTATACATATATAGAAGTTATTTTTATGTACATAGGGTAAAAATTGAAATATGTATTTCGAAAACCGTTCGTTCAAGAGATAGATAATGGTTATGTAGAAACAATTTTGTTTTTTCTTTAATTTTTTAAGTTTTTCAATATATGGTAGCTTTTTTTCAAAATAAAAATTTTAAAATTTCGATCTTCAAACCGTTCAGGTTGGGTATAGTACTTTCTCATGAAAGTACCCTCAAACTTTACTGTAGAAATAAAAAATAAAATAATGTACAGGGTGTTTATTTATTTCCATTAATGGCGACCTCCGGTATAACCGGAAGTAGTCCAGACTTTAAAATAGTTTTAATTAATTCAAAAGGTTCCAAAACTATCGCACACCGAAATTATTCTGTCCTTGTCTCAGCCCCTTCCCATAACTCACGGGTCGTCGTGAAACAGCCTGAATAGTGAATAAAAAAAGTGGTCACATTATTTTATTTTTTATTGAATTATTGAATTTTTTATCAATTATAGAAGGATAAGGAGGGCTAACTCTGTTGGTCCTCTTGATAGTGGCTCTCGTATTTATTAAAAAATGTTTGTCACAGATCTGGTTGCAGAAAGTATTTAGAAGGGAATGTACAGTACAACCAGAATATATTTGCCTTCGTACTGCACATAACGAACGCAGTACGACGTATTACGTCGTACGAACCATACCCCAGATATGTAAGAGTTGTCCAATACAACCAGAGTTGTCCAACACACAAACCAATAAACATGCTGTAGTTCTCAAAGCGTTCACAGTCTCACCTATAAAATACGAGGTGTGCTGCGAGCGTGTCACGACGAGTTTGAACTGAACTGTGTCTGCTGATACTTTCGCCAATATGAGCTCGCTGGACAAGCCAGTGGGTCGCTCAGTTTGACTACAGCAGTCGTTTGAATTAGTCTACACACAAGTGACGCATCGAAAAAATGTTAAGGGTTCAGATGGAGCCACCGGTTAATCTCAAGTTTCTTGTTAAATTGGGGAAAACTTTTACAGAAGCTTATGCAATGTTAAAAGAAGTATACGGGAATGCATGTTTATCCCGCACACAAGTTTTTAAATGGTTTAAACGATTTAAAAAGGGACGTGAAACAACCGAAGATGATTCGCGCCCTGGACGGCCCTCAACGTCAAAAAAGGACGAAAGCATTGAAAAAATTGGTCAATTAGTCCGCGAAGATCGTCGTCTAAGCATCCGAGGGCTTGCTGAAATAACAGGAATTGACAAAGAATATGTTCGCCTGATTTTGCATGAATCAACGTTCAACGTTCAACATGCGCAAAGTTTGCGCAAAAAGGGTGCCAAAACTCCTCACTCCCGAGCAAAAGGAATCAAGAATGAACATTTGCGCTGACATTCTAAACAATATTGACACTGATCCAGGGTTCTTAGACACTGTAATTACTTGTGATGAATCGTGGTTTTTTACTTACGACCCCGAAACAAAGAGGAAGCGGTTAAAGCAAAAGCGACGGAGGTTCCGAACCAGCTGACAGAAACGGGCTTCCAACACTGTTTTTAATAATGGAAAAGTCGTATGTAGCGGTGTAGAGATCGCCAAGGGGAGTACATTGAGGGCGAAAAAGTGGCTACTGTAATTGGTAATGAATAAAATGTGTTATCACAGCAGTTCGGTTATTTAATTTAACACCTCGTATATAACCACAAATTCAGGTTTTGTCTACCAAGAGCAAATTACTGTTGTCGAACTACAGTTAGAATAAATAAAACATACTAGTTTTATTTTTGCCAAACACTTCTGAGGAAACATTAAAAGTGAAAAGCAATAAATACTTGTCTCAAAATGTATAAACCCCAGTTCCTTTTACATCCTATTGTGCTGGTATTAATACACGTCCAAGAATTACCAGCAACACACAACCTTTTATCTTAATGTAGAGGTTACGTTCATTGTTTATACAAATGAAAGCAAATACGCTCGATTGTCAATAATTTAACATAGAAAACATTTCAAATTCAGAGATTATTCAAAATGCGACAAATTTTTAGATTTTATCAACTAAAACACGTTGATTAGTCAGTTAAGTTAGGCTAATTCAGTTTTTAAAAAAGCTGTGTTCCGTACGATACAATTTACTGTTACTATTTTACAACTTTACGAGGACTGCCATAAGTAAAAAAAATAATAGAAATATCGTGTATTGGCATGGCAGCAGCGACAAAGAATTGTATGGTTTGTTACAGATGCCTTGACTTTCGGTCACTGCACATTTTCGCGGCACCGTCAGTCACAATCATTCAACTTGACTTCTTGACAGTTCAAATTGTTGTAATGTTCCGAGCACCACTCGCGTCAGTGTTTCGCCAGTACACTCAGTTAATAATTTATTTAACATCTTGCAGTTAGTATATATTTACGTAATGTTCTGACGCTTGGTAACGGCATCTGGGAACAGTATTTATTCCAGAAATCTAGAAAAAGTTTTTAACATTAAATTGAACATAAACTGCGTTTTTCCAAGCACGCATTTTTCTGTATAAAATATACAGAAAAAGGCGCACTATTAACGTGCTTTTTGCAGTCATATTTATCCCAACACATCAGGTCTCTTTCGCACATCTTACACATTATTATAGCACCATTATAACCCGACACATCGGACATAATATTTAATGTTAAACGTACTATTCCTTCAGTATCGCGTAAAAATATAGTGCGTAGCGTATTTACTCCACCGTTCTGGGTGAACTAAATTGCAAGTAGGCGACGTTTGGAACGCATCGCACTGCCGACGGCCGCTTATGTCTAGCCGATCAGTGGCCGGACTCTATAGATGAGGCTATGGTAATTCTCAGTACATAGTTCATTTGGCACAAACGTTTCAGAAAACGTTGCATGTCAGTTCATGAATTGATCACTCAGGATATCCTAGCACAAGCAGTGTTCAACATCGATACATTACTGTAGAACTTTTTCCTAATTTTAAACTAAATTTAATACACATGCTCTGTTTTACCAAAACAGAAATTTCTTTCTTCTCGAATTTCGCCGAAAGTACATTTTTGGCTCGTACTTCGTATTTTCACAAATATTTCATCTAAATAAAAAAAAAGTAACAGGGTCACAGCTATGTTAAAAAAGTTACAAAAAGTTATAAAAATCAATTTAGACATTGTCTGTGCCATAAATTGATTAGAATTTGTGGCATGGGAAATGTAATGGTATCTACCTACTCTTAAACCTTGTAAACCTTGTTTTAATGAATAGAAGGTAGAGTTATACTATTATCTTATGTCACTCGGTATAAAGATAAGAGGGGAAAACGCAGTTTATCAAAATTATTCCTTTTCAAATATTTTCAATATACCATACCTTGTCTGCTTCTTTTTCACTTAAACGTACAGCAATAAAAATTGGGGGGTGCATAATATTAAACTGCACGAGGGCGTCAAGAGCCCTAGGCGCTGCGCTGGCCTGACTTCAATTATTCCAGTATTCGATTGTCTTCCAATATACCGATTAGCGTGAAGATCAAAGAACGTAACTACAGAATTGTTGGTTTTCAAAAGAAATGGTTATCGAGTGTCGCTATTAATATAGCTGCCACTTATTGGATATATCCATAAGTTTTTTTTAACGGCAACTTACTATCAACTGCGACAGTTAGTTACACTTGTACTTGCTAAATGAAACAATTGTTGTATTTAATTTTTTACGTTGTTCTTAGTCAAATACTGAGTAAGAACACTTTTCAACACTTTATATAACTAATGCAATATATAAAAAAGTATAGAAATAATAAAGTGGCTTTGTAGACAAAGGAGATGTCAATTAACAATCAATCACCCACTACACTATTTTGTACTCTAATAATGCTAAATAGATCCATAGATAAAATCCATAGATAGACCCATTAATAAAACTTCTGTCTACAAATATATATCTCAATAAAATAATAAGCAATAAACTCAAAAGTTTAAAAGCATTATTATAAAGTGGAATTATGTTCGATGGCCATCTGAACTTTCAGGAAATTTGATCGTCCACTTCATTGACGGAGACAGCATTTTAATGGAACATTTTCATTAAACGAGGAAAGGTTTCCTTTATAGCATTTCAAATGTGTAATAGCTTGATAACTTAAAAATACAGGGAGTCCCATTATTAAGGGGCCACAGTGAAATTACACATTATTTGGGTAAAAATATTAGGATTTAACCAAACTTACCTTAGTCCAAAAGTTATTGGTAAAGTTATAATTTTATTTTGGATTTCCGTAAATATCTTCTTTTGATCACCTAATTTTTTTGACAAAATTAAGTGATCAAGTTTTTTATTGAGGAGAGGAATTTTCATTTGTCAATAATTATGATGTGAGTGATAGAGGGCGCTCTCTGCAACATTCTGAATACATAAAAAATTGTGTAAGTTTTTTGTGTCTTGGTAATGTAGTTTTTTTGTCTTGAAGTTTTGTAGTTTTGTTGTTTTTGCAAGAATATTTATATATGATGACATGTTTTATATAAATCATTATTGTGAGATTTACAATTAATATCCCATTCAATGGGACATGAGCAGCTGATGAGAAGCTGATTCTGTCACTCAAAATAAGACGATCGAATCACTAATATTTTAAGGTTATGTTGTTGCATAATGTCCAACCTTACGATAATGACGTTTACATCTGACAATTTTAATCATATCTTACTTGTGGCGACAACTT
Source organism: Aromia moschata (assembly GCA_029963805.1). Taxonomy (NCBI): domain Eukaryota; kingdom Metazoa; phylum Arthropoda; class Insecta; order Coleoptera; family Cerambycidae; genus Aromia; species Aromia moschata. The sequence goes on from JAPWTK010000478.1 coordinate 133,249, forward strand.
TTGTCAAACTGCGGAAACTTATTTGTACCCCTTTAATATCCAGCTGGTTTTATTTAATTTACTCGACTTATGATGTATTTCTTACTCTGTTTTTTTTGACATTCTATGTGAAAATATAGCGATCTGCGTCATGGTTTTGCGCCACGTCACGCTTGGTAAAGATGGTTTGCCTAACCTGAAGGGGTAAAATCTGGGGTAGGGAAAAACTCTATCGAGCATCATGTATGTGACGCATGACGTCATGGGTCCAAAGACATAGAATGTTCCATGGCCTCACGTGTGTAGCTTCGTGAGTTTCATTTGGTCAAAGAACAACTTTGTTGTTGCGCTGAATACTTTAAAAGCAAATATCTCTACAACGGTAGCGACATTTAAAAGGTATACCTTTCCTGTCAACAAATGATGGGAAAACCGGTATTTTAAATTAAAAACATAAATTTTCTAAAACGCCAAAAAACCTTACATCTTACACTTTTTTGAGGTTTGTTCGCAGAATTTTTGGCATATATGTACTCGTATATATTTTCTAAAATTGTTGAAACGCGACTCCAAAGATAAAACAAAAAATCTATAAGAAGTTGAAAATCTATGAAATGTGAAAGGATTCTAATTTTATGTTTTTATAACAAAAAAGTACTTGTATACCAGGTGACACAGCGACATGTTATACTCCCTTTTGTGCCTTATTTATTAAGACAAAGTGTTCAAATCTTATTACTACTTACGATATTTACATAAGTTCCTGTTCCACTAGAAGTGCTTATCCTTTTGCATATTTAATATTCTCACAATTTTCAAACCATGTTCAATGATACCAAATACCTAAGTGAGTTTTTAAATATCTCAAATATTGTTTGAATCGTTTTCCTATTTTCAGTGTAAGTGTTCCATAACTATTTAATTCCACTTTAATCGTTTTTGTAAACTTACTCGAACTTATTGTTCAGAAATGTGACAATTTGATAGATAAGGCGATAGCCATTTGGTCACAACCACCTTATAAGTTATAAAATGGTAACCTAAAAATGATGACTTACTAGACTTACTGACAAGTCTTCATCTTTTAAAGGGTAAAGTAAGGGTCATATTGGCCAAAAAGGTCATATTTGTCATAAAGGTAATAGAGACCATAATGGTTGTAAAGGTCATATTCATTCACAAAGGCCACACAATGTCAAAAAGTTCGTATGGGTCATAAAAGTCCTACAGTTCATAAACATCACATTGATCATGAAGGTCATATTGTCCATAAACGTCATAATGGTCATAAAGGTTATATCGATCGTAAAGGTCTTATTTGTCATAACAACGTCATAAAGTTCGGAAGGTCATAAAAGTTCTGCATACTTGTCATATTGGCAATATTGGTTATAAATATTATATTAAGGGTCCGGAAATGTATGTCATAACGTTAGGTCAGCACTATAAAACTTTTACATATTTTTTAAGCGCCTTGTAAATTATATACGCGGGTATTTTTTGCCAATGCATACGTACGCCTCTGACCGATCCCGCCAAGGCGCCGGGACTCGCGTACGCCGGTCTCGTACGGGAGCGCTGGATAGTTAAATACAATGTACCATGCGTGAGAGCAAACTTTCCGAACCCTACTCATATTGGTCATAAAGGTCATATTGGTCAAAAAGGCCATATGATCTAGACTATGATGAGTCATGCCATTTGATGAGTATCATTATTTGTCTATATATGAGTCGTAAAGGTCATGCAGGTCATATTGGCCATTAAGATTACGTTAGTCATAAACGTTATATAACGTTTATTTATATCTTTCAAACGTTATATAACGTTTATGACTAACACAAATTTGGCATCTTTAAAAATGCAATCACTTTTGGTCCTTCAACGTTGGTTTTCAACAAACACTACCGACGTGAAGGTGGTGGACACGTATCAGCGAACCGTTCTGTCTATTTCGCTGTTGTCACATCATAACGATTCCATTAATTATTTTAAAATTGTTTCACAGCCTTAGGAAAGTTTAAAAAAAGGTAACGTCAAATTTATTATATGCAACACAGTCTGAAAATGAAATTAGCCTGAATTAATTTGTTGATACATCAATATATTTTTATAAATATGAGGTTTTTATCAAAAGGTATTATGCAGACATACGAGTGTAAATTAAGTACCGAATGAGACAACGTAGCGCCCGATATAGCAACACTGCAGAGACAGGACTTTGAAGGGAGGTAGGTTAACATGTGCACTTTCAGTACAAGTTTGAACTTGTTAGAGTCATTTGTTCTTTGTGACTGTTTTCGTAAACCTTTTTTTTTCTAGTGCGTTTTAAAAATGAGTGACAGCGTAACAGATACTTTTACAAGACTTCAACACGCCTATGGAGAGTGTTTTTTCAAGAGCTCAGGTTTTTCGGTGGTTTAAGGCATTCTCAGAAGGAAGAGAGTCGATTGAAGATGAACCACGTAGCGGAAGGCCTTAATCTTCAAAAACCGACGAAAGTGTCAATAGAACACGGGATCTTGTGTGCTCAGACCGTCGGTTGACGACAAGAATGATCGGGGAAGAGTTAAATTTGAATCACACCACTCTCTATCAGATTTTAACTAACGAATTGAGGATGACAAAAATCTGCCCAAACATGGGTCCAAAAAAACCTTCGCAGGAACAAAAGGACAACAAAGGAGAGAAAGGTGTCTTGACCTTTTGGAATCGATTGAAAGACATAAGTAAACGATATATAACGTTTATTTATGTCTTTCAAACGTTATATAACGTTTATGACTAACATCTACATATTTTGCATCTATAGAAATGCAAACTAATTTTTTAATGGTACTCTTTATAACTTCCACATCCACGTGGCATAACCTAATACCACACTTTTAAGAATCTAATTTAATGTTTTTAGCGACTTACACTAATTAAATCTGGAAAAAAAATATGGAATTAGTGATTTCTTAGATATCGGTTTTTATATGGTATCCCATTTGAAAATCGTAATTAGATAGCATTTTCGATGAAACCGGTTTATATGTCAAAAGTTGAACTTTATTTAAGTTTTTTTTTTTATTTAATACCGTGGAAAATATTCTCCAACCAACGCAATGCTTCAATTTACGGAAGCTGTTACGAAAAGTCATCTCTGTATTTCCCTGATAAGGGCGCAAATGTATAAATCGGTTCGGTATTTCAAGCCTGGAAGTGCCGACAAAGCTAAAAGGATTGAGGAGATTATTGTCAAGTGTTATCTACTAGAATGGCAGGGATGATTGAAAATGTATAGAAATACAGAAAAGAGATCAGCGAAAGTAGACATCTGATCAATATTAGGATTGGCTGATATAACACTCGGAGTTAGACAGTGGTGAATGGTTCCAAATTTACGGCCGAAAAACTGTGTCAAGCTGTTAGTGAAGTCGTCAGTTTGTATTTCAAAGTTATTAATAAAGTACTTATACTTTATCAATAAATTTGTAATAAGTATATACATAGTTGGAGTTACTATACTGCATGCATATGTATGTATACAGGAGGATATTAAGTGCTGCATTTTATGTCAAAGTTTTTCTTATACGAGGTGTGTAAATTAAGCAATGAGACTGATTTTTTGATTTTTTTTATTCGACTATAATTACAATTCAGTATTGTCTCCTTCAAAATAACTTCCTTGGAAAGCTACACAGCGCTGGTGACGGTTCTTTCATCCCTCAGAGCAGTGCAGGAACTCATATACTGGTATAGCCGATTTCAAAAGGTCAAGACACCTTTCTCCCTTTTGTTGTCCTTTTGTTCCTGCGAAAGTTTTTTTGGACCCATGTCTGCGCAGATTTTTGTCATCCTCAATTCGTTAGTTAAAATCTGATAAACAGTGGTGTGAATCAAATTTAACTCTTTCCCGATCATCCTTGTCGTCAACCGACGATCTGAGCACACAAGATCCCGTAATTTATCGACACTTTCGTCGGTTTTTGAAGATAAAGGCCTTCCGCTACGTGGTTCATCTTCAATCGACTCTCTTCCTTCTGAGAATGCCTTAAACCACCGACAAACCTGAGCTCTTGAAAAAACACTGTCTCCATAGGCGTGTTGAAGTTTTGCAAAAAGTATCTGTTGCGCTGTCACTCATTTTTAAAACGCACTAGAAAAACACAGTTTACGAAAACAGTCACAAAGAACAAACAAATGACTCTAACAAGTTCAAACTTGTACTGAAAGTGCATTACATGTTAATCTACCGCCCTTCAAGGTCCTGTCTCTGCAGTGCATAATACCTTTTTTATAAAAACCTCATATTTATAAAAATACATTGATGTATTATCAATTAATTCGGGTTAATTTCATTTTCAGACTGTGTTGCATATAATAAATTTGACGTTATCTTTTTTAAACTTTCCTAAGGCTGCGAAACAATTTTAAAATAATTAATGGGATCGTTATGACGATGTGACAAAAGCGAAACAGACAGAACGGTTCGCTGATACGTGTCCACCACGTTTATGTTGGTAGTATCATTGTATGTAAAACGAGGACCAAAAGTGATTGTCTGGCATCATCGCACTAGACGCATATGTCTGTCATTTAATTAGTTATATACGGATAGTTATAGCGATTAATAAGTAGTGGCGTACGTGTTCTAGCTTGCGTACGTACGTGAAAGAATTGACAAATGACAATGTCCTTCCTCTGTTCGACCTCGTCATTTACCGAGACCGCATTTTTATGGAATCTAAAAAGAAACCCATCCCTGGTTTTCGGAGAAGGTCCATTGGGAAGTTGTTCGTTAAAAATGACTTTTATAGCCATTACGGACCGACCACTGCCATTTTTGTATTCGTAGGAATGTATTGTTTTTACGATACCCCCACAATAAGGTACTTTTTTAACCAGTAACTAGACCAGATTGATAAGAATAAAATATAAAATTTTATTTTTATTTCAACCCAGACAGCTCTATCAGTCGTCTCGCTCGCGATTGATTTGCACCCCTCCTAATTTTTGGATGGCGGTGGCATCCATCTAAGTTAACTTATCAATTCCCCTACATTCTGTATTGTATTAATGATAGTGTACTAATACTACTAGTGTCATTCTGTACTAATGATACGCAGTACTCTTTAGTAGGGTGCTTATTTATTACTGAATAGAAGTTTTATGTAGTTTGCTGTAATAATTAATAGTATGTACAGTGTATTGGTAAAGTAGTGGATAAAATCGATAAAATCTCGAATTATTTTTTTCGGTCACTTGTCGAAAGGTTAAGTATGACGTCATCAATATTTCTAGCGGCAACTTCTATTTTTTATGACAGAACTAGAATACTTCTCTTGAGAGCCTGACAGGCTGGCAACTTCACAAGGCTTTTGAGAAAATCTTATCATAGCTCGAAAACAAAGGACGATTTGAGAATGACAGTAGTTTTCGAAAAATGTTTCTTGAAAAATGAAAAAAAAAACCAGACCTATCCGAGCATTTTTCGTTTTCTCACTCAACTCACTCAAGTTTCGTCTACTCACTCCAAACTTTGCGATCTCCCTCTGCGTAAAAGTACAAATTTTCATAGAACTTGTCATTGTAATGAACATGACGGAATATACAGAGTGTCTCATTAATAATGCTACACAACAGTTGCGATTTAATCAAATTGGTCTTAGTCCAAGAGTTAATAGTAACCAAAATACGGGATGTATAAATTATAATGTTAATTGCGATTTCGTAATTAAAAAAAAAAAACTTTCCACAAAATTTGGTGATTGTGAGTTAAGGGTCAAAGGGAGTTAAATCCCTTGGTGTTGATCTAGACGACGCCCTCTGAGATATTCTGAGTACATAAAAACCTATATGATGTCTTTGCGTCTTAGAGTATTCATGTTTTAATTGCGAATATCCTGGTATAAATTTAGAAACAAATGATAATAATTGTGATAAAGTATTTCTGTGATAAAGTGTCACTTTCAGTGTGTTGGCTAAAACATCACAAGTACAGTAGCATCTACTCACAATCAGTTTCTTTTTTTTTCGAATTATCTCAAAAACGAATACAGATAAACCTAATTTGAAAAAAATATATATTATATTTTCTATATCTAACAATAACCGAGATACCAATGCACGCATAACCAATTTGAGACAGACTGTATACATTAAATTATGTAAGGAAAAGTCAAAAACATCATTCGAAACGTACTAACACATTTCATTGGGAGAAAAATTACATATATTTTCTCCATTTATTCGCCTACCAGCTTTCGAGTAAAAAAAGGAAATGATTTAGTGTATATAAGACGTCAGTCAACGTTATATATTTCTACCTTGAGTTCACGGCTTTTCACAGCTCATTTTCCAGACCAATGGGAAATGCGCGTTAAACTGTGCTATATTTAATATACAGGGGATTTTGAACAAAGACTAGAATTGAATTTATTTGAGATTGCTATAGTTACCTAGAAAACTCTAAAACGCAGACAGCATAGTCCAATCAGACTTATTATATCTTATTACCCTTACATGTACAACTAGTGTCTGCTTGTCGCCAAAGGCGTAGCCAGTATTTATGTTTGGGGGGGGGGGGGCGCCCAATGCAGATTAAACAAAAAAACAAAAAAAAAAGGCAGCGGCAACCGCAATCCCCCGAGTATTTTGGTTTTTACTTGACCCTTGGGGAGGGGGCGATCGCTGCAGATTAAACAAAAAAGCCAAAAAAAAAAAAAAAAAAGGTCACTGGAGGCAACGGCAACCGCATTCTCCGAGTATTTTGGTTTTTACTTGACCCTTTGGGGGGGGGCGATCGCCCCCATCTCCCCCCCTGGCTACGCCCTTGCTTGTCGCGCGCGGCTTTAAAGCTAATAAGACATTATCACTGTGTCTATGGAAATTGAGAGATGTAGAGAAAGGTCAAGGGTACCTATGCAATTAAATATCATGTAAGATCTGCGTAGTCTAGATGGCCAAAGAATTTATTGAAGGTCGAAAGAGCTGTGAGCTGTGGGATATTCCAATTGATGACGTTAACTAAGAATTCCATTATTACTGGAGCAGTAATTATTCAGAGAGATCCATGTTTGACTATTTTGCAGCACTCTAACATACTTGTGATATCTATCGGAAGTGTTTTCACTCTCCTGCACAAACGTTTAAACATATAGAGGTATAATAATATCTGCTCGCTGTATTCTGCACTTGCTGTCAACTGACCAGAAAGTGAATAGAGTAGGTTTATAAGTACTGGAAACAACATGTCCAAGAAGAGAGAGATGAATTCCAAGAAAGAGAGAAGAGATGAATTGAATGAAGTCCAATTTTATTACTGCATGAAACTTGGTTATACTGTTACGACCCCGAGATTAAATGAGCATCACACAGTGAGCTTACCCATGAGTGAAATCGCCCGTTTAAAAATCTGCTTCATCATGAAAAAAATAATAATAATGACTGTGTGCTACTATAATTTACGTCATCCGTACCGCCCTGCATTCATGCTACTTTTTTATGTTCCATCAAGCAAAAAAGAACGAAGGTTATTTCAATTAGAAATAATACTGTTGTTAATACTATAGGCGTTATTATGAAAAAGCTCTTAAATAATGGCTTTTACCATGTCTTTGAACAATTGATCATTGGAATAAAGTTATTGCTTTATAGGGAGACGATGTAGAACGTGATAAAAGTGCTGTTATTGAAGATTAATAAATAATTACTATTTAGTATCAGTATTAGTCCTAGTCTTTGTTGAAAACCCCTTGTAATTTGTTGTAATGTAATTGCTTCGGCATGTACAATAGATTTTCATCACAGAAACAACTGATATCAACAGTGGACATGTTTCAATAGCATAGCCTTAATGGTGTTTTCTTAATAGTTATATTATGTTGTAGAGATTATTTTATTGTATAGCGTACTCGTAAGTTTCGAGGTTTCTAAACTAATCAACTAATTACAGTGAAATAATGGCTGAAAATTGTCATTGCGGGTTAATGCATTGACTGTCAGTTCCACTTTTTGTATATGAACAGTTGGTTTGATTGTCATAAGCGAAATACATAACTTAACGAAAATAATATATTATAAAGCCCTGTCTCATCAACGTCCGTTGTCATTCTCAGACTCCATAGCGATATACCTTTGATAAAAATACATTTTGTGACAAGCATTTTGACATTGTCAAACGATTTAATGGTATGTTGTAGTATGAATAAGGACAATGGTTCGATACCCACCAGTCCACTGTTTGCTCTGATAAACAAAGACAGTTACGGTTCCGTGAACCGTGGCAACAAATTTGGTATAAATAATGCAAGTGTCTAGGCTAGAATTTATTTTTAATCTTCTCCTGAAGATGCCAACTTGGTTGGCGAAATGCGCGTCGAGAAAAGTCTAGTAGTTTGGTGTTTCGTGGAAAACGTTCAGTTTTTTTTTCTATATTTGTATCAGAAATGCATTTTTCTTTTCAAATGTAAAATATTGATGCACAATCAATGTCACCTTACCTCAGTTCGGCAAAGTGATATACGTAAAACATGCATTAACACATGTCGAAATCTAATCATCGAAAAAAACTTATAACAAAGATTTTCTTATAACCAACTTTCAAGGAACACTGTATAAAACGCTCTTAGAGAATATGACTTTCAAAGAAAATATTTAAACATATTGAGCCACTTGAACACAGTGTTGTTTTTATAGAATAGGACCTTGAAAACTGTGTATATACATTAGGGTGGACCTTAATATTTTTTTTTTTCCTTTTTTTCTCAGCGGGCCGGGTGAAAATCAGTTCTGGGTACCTAAAAAACTTGTGCGGAAACCAAAACTGCCGCGATCGGAACCTTTTTTCCCGTGCCGCAAAGAGCCAGAAGTTTCTTATGGGATTTACATGTTAAAAATCACTTAAAATGTTCGATACGCTCAAAAACTATGAAAATCATCAAATCTGATAGTCGCAAGGATATATTTCCATGTATTTTTTCCTCCTGAATCAGATGGAATAGTCAGATTTCATTGAGTGAAAAAAATTATGAGCGAAAAAATGCGAAAAAAACCAAATTATACTAAAAAAAATTGAAAAAAGACAAAATAATTTATTATGATGATTGTACCTGACTCTGAGGAATATTAATCATATCATGATTCAAAAGTAGAGGTAAAAACCTACAATTTGGCGTCCGGTTGAAGTCTGTAGGTGCCTCTGAACCGGAGTTACGATCATTTCAAGTTGTACGCAATATTCAGGAGCGTATCGGTTTTTAGACGACTGTTTTTTCAATCCTGATTCTCAACCGATAGATTCTCCTGCATCGATTTGCATAATTTAACGGTAGTATGAAATGCTCCATATCATACGAATAATTCATTATCTTAATATAATATTACCTTTAACTTGAAGCTTGAAGTCATTTTACATTGATTATAAGAGAATTTCGGATTGGAACATACTATAGTGTCCGACGTTCGTACACATACTTGTAATAACGTTAGCATTATACTTTGGAGTTAAGGGAGCTGCAATGTGCTTGTTTCTCAACAATCGAGTAGTTTAAGGGTTATTCAAGCTTGAGCAAACGAAAGAACGGAAGGATGAATTCTCGAAAAAATACGGGGTTTCTCGAAGTTGGTAGCTTCATTCGCTCTGATATTAGCCGCGGAAATTTTTTCGTATTACTACCAACTTCAAGAGAACTCGAGAGAGAAGAAGTTTCGAAGAGAAGAATTGAAATTGGCGACGGTCGTAAAGTGGTCGTTTGAATAGATTCGTTCGGGAATACGCCTCGGAGCGATCCGAGCAATCTGAGCAGTTCACCCGAACACGCATTTTTGATTCGAGAAAAACCGTATTTTTTTCGAGAATTCATTCCTCCGTTCTTTCGTTTGCTCAAGCTTGAATAACCCTTAAACTACTCGATTGTTGAGAAACAAGCACATAACATAGAGATTTGTATTACTACCCGATTATACGACGCAGCTCCCCAACTCCAAGGTATGATGCTAACTTTACAAGTACGTGTACGAACGTCGGACACTATAGTATGTTCCAATCAATGTAAAATGACTTCAAGTTAAAGGTAATATTATATTAAGATAATGAATTATTCGTATGATATGGAGCATTTCATACTACCGTTAAATTATGCAAATCGATGCAGGAGAATCTATCGGTTGGGTATCAGGATTGAAAAAACAGAAAAATCGCCTTCGGCCATATACGCTTCTGAATATTGCGTACAAGTTGAAATGATCGTAACTCCCGTTCAGAGGCACCTACAGACTTCAACCGAACGTCAAGTTGTAGGTTTTTACCTCTACTTTTGAGTCATAATATGCTTAATACTCCTCAGAGTCAGGTACAATCACCATAATAAATTGTTTTGTCTTTTTTTCAATTTTTTTAGTATAAATTGGTATTTTTTCGCAATTTTTCGCTCATAATTTTTTTCACTGAACGAATAAACGAAATCTGACGATTCTATCTGATTCAGGAGGAAAAAATACATGCAAGTATATACTTGCGACTATCAGATTTGATGATTATCATAGTTTTTGAGCGTATCGAACGTTTTCAGTGATTTTTAACATGTAAATCCCATAAGAAACTTCCGGCGCTTTGCGGCACGGGAAAAAAGGTTCCGATCGCGGCAGTTTCGGTTTCCGCACAAGTTTTTAGGTACTCAGAACTGATTTTCACCCGGCCCGCTGAGAAAAACGAAAAAAAAAATATTAAGGTCCACCCTAATATACATACATACATACATATATGTATGTGAGTATAAGGAGGTAGAAAACGGTTCATATACGTTGAAAGGCATAAAGTGAAGGCCAGACTATATAAGACCTTTTTGCTTTGAGAGCTGCCTGAATCAATTTATCTCGAAGTTTACGTTTAACCTACATGATACACATACGTAGGTAGTTGGAATGTATGTAGGTAGTTGGAAATCTGAGACGTCGGTTATTTTCCATTATACTGTGCTTTCGTAAAGTACCTATTGATAAAATTCATAAAATCGTCACTGATTCTTTTCAGAGAAATCGCTCGCATACGTCAAAAGCCGAAATGCCACCTTTTGAAGCGGGCCTTGTTTTTTTTTCGGCTAAGTGGCAAAAGGTTATTACGTCGTTTATATCGTGCTTAATGACGATCTCTATTTTTATGACGGAACTAGAAAGTGTGCTTTGTTTACGTACAGTAAGATTAATGTGGATGTAGTCATATGCAGCCTACACAAAAAGCAAGTTGACGCCGAAGTCTGCCATGGGCCTATTCGCTTGAATCCAAATTTTCAAAAATCAGTTATTTCGACAAGCCCTAATATTTTTAGCGAATGGTTTCGATCAATCACCCTGTATTTTATAGTATTTCTTGACGACTTACTTTTGAACCAGACCAGAAGTTAATGAGCCGACTAACGTAAGTGATATGAACAAAACTCTTCTAAGTAGGCTCACAAAGGAGCAGCGTAATATGCAATAATGATGATAATTTCATAAAACGAATATTTTTTTCTAACGATTATTTCTAACGATTTTTATAACGATTTTTTCTAACCTTTACTTTACTATGGAAAATTCTCATTCGATTATAGTATATTATAATTAATACCTCAAGTAAATATTTGGCGTGGCACAGCCCTGGGTATATTTGACGGTAGAATTCTTGGTCCTTAGTTTTAATATTTACACTAGATACTTTTCTCTTTATTGATTGTACTTATATTTTTTATTTCCGAAAACCTTGTTTATAAGTTGATATTTTCGAGGGTTTTAAGGCAAAAAAAATTGAAATAAGAATATGCCTATATGACGCGTGGACACGGGAATCTACACCTATACAAGAAACTGGTTCACAACCATAACCTTGTTGTTTTTAGAGATAAAGTACTGACATTTTAGAACCGAATATTAGACGCAAATGTATATTTATTACTTTGTCGGCAATTTTTATTTATTTCCAGTATAACTGTAAATGACCCCAACATCCGAATATTTAACGGCATATCATATGTATTTCCACTTGTTTTGGTCCTAAATGTTATTCTGAGCACAATGATAGGTCATTTGTCACTTTGTGACACATCATAGCATTAATTTATTTATTTACATCATTAGATCTAGAGCTAAAGTTCTTATAGAATATTAAAACGTTTAAGAGACAACCAAGTATAATAGAAAAATGCAATTGTCTTGTTTTTATCATTTTTTTAGTAGATAAGATGGCGAAAAGAAAGTATTCAAGTTTTCTAATTTTTTTAAAGGGGCAAGAATAAGCTCATAAGATTATTCCAATAATGATTTCTGTTACCAATACTTTGATATCACACATTATTTACTTAAGAATTCTCCAGAAAAAAAAAGCAATCAAATATCCAATATTTATAACTAGAAATATTAACACAAAATAGGACTTGATATGAGTGCAGCGACATTAGATCGCTTTGAAGACAAAACGTTGTTGACTCTGTAAATACATCTGTCAGTTGTAATACATTCTCAATTTTTTTTGTATAGGTTGATAAAATAATGCCAGGTTAGTCGGCTAGAATGCTACCAATCTGGATATATTTTGACATAAACTGGAGCCGTTACGAAAGAATTCTTTCTTAATTATTTCTTACTTTCTTAATGAAAAAAAGACGACATAAATAAAGCAATTTTGATTATGTATTTAAATTGGCAGGTTTATTTGCGCTGTTGAGTGAGTCAGCAAAGTACTTGTTTTCAAAGTGACCTAATTTTGGTTAATTAAAGTCTCTATTAATATTTTCAGGTATTTGATGTTTGATTACGTTTTTTCTTGGGAATTCAGAAGTAAATTGAAATCTGTGATATCAAAGTGTTGTTCATGGAGTGGGTACCGGAACCTTCGGCGTATAAACAAAAAACTGGACGTTTTCCACGAAACACCGAACTACTATACTTTTTCTCAACGCGCGTTTCGTCAACCAAGTTGGCATCTTCAGGAGGAGATTAAAACTAAATTCTAACCTACACACTTGCACTATTTATACTAAATTTGTTGCCACGGTTCACTGAACCGTAACTATCTTTGTTTATCAGAGCAAACAGTGGGCTGGTGGGTATCGGACCATTGTCCATATTCATACTACTGTTACACTTAATGATTGCTAAACTTTCAAAAGCATCAAACTATCTACTATTTGTTACATTTCTAATTAATTTTAAATTATTTATGTCTATCCTATGGTTGTTGTCAAAAGCGTGTTGGGCAACACAAGATTTTTCTGTTCTGCCATATTTCAAATGAACTATGTGTTCCTTAAATCTAGTCAAAATAGATCTTTTTGTTTGCCCAATATACTTTTGATCACAATCTTTACAACTCATTTCGTATATTCCTGACTTTTCGTTATTGTCGATTGTGTCTTTGGGGTTACCCAAAAGTATTTTTTTAAAAATTTTATCTAGCCCGCGGGTGAATTTAGGTTCATATGGTAACGAAGCAAATTTCGAATTGTCAGTATCTCTACGAAAAGTCGTGGAATTGTATAGGGTTCTCTTAAATTTATGCTTCCTTATTAACTTATCTATTAAATGGACTGAGTAATCGTTAGTCTTAGCTATATTCTTAATTAATTGTTTCTCATGTTCAAACCTCTCTTTACTGAGGGGAAATTTAACAGACGGTGAATTAGAAAATTAAAACTTGCCATTTTATGTTGAAAATGGTGGTGTGAATCGTTGGGAATATATCTGAGTCGCTTCACTTTCACTATTTCTAATAACCAATACATCTAAAAATGGTAGTTGTTCATTGTGTTCCATTTCATATTTAAATTTTATGGTAGGAAAACGGTTATTTCATTTAGCAACAAAATTATCTAAACTAATTGCTTTTGTATCAAATGCCGCGAAGATATCGTCCACATACCTGAACCAGACTCTAGGGAAATACTCGAATTTATCTTTAGTTGTTAAGTGTTGTTAGCAAAAAGCATTTTTTAAGCTCATTATCATTATCATTAATCTCATAACTAAGGTCTGGGAAACTATGCTGTCACACAGAGACGGCACTATACAACGCTGTGATAATTAAAGTATAAACCGTATTTTTTAAGCGTACATTTCTTGCCTCTGTATACCCACGCCACTGACCGTGCGTAGAATTTTATTCCGAAGTTTTATGAGCCGGAACCCGGGACTTCGTGATACACTTTCTCCGTAAGACGGTGAGCTATTTCGATAGCGATCTGTCGGCGGGGTAAACGGGTCGACCGCCCCATTGAATTGAACTGAATTTTTTGTCGCGAGTGACTAAGTCGTTCGTGTACTGTATTTACGTATTACCTGATTTTGTGTGGATTTCTGCAATAATGGCACAGTCGTTACCATTTGTGAATATACTTAAAAAGATGATTGCAATCCTTGCAATCGTCGATATACATTTCGTGATCGCCGAGAGTGTAAAATACATTTAGATTCGAATATCCATCAAAAAAAATGTACCAATACGGTTAAAAAAGACGAATTTTGATTTGATTTGTGAATAACGTTTTGCGCATGTAGCCTTGCGTGGAACGTAGTCGACAATATTTACTTTAGACGTTTTTTTGCCAAGTATGTATCCGATTTTCCATTACCTAGTAGCCAGCTATCAATTGCGTAAAACATATTTACAGAAGACTTATCAATGTGTCATGGGAAATATCAAAAAAGACATACGTAATAAATTTCTGTGGCTGACAGTGGACCAAACAACAGATTTTGCGGTAATAAGGTCGCTAATGCCCCGATATTGATAGTTAATAAACGGGTTTAGAAAACAGCGGTTAAAAGTGTAGAAATAGTAGTAACACCTGTATTTTCCTCTGTAGATGCAAAAAAAAATAATAACAGGCCCACAAAAAAAATAATTTTTTTTACTATGGATAAGAAAATAGTTTTTCTCTGTATTTTTTGACGTTGAATCCAAATCCGGTGTCCGTTTAACTGTAGCACGTCAGGATCAAGGTCATTTGAAGGTCAAATCGTGAAATAAATAAAAAAATTAAAAGAAAATAAACTCATATATCTCTATGTTTCTGTGGTCACTGAATCCAAATCCGGTGTCCGCTTAACCGTAGCACGTCAGGATCAAGGTCATTTCAAGGTCAAATCTCGAAATAAAAGCTTAAAAGAGAATAAACCCATATATCTTTATGTTTTTGGGGTCGCTGAATCCAAATCCGGTGTCCGCTTAACCGTAGCACGTCAGGATCAAGGTCATTTCAAGATAAAATCGCGAAATAAAAGCTTAAAAGAGAATAAACCCATATATCTTTATGTTTCTGGGGTCGCTGAATCCAAATCTGGTGTCCGTTTAGTGGCAGTAGTCACCATCTCCAACATCCTCTGGGGCAGCAGGCATTTTATATGCACGCACATGCACACAGTCACGCACACATGCACTTACATACGCACACAAGTACACACTCACGCATACATGCTTTTATACACACGCAAAAGTGTGTGTCGGGTTGAAGGAGTCTAAACACGTTTATTCAATGATTCACTCACTGATTTTCAGTAAGATGATTACTATGTAGTTAGATGATATTCAGTAAGGTGGCTTCGAGAATTGGTATCAACTTATCTAATGTACAGGATACACGGACTTTGATATATTTTACCTTAACAAATAATAGCAATACATTCACGAAACCGAAAATCCTTAACCACATTTCCCTAATACAGCCTAAGGTACATGATGAAAATGATACCATTTACGGTCTTTTATCATGGGTTTCAGATTTGGATTCAGCAACTTTAAAAACATAGACACAAACTTTTGTCTCATTAATATGTTTTTTAATGATTTAACCTTGGAGTGTCCTTCAAAGTCACGTGATATGGTAAGAATAACATCAGATTCAGCGATCCCAGAAGCATAAAGATATATGGGTTTATTCTCTTTTAAGCCTTTATTTCGCGATTTGACGTTGAAATGACCTTGATCACGACGTGCTGCGGTTAAACGGGCACCGGATTTGGATTCAGCGTCAAAAAATACAAGGAAAAAACTATGTTCTTATCCATAGTAAAAAAAATTCTTTTTGTGGGCCTGTGTAATGTATTGATGTTAGTGACAAACTGTTAGTAATACAAATAACTGTGCTAAATTCGTGAAAATAATGTGCGTGTTGTGTTGTCCTCTGTCCATTTGAACTATTTTGAATTTGCACATTTAACTTCAGCCAAATCGCTCACGTTTAACGAGAATAAATGCAGAAAGACTACTGGTCGTGGCAACTTACTCTCAAGCAATGAGGACAGTAGGTGTTTCTGAATGACACAAGCAATAGGCAGGTATGTACATATATTATTAACACATTTTTACTCTTTGATCTCTCACATGTCATCTTTCGTCAATAACATGACGGATTACGAGTCCGGTCTTGCGTTACAGCGCACTTTCAGAACCTTACTTATGACCCATACTGTTTCCATTTAAAAAATTGAGAAAACTTGAAAATATATGTTCGCCATACTTAAACGCTTAAAAAATGAAAAATGTAAACAAAATCAAGACAAATCTATCTACGTCTATTTGACTCACACTGAAACGTTTAACTCTTTCAGGGGCAAGATATTTAAGCAAATAAAAGTCCTAGAGGGGCACCAATTTAAAAATCATATATTGTTATTTTCTGTTATACAAGCAAACAAAACATGAGCACTTAAGATATAAAAGGTAAAAAAAAAAAACAAATTTTTCTTAAATTTTTTGTAGAAAATAAATGGTTCAGTTTTTGTATCACTGCGCACAAACAAGAAAACCAAAAATACAATTAATTATTCCCCAGATGGTAATTTTGGAAACAAGTTTTTTTTATTTCCGAGGCAAAGGGGTACGTCGCATACGGAACATACCCAGTCCGTCCTAATTTGTTTTTTTTGAAGTACTGCATAGCGCACAGCGACGTCTGGTGTCCCTTTTTGGCTTGTGTGCACTTTCGCTTGTGCCTATTTCTCGAGGAACAAAAGGTTTATTTTTTTTATAGCGATAGGATTTGGAGTTGTCATTCTTTTTTTTTAATTACTGTTTCGGGCATTAAAATGTTATGACTTCTCTTCTAAACTCTTTCATAGTTTTCTTTGGCAAAATTAATTCTTTGTATAGAACAAATGCGTTTACGATGGCTGCATCAACAAAATAGAAAAAGATCCGGTGCCACCATTTCTTACATTTTCGATCTATTTTATAAACATTGAGGTTTTGGTCGATCTTGTCAACAAAGTTCATATTTTTGTTGTAATCTGTCAATACAGTTGGGCAGAGTTCATTTTCAGTGGCACCGGTTTTATCTTTTCGTAAACTTGTGTGGTATAATGGACTTCACGTATAAGGTGAAGTCGTTCGGATTGTGAAAATTTGATAGTCAATGGACGTTTTTGTATTCTGGTGCGGTGGTACAATTTTCGTACCACAACATTTTACCCAAAAAGTTGGTCAAAATAAAACAAACTCACACTTTTATGTAATTAATAATCTAAGTACATTACTAACTAGTACATCTAGTCTACCAATGTTAATACAAAATAAATGTATCCTTATCTTTACAACTTATTGGTATGAAAACAAAAAACAAACTAGTAAAATTGCGTTTTTCAAGAGAAACCTTAACCTGAAATACGTGTTGCTTTGAATATAGCCGGTGAATTACTAAATTTACGTTATAGACACAAAAGAACATTAGTCAGACGTTGTTGGTCCACAAATTAAACCACTGCTCAAAAAGTAACTTGCATTTGAATAAGTGGTATCTTTTATAGACCATCGCTCACTTTTTTCATCACTCACGCATCACGAACCATTTTTATTTGGGTACAGTTTATGTACCACTGCCCCTGAAAGAGTTAATAAACTCTGAACACTGGATCGAAAGACGTAAATCAAAATATAAATGACATGATGTGTGTAAGAGTGACAGATGATATACCATTGTGCTGAAAATGACATTTAGAACCAAAACAAATCAAAATAAATACCATGCCGGAAGTCAATAGAAATTATCGACTACGTCAGTAAATGAAGATTTATGTCTAACATCTGATTCTAAAATTTCATTATTTTATCTCTGAAATTTCGAGTTCGATTTTAGTAAAAAAAACTGTTTAAAAATGTATTAGGAAGAACAATGCCGTTATAGTAAAAATTCTATATGAAAAGCATATCGACGAAACGAGTTATGTAGATATTTTACATTTGTTTTTTATTATTTTTTTTTTTCTCCAGTCACGTCCTGTTTACAAGAAATTGGTATTTCTTTGACTATCCACTTAAATTAAATTCCAGAACGGAATTCGTTTGGTAAATGTTAAATTTCGTAAAGTAAACATTTGGAATTGGAAAGCGTTCAGGGTCGTTAATAAATACATTCGCCACATTTAAAACTCTTTATGGTTTTTTAATGGAGCATACATTTGCGATTTTCTCGAGTACCTTGACAGATTGAGGGTATTTCAAAGTGGAAAATACTCACATTAGGTTGGGGCTGGTGCAAAGGGGATGTCTGATTTCCGGGGGGAGTTGATCTCTGTCGCAGTCGGGCGAGGGCTGTCCTCAACCCCTCCGTTATAGAGCTTCTCTCTCCATCGCCGCTGAAACGATAAATAATGTATAGGGTATACAGTCGAGATTTTAAGTTTAAGCGAAAAAAAAAATTCCCTCTCTATCTGTATATACATACATATGTTTGTTGATCTGTTGGTCTGTCTATCTGTCTGTTGGTCTGTCGATCAGTCAGCCTGTCTATCTGTTTGCCTGACTGTTAACTTTTTTGTGTACACGATAACTCTAGAACGCGTTAAGATATCAACTTGAAATTTGGAACAATTATGTATCGTGATAAGGACTTGGGCTGATTAGATCAATTGGTTGAGGGATTGGGGAATACATGGTGGTAATATACTTTTTTCTTGCCTATATGTAATTCACAAACGATGCAAGATATGCACCTCAAATTTAAGACACATGTACACACCTAACAGAGTCTGCAAATATAAAGTTTTCTTGCTTATTAAATTGGGGGGTTGAGAGAGTTGAACGGTGTAAGTATTCAAAAGTAAATTAAAAGTTTTCAACACAAATTCTAATAAATACTCAGTGAAAAGATCTCTAAAAAAATCTCCTACTCTTCGTTACCCTCCCTTCTTTAGTGTACGGGAGGATGAGGTAGAATCAATTATAAGAAACATATTAAAAAATTGTGAAAACGTATGTGTAACCAAACCAAATATTATATTAATGTTCATGTCGCAAATAATGTTCTTGTTGTATACAGGCCTCACATCAATAAGTCCCAAACACCCCAATTAACCATATAACCTCAAACCAAAGTTGTGCAGTCATCAAAAACCGGTATTTTAGCCATAAACGCCCAAAAAATCGCTTCATAAACTATTGAAGAATGGAGGATTTCTACCAGGGCAAACTGCAGTTTTATTTTGTGGTGCTGTGTTATTCATTTCATCAGAGTTATAAATGACATAAAAGTTATATAGGTCATTAAGTTCATTTAGGTCTTTGATGCCATATAGATAATAAATGTTATATGAGCCTTACAGATCATAATATAAATATACATGCCATATTGGTCATAAAGGTCATATGGGTCATACATGTCATAAAGGTCATATAGGTCATGTATTTCGCAAATATCATATCCACGTACATAATAATATCACAATTGAGAGGAATATAAAAGAAAGTTTTTAATCTAATTTGGTCTATTTAAATGTGAAAAATTGGATATGGAAGTATTGATTCCATGACCTACTAGCTTCATCGATACGTACAGCGAGTCTCAAAACTATTCGTACGGCAATGTTTGCCTATAACAGCTAAAAATAATATCATATAAAAATGTGTAACTAAGTGCGACATTTTCTAGAAAATTCATGCTTTTAAATCTCATCTGGGTATAAAACGTGTTTCCAGAAAGTTTCACCTTTTCTTATATACCTATCTATTTTACTTCCACATCCACATTGTATAGTGAAATTATGATATAGATAATTTTTTTTTTAAATTTGTATAGGCTAAGTAGGCCTAAAATGTTCTGAAACATCGGGATTTTAAGTTTCAACGAAAAAAAATTTGCTGTCGGTCTCTCTGTGTCGGTCTGTTAACCCTTTTTATGTGCACGATATATGTGCACTTTTTTATGTGCACGAGAATGCTTTAAGACATCACCTCGAAATTTGAAACAAATATGTATCATGTCAATATCTGGAGCTGGTTAGATTTAGAGCTCAATCGACTGAGGGGTTGGGGATAAATGGGGTTACACACTTTTTCTTAGTCTACCACTAATTCGCAAACGATACTGGATTAAAGTACAAAAGAAACGATACAAGGTAATTAAAGTTCTACAGGTCATAAAGGTCATATCGGTTATAATATTGATATTGGTCATAAAGGTCACATGGGTCAATATGATCAATTTCATCAGATGACTCATATGAGTCGTAAAGATTATATTGATCATGAAGGTCCTAAAGGTCTTATTGTTCATAAAAATAAGAAACGCCATATGGGTTATAAGAATCATATAGGTTATAGGTCATATAAATCTTAAAAGTCGTATGAATCAGAAAAGTCATATTGATAAAAAAGATCATTTAGGTCATAAAGGCCATACAGATGAATATAATCATCAATAAAAGTCATAAAAAGGTCACGAATTTCATAAATATCATAAAGGTGACATTAGTCATAAAGACCATGTAGGTGACAGAGACCTATAAGGTCACAAAGGACATATATTTCTTAAAGACCGTAAAGGCCATAAAAGTTATATCAAAATTGAACACTTGTAAAAATACAAACTATTATTTTTAGAGATATAATCTGATAATTATGAAAAAATTAGATGTGGAAGTAGTGATTCCTTAGGCAGTGTTTTTTTTCTTCAAATTCTAGGCGTTTGCAAGGTACGAAAAATCAGAAAATGAAAGTCAACAATGAGTAAAAACAAGAAAAATGTTGATCTATTGGAAATCTTGGAAATTAAAATAAAAGTTCGTAACTCAAATGCTGAAAAAAAGTGTATTTGCATTTTGTTCCTTAAATCGTATTGATTTGTTGACAGTTGACCTGCGGATAAACGTTGACGGTGTATTTTGTGGAAATATATAGAAAAATTATATGAATTATTGATTCCTTAAGTAGCATTTTTACCTCACCCGTGCCAAGAGAAACATTTTTTTGTTGGGCTGTAAATCTTTATGTTCACAAATAAACGTAACCAAATATTTTCCACAACATTGTACGAGGTTGTAAAACAGTGCTGTAGAAATAAACCCCATTTCACGGACTCAATAATGAATAATTCTCGGGGATGATGTCTTCCCCTTTGTTCGCTTTTAGCGCTTCTATTTTCTTTAGTCTACGATCTACCACACTGCCATCATAAGATAAAATCAATATTCAACTTTATATCAAAGTCGAGCGATATGCCTGCATTTGTTTAGGTTACAATGAAACGTGTTTTAATTTTGACGGTTATGTCGTTTAAATGAAGGTATTGAAATATCGATCTTTATATTTCGTTTATTTGCAAATGAGTCAAAGTACCCAAAGTACATGCGAGTCCTATAAATTACAAACCTCAATTTCGCAAAAAATGCTATCATTATTTTTTATTGTGAAGGCAGAATAGCATCTATAAGTAATGCAGTGTGTACGTGTACTCCAAACATTGTGTAGGCTTCGTTTGTTTTCGGTCATCCCACTTCTGGTTTCATCTTTTTATTTTCGATTAACGGATGTCTCAAAAGTTTTCGGAAAAAAGAAAATGTTTTTTTTTAATTATTATTTTTTACATTTTAACAACAATATTATTCCTATAGTCTTAATTCAACTAAACATAACATTTGCATGACGCCATGTCTATGGCATGTAATTTGGTTCTTACATGGCCCATCAGTCTTTGGACGGTAGCAACGTCGACTTCCCGAATTTTCTGAAAAATTCTGCGTCTTAACTGCTCCTCATTTTGAGCTTTCCAACCCCCATCATATACTTTTCTGCTCAAATGAGATCAAAATTCCTCAAAAATGGGTGTCGCCTGAGGAACATTTGGACGGTTATCTGTCATCGGAATAAAATTGATGTCGTTTGTGGCTAATCAATCTCTTGTTCTTCTGGCGTAATGGCACGAGGCTGTCAGGCCAGAACATTATTTGGTCGTTGGGATGATGTGTGTTTATAATATATCGAAGTTTTGTGAGGCATTTTCGTATGTAAATATTTGCATTGATGGCTTCACCTCGAACACGTCCAATATGGTCGTGAAACACTAGCCTCTGATATGGCACACCACAACAAATTTTTATCTTCAAACTTGAAACTTTTGAATTTAACTTTGTCAGGAGAATTTTGTACATTGTCCGAGTTGGACAACGTGAAATATTTTTCATCATCCATATAGATAACTTTTTCACGAAAATGAGTGCGTCTCAAAGCACAGCAACACCTGGGAATTATTTCCAACTGGCAATCTTTTATTATCTGATAGATTGTCAAAACCGAAATATCGTGCTCTCTGTAGATCATCAAAATATTGCATTTAGGTACTCGTCCCACCAACTGGTAAATACCTCTACGAAGATCAAGCTTGTACAACATTTTATTCACCTTTATTTACAAACATCATAATCTGTCATATTTTAAACTGCGAACAATTTATTAAACTTGATCCAACGGCAACTTGATCGGATCAAGTTTATTATAAATTAATTTTATTGGAATTTTTTCCGAAAATTTTTGAGACATCTCATCCATTTCTGCTGGAGGCGGGGATGAGACATATTATTATTATTATTATAAAAAGTACAGAGTTAAGGTACAAAACCTATAAACTCAACAAAACTTATCTAAACGAAGAAAATGTAGTGAGAGGAGATTACAATACATTAATAATACATGGATGTAGATTTATACATTAAAAAATAAGCTCATCAATTCTATTTTTAAATACATTAAGTGAAGAAGAACACACAATCTCATTTGGCAAATTATTCCAAGTAATAAACACCCGATTAGAAATGAAAGACTGTCTACAAGTATTCCTAAAATTTACCTTAACAAGTTTAAATTCATGTCCTCGAAGTCGAGGATCAGTATTTAACTGAAATAAATGCTTTAAATCAACTGAAAACGTGTTGTGAAGAATTCGATAAGTTAATATTAAATCACCCCTTTGCAGTCTTTTGCACTCAGGAATCAGTTCAAAAATACGCAGTCTCTCTTCGTAAGTCGGTCTTAGTCTTCCATAGGGTAGTCTAGTGGCAGCACGTTGCACTTGATCAATTTGATTTTTTTCTCTAACGATAATTGGACACCATACACCAAACCATATTCCAATATCGGTCTAATGTAAGTCTTGTATAAATTCACTGTAGTTGCCGTATCTGGAGACGACAAAATTCTTCGAAATTGGTGTAATATACCAGTTGTTTTTGTACAACTCGAATTTATATGGCCTGACCACATCAGGTCACTAGAGATAGTAATTCCAAGGTCAACTTGTGATGTTACAACAGGCAAAGCAGAATTGTTTATTGAGTAGACCCTAAGTGGATTAGAGCGTCCAATATGAAGAACTGAACACTTGATGGGGTTGATTGGTAATAACCAACTAGTGCACCAGTCTTGAATACGGTTTAGGTCCATTTGCAGTTCATCCCCTTTACAGGTTTTCAACATTTAATATATGTTACTATAATATTGCGCCATATTTCGTTAGTGCATCAGACATGTTAGTTCCTGTCTATGTATCGCAGTAAACGAATGTATTCATATTGAAAATAACGTATATTCCTAAAAGTTTTGTGCTGTAATTATGCCGAGGCTGTATCGCATAAGATTGTAGGTCGTGATGCATTAAATAAAATAACTGTGCAAGTTAGCTAGTATACTACAAACAGGGAGAACTTCAACTGAAGATGAGTCTCGGGCACCTCGACTATCGACGATCAGGAGTGAAGCAAAAAATAAATTTACACTTCGTCACTCACGAGTCAGTATCAATGATCTTTCCACCCAACTTGGCATGTCTCATACCAAAGTTCAAAGAGTAGTGACTGTAAGTCTGGTTAACAAACCGGTAATATGAATACCCCGCTGTTCAGAAGGAATTTCACTGCCAAAATGCCTGTAGTTACTTGGCATGGTACCGCCATAAAAAGTGTGTGTTTTGAGGTTTGTCAGAGGCTTTTGGCTCGTTATGAAGATGAAGAAGAAGGGTTACTTAATCGCATAATCACTTGTGATGAAACATGGGAAAGTCGTTCTTCTCCATGACAACGCCAGGTCACATATTGCAGCCATAACTCAGACTAAGCTGGAGGAAATGCACTGGGAGCAGCTTGAACATCCTCCTTGCTGTCCAGACTTATCGCCGTGCGACTACCATTTGTTTGGACCGCTAAAAATTTTATTTTGGAAAACATATTGAGTCAAAATTCCTGAAGTGGGCCACTTAAAATCGATGTGTTGAATTTGATATTTCTTTTTTAGGGATATTTAAGGTTAAAAAAATTGTTTTTTTAAAAAAACAAAGGTAAATTAAATAATGTTCTCGGCTAGGTAGGATAATTTTTTTAAGGTTCTATTCCTTTATCCTCAAGCTAACGATCCCCGCATAAAAAATTTTGTAATCTTCAGAAAAACAAAAGTTATGAAATTTTTACTGTAGACCTGCTTAACACATAATATGCACTAAAGAATAAAAAGTATACTTATTTTATTTTATTTTGTGTCGTTTTAACAATAAGGTCGATAAATCATTTACATACTTTTAGTACGACAACTTTGGTATGAACGGAAAAAATCTTAATCTAAATTTTTTTTATCGGACGGTTTGAAACGATAATATTGTCGGGTTCCTTTTATGGTTTTAGCATTTGAAAAACGTGATTCTAAGTGTTTTTCGTGTTTTTCGTATGCATCAGATGAACAATATTCAAACTCAACTTTTTTGAAATATTCGCGTAAGCGCTTCTTTTTACATACCCACCAATGCCGTCGCAAGCTCCTTTGCCATGAGCAGTAGCAAAAAAATTCCACTCAGCTTTAATACCAAAGTCTTCTTCGTGGTATAACGAATTCAGCAAATTGAATCGATTGTTATAAATATAAAAATCTTGTGACGGCATTGGTGGGTCACATCGCGAAAACTGTATGAATGGGATCGTGAATTTTTCCATAAAATTGAGTTTGAATATTGTTCATCGGATGCATACGAAAAACACAAAAAACACTTAGAATCACGTTTTTCAAATGCTAAAACCATAAAAGGAACCCGAGAATATCATCGTTTCAAACCGTTCGATATAAAAATTTTGAATGTAAGATTTTTTTCCAATCATACCAAAGTTGTCGTACTAAAAGTATGTAAACAATTTATCGACTTTATTGTTAAAACGAAATAGAATAAGTAAACTTTTTATTATTTATTGCATATGTGTTTGCTAGCAAGACTTAAAGGGGCGAGGCGCGGAGGAGCAGGTCGCAAAAGGCACACGCGGCGGCGGCGCCTATGCGGCTATGGTAAAAAATTCATAACTTTAGTTTTTCTGAAGATTACAAAAATCTGTTTGCGGGGATCGTTAGCTTAAGGATAAATAAATAAAACCTTAAAAAAAATAATCATATCTAGCCGAGAACATTGTTTAATTTACCTTTGTTTATAAAAAAAAATATTTTTTTAAATAAATATTTTTTTTATAAAGTAAATATACTATCGTATTCTCCTATTATTCTAGTATCTGCCATTAATATTTCGTAAAGTTTTATAAAATACTAGCTGAATAATCGCATTTTCAAAAAAAACCTTACCTAAAAAAGTATTTTTTTTTATAACTTTTGCAAAATAAATAATAAATTTGCAAAAACGTTTTAGGAAAAATAAAATTCAACACATCGATTTTATGTGGCCCACTTCAGGAATTTTGACTCATTTGATTTACCCTCGTATATTAAATATATTTAATAATTACTATTAAAAATTATATTTTACCGTTGAAATTGAAAAAGAAAATTTCATTGCATTTTAGAAGTTTCACAAATAAGTAATAAGAAAAGAAGAGGAGCATATTATTACAAATTCGTTTCATAAACCAACTTTTTTCCGAAAGATATTTGCATTACTTTTCTAACCATTCTTTAAGAAATTCAACATACAAAAATTGAAACATAAAGCTCAAATGACAACACAAAATACTTCCGTATGTAAAAGGACTTTCTGAAAAACTCGATCCAAGTTTATCAACCAATAATACAAAAGTAACGTTTAAGAGTGAAAACGTAATTAAAAAACATTTTTTTTCACAAAATCAAAATTCAAAACACTGAATTAATTAAAATCGACTATAATATATGGAATACCATGCGGTACATGTAACAAAGTTTATGAGGGTCTGACCAGAAGGTATTTGAAAAAAAAAGAATCTAGGAATATAAAAATGGTGTCACTCCTTATTTACAAAAGAACAGGGTAAATGAGACAGCATTGGACACATACGAAAATAAGCCATCATTTTTGTTTTGACTAAGTCAAAATTATTGGACAACAAAACAATTACCAAAAACGGTTGTTACATGAAATGATTGATATTAAAACGAGTGATTTAGTCAATAAACGAACTGACATCGACAATTTAAATAGACCATGTTTTTAGACCAGATTTAGAAGATGTACTTACAAGACAAATACCTAGATACATATATATGTATATACATACGCTTGATTGTATGGGTATTAATGTAGGTATACAAAAGTATTTTTTATTTTCAAAATAGCGTAGTAGCTTCAAGTAACATGAAACAATTACTTTCTGGAGGAGGAAATCAGCGTACACAGTCTTCGTACATCACTTAGAAACAAACAAATATTGTTTTCTTAATCTACATTAGTTTGTCTTATTAGGTACCCAAGATTTTTTTTTTTTTTTTGAAAACTCAAATTGACATCAATTTTTTTTAAATCGACCCTAAATTGTTTATTGCAAATCTAATTACTTATCAATCGCAAAAATCGTGTGTGTACGATAGATAATCTATATAAGAAGCTACAATTAAAATTTCAAGTCTCTCGGATAAAAACTGAGCTAGCGTTTAAAGTTTGAAAACTTATATAAACACGCGTTTAAAGTTTGAAAACTTATATAAACATATATAAATAATATGGCTATTGTAGCATCCTATTAGCTTCCCTCAGATTGAATAACATCATGTATATATATTTCTAGAAAGTATTAAGTATTTCGAGAAAGTATTAAGTTCGGAAAATAAGCTGTAAAAATTTAAAAGCTTGAACCCCCCCCCCCCAACGATAAACGATTAACGATATTTAATATTATAGTTTCCTTATACCTATTTCACCCTTCACGGTCACTGTTTTTATTCCCAATGTTTGTTTGTAGTCTGACTATCCTATTGACTATTTACTATCATTATCATTTGCTATCATTATAATTTACTATCATTATCAATTTCATGAGATCAAAGTATACTGAATAGACGCGAATTTACGAAAAAATCTTACATATTCCATAGGAAGGCCAAGGGAAGGTTAAAAAATATCCACAAGTGTCCTTTTTTTGCTAGACATTAAAAATAAATTTAAAAAATATCATAAAAAACTAATCATTGTTGCTAAATTAACAATATGTGAGATGTCAAAATAAGTAATGACATAATCAGTACTCAAATGTTTACCAAGCCTTGGAAAATACAGATGGAAACGTGTAAGTTTTTATTACCGTGGGTGTACTTCTAAATTCTAGTTGAAATCTATATTAAAAAAGACAAAAAAAAAGCAAGTCAGGTAAAACAACAGTTATATGTTCAAGTGTACCAGACATATTTGTGGAACACATAACAAAAAATCAAACGTACGAATATGTGACGTTTCAGACAATATTAATGCTGAAGGATCTGAGTGAAAATAAAATTATTGGGTTCTGATTTTGGTTATTTTAAGCTTTGAGTTTTAACTTGTGTTTGAATTGATTCTTCACATAATAAAAACTGTGCAATATTTTTGAGTATCGATGTTAAGTGACCTCCGTTAGTTCAACTATGAATCAAAAATAACTTGGTCTTCCTACCGTTATTACCAAAGTTGGCATACATACATAGCATGTGATTGGGGTTACCCTAATTTGATTTTATTGCAGTAGTTTCATGTCGCTGGTATTGTATAATCTCCGCTATATGCAATATGTTGAATAGTCTGATATAATATCGTAATATTTTAAAATATGGCAAATGTCTGAAAGGCTACTGTTGCTTCCGTGTATTACACTTATGATGTGTAGGTAGGAAGGCCGGGATAAATCTCAACAAATTTTATAATTTATCGATTTTTAATGATATTTAATAAGTTGATATCGCATACAGGAGAAAATAAACATTTATATATAAGGCCAAACACCAAATAAAATTTTTTGAAAAATACAACTCATACCTTTTCAAAAAAAAGTTATATGTTGAACATTCTCCGTCGCAGGGGGAACTTGCAACAGCGCAAGGGGTATGTTGCAACAGATTATTCAGACTGGTCTGAATATTCAGAGATGCAATTTATGCACACATGAAAAGGATCATTCTTTGCACACAGGGCCACATTTTACATTGTGTGCACTGTAACCAATCTTGACTCTCACTTTCCTTGTCATAAATATCACTGCAAACCAAGCAGTTGGTCTCATCTTCATCTGATAAAATCTCTTTAACTGTATTTTTCTTATTATTTTTCTTGACATCCTTTTTTACTAACTTAGTAACTTTATTACTTAAGTGTTCTTCATCTGAGGAGTCAGCTACCAACTTTCTCACTTCAGCTCTTTTGCACTCTCAGGTACTTTTTTTATTTTGTTTAGGTAACGCTATTTTCTTCTGTTTTTCGGCTCGGAGCTTTTGTCATTTTCCAAAACTTCCTTTTCGGGGGTAACTGTTAAGATAGCGGTTTTCCTTCGTGTTCTTCCCCTTTTATTTGGTAATTGGCATGGTGCAGCTTTAGGGAACGGTCTTATAACTTCTGGAGAAAATTTGTTTCGTGTGCTTGGTCTCTGGACATGATTCAACGTACTTGGCTCAGATACATTTTCTTTTCCTAATTCAATTTTATTTTGACTAGTACTAGCTTCGGTTGTGATTGTAACGGCGACTGTGATTGTATTATTCGCTGAAGTTGGCACAGGAGGTATTCCACCTTCTTTTCCAACATTTTCTATTGAAGTTTCTGGGCGGTCTGTCACAAACGCTGGTGCAAAGTCCGCCTCTGTGACACGATCCGTTTCTGACAACTTTAGTTACTACTGTGAGCTGCGAGTAAATTCAGTTAGTTTAGCCGTTTTCTATTGATACAATTTGTCATGCTGTATCTGGAGCTAATAGAACAAGAAGAAGGTTGTTTTTGAAATCATCACATCGATGATATCCATAACCAGTTTTTACTGCAATGGCATCAACACAATTTTTGTCAATAATATAGTCAAATAGTCAAATATATCTTCTCCACAACATTGTACGAGGTTATAAAACAATGCTGTAGAAAGAAACCCTATTTTATGGATTAAATAATGAAACATTCTCGGGGCTGCTGTTTTGTCCTTTGTTCGCTTTTAGCTGCTTCTATTTTCTTTAATCTACAATAGAGCGCGCAGTAAAATACGCTATCGTATTATTTTCATGAAACATTTTTAAAAGCAGTCGATTTAACGACCCGACTGTAAATTCACTATTCGATCAATACGAAGACTGTTCGCCTAGTGGAGCCGGCCACTAAGCTTGGCTGTAAGGATGAAACTTGATTTATGAACTTAAAATACGAGAGGGGACTGCTGTTATTTGTTGAACGATTAGAATAAAGCCGCATCCAGACGACATGGCTGTCAGCCAATGTTGGTGAATGCATTGGCCACCAAATTTAGCAAACTTTGGGCATTATGTATGTGACCATTTACACATTTGCACGTCCACATTAGTAGTATAGGACGCGGGGTTCTGCGACAGTTCGATGGGATGTCCATCCACAGTGACCATTTAATAGGGGGTTTTCTGAAGGTTACAAAGAACGGTTCAACTTTAGAAAGATGGATAAATTTAGGGGTCGTATATATTTTTCGATAGAGAAGGGACCCCTGAGCATAGCGGCACAAACATTTTTTTTTAGGAAACTACTAAATCCCATGTTAAGTCTATGAGATATACTTTTATTTAGCAATAGTAATCATAGATGGCGATACTAGAAATTCCTGCGCATGCGCAGATTGGGAAGGCGAAATATAGCATCTGTCTTGGACCAAATAATGATATTTGATATATTTCAGTTGTATCTCATTTATTAAGTTTATACAGGATAGTTTAGGTTAAGTTATATTATGCTATTGTAAGTTATGCATATATCCTATATATCTTGTTAGGTTATGTTGAGTTCGGTCAATATTGTAGTTTCTTGACGCCATCTATGATATATATTGCCAAGTAAAATATTCAACATCCCATATAAAAAAATTAAAACTTTTTTAGGGGTCGTTTCCTAAAAAAAAATTGTGCGCCTATACTCAGGGGACCATCCTCTATCGAAATATATATACGATCCCTAAATTTATCCATCTTTCTAAACCGAAGTCTTACCCAAAGAACTCCTGCAAGTCATTATCACCAATAACCAGAGGCTTAAGACTCTTGTAGGTCATTTACTCCAATAACCAGAGACTGCTGACGCATTCCTACCTATCTCAGGTAAATATGGGTGTGGTCAGGTATTAATTACAGGTAAATATTTATAAACTCTCATAGCATAACACAATTATTATAAAGGATTGTATGTCTGAACAATTTTATTTGTTCTTTGATTTGAATAATTGTACGTTTGTTTTGTGAAGTTAGTGATTTATTAATAATCATTTTGGTGAGGCTGAACCAAGCAGGTAAATGAGGAAATAGTTGTGAATAAATGAGTCGGTGTATGCAGAAAGGTCACTAGTCCAAAAAAACAAATTTTGGGAAAAAAAGAAAGGACGCATGTCCGGGACATGTGACCTTACTGCATATTATCGGTTCGTTTTCAGCTCAGCTTTGCCATAACAGTGTACAGGACACGAGGCATTTTTACATAGTACGATGAAAGTAGGTACCTTCAGAGAAGTGTTTTGGAAAAAAATGTGAATATGGCCAAAAGTGGACGTGTGACCTTTCTGCATACACCGATTCAAATAGATAATACAAATTCCTTTTCAATCTTCCATTTTTTATTGTTTAATTTACATTTTGACGAAGGACCAGGTATGGTTAAGTCTTCTGTTTCACCTGCAACAGTAGCATCGTTGATGTCTTCGTCATTGTCAAAACAGCTGTCGCTGTCTTCTAACCATTGCGGTGGTTCCAAATATAATTTTTTTTCTTAGGCGCAGAAGGTGGTAACATTTTATAGTCTTCAATATCTTCATCGTCTACTAAATAGAATTTGTACAATTTTTTCTAATACTAAAAATTCTTCCCCGCCCTCTATTTTCGTATGCATTTAGCGAATTGGTAGGTTACCAATTTGTTTTAATGTTTTCTCGCTTAGATAATAACTTAAATTGAGGAAAATTTTGTCATCTCCTTTAATTGAGATGTCTCGTACACCATATCGAAAACAACAACAGTACAAGTTAAAAAAAGTCTATTACAAAATCTGTTATCTTATTTTAATTTATTTGAAATAATGCAAGTATAACGTGTTATAATACTTTAAACATGGTATTCTAAAGGTAGAAAAGTACATTACAGCATCCATAAGTTGATAAAACATAGTGTCCAATTACGGCAGGTTTTAGGTAATACAAGTTTAGATTGTCTACAATCTAAACTTGTGTCTAAAAATAAATTATTAAAAAATAACTTACTGGAATAATTGTTTAAGCACTATGTGTGCACTTTTTATAGGAAAGTGCACTTGATCTTCTGTAAAGATAACTATTGTGCGTGGTGTAGTTGCCATATTCACATCTGGTAGTTTGGGTACACTGTCACTAGAAAGGGCATTTGTACGCAATTTATACAGAAATTTTCTGATTAGAAATTTACCAAAAATGTAAGATGCATGAATATTTCTCCTAAAAATAATTGTAACAAAGTATTCCAAAGTAAATTCATTATAAAAACAACTATTCACTAAAAATTCACTAAATAGTAAAAATATTCACTAAAATTATATGATGCGTTAATATTTGTCTTAAAAATTATTGCAACAAAGTATTCAAATTAAATTCATTGGAAAATCTTAATATTACAACTTACAACGTTCCAGTTTTGTTTATCAGACACGGATATGATCCTACCTGACATACCTGACCTTATGAATAAATAAGATAAGTGTAGTTAAATGGAAGTTTTGCACTAGTCACTAAAATGTTGCTGCGTTATGCAAACTTAAACAGAAAATATTTCCTATAACGTCACTTGGATAACATTTTTATTAAAATTATTGGATATAAATACGGATAGCCGTGCAACATGACTTCACATCACAAGTGTCCTAATTTACTTAGGAGCATTAGAAATAGCCACAACAAAACCCTCTACAATTTTTAAGGTATGGTAAGTGAGACCTTCTTTATCTTTTTTAATTTTATCTTTTTTTAATTATTATACAAATATGAGTAACAGGACCGAAAATGTAATGGATGCTGTGTCTATAGAGGCAATTAAGAAAATTGAGATGGTAAGCAGATTAGTTAAGACAAAACAAGAAATACAAAATTATATTAGATATTTAAAGAATACTATTATGTTGCTTCGGAAATGTATAAAAAGGAGTTGGGCTGTGTGAAAAGTTTTTCAGAAATTGAATCCAATTTAAGTATTTTAAAATATTATCTTTCCAAATTTAAACAAATGTTGAGGAAACAGACTACATCTAAACAAAAAACGTTAGTTTGGCAAGATGTTGATTCATGTTTTTAAGGCAGAATTAAAACTGGCATTATAACAAATTTAAAAATAACGATATGAATTTATAAAGAACCCAAACCATTTCTTGAAATGGCTTGTAAAAGCTTTTCGGTGAAAATTAAACAAGAACTTAAAAAGTCATCATTGAAAGTAAATCAATTTTGCTGGGTTGTTTATTAAACCTCAAACGGTAGAAACCTCGTTTATTTTTTTTTTGTTACAAAAAATAATACAATTGACAATAACTCTATATAGAAAAATTGCTATCAGAGGTATATGATCAACAAAATTTTGGTAAAACTTGAGGAGTTCTCCGAAAAGGACAGTGGTTGGGCCTCTGAACGGTTTCAGAACTCATTCAGAATGTAAACATTTCAGCATGCATTTTCCTACACGATGCATGACTTGCACTAACTCCAAAATTTACGTGTGGAGTGTCCATTTGACTAATTATATTTCTATCCATATTACTATCTGTTAGTAATATATAAAATTATACGTATATAAAACAAAATGTTTCGAGTTGTGCAACTGGCACGTCCAATTTAAAATCGGTTACAGAAAAATATTTATTATTACGTTACTATATAACTCGTTCTACAAACTCTTCAAAGTTTTAATGTCCACAATACATTTGTGATTTCCTAGGTGTAATGGGATAGTAATTCATCCTATTACATAGCCCACAGTTCTGTTGCTAAAATCTTGAATAGATGTTTCCAATGGAATTTTTTATCTTCAAAATAAAACGCCGGATATTCCCTTAAATGTGTCTGTCTCCAAAAATATTGAGAAAAAGAGTAATGTATATAGACTACAACATGCTTACAGACTTATTATTCATACTGAATTAGTATTCAAAATTTTTTGCAACGCCTATTTATCATAAATAAATAAAAAATTATTTTATCTTTAGCTGACACAGCAAGATTAACACATCACCATTTATTTAAGAAATAAAGGTAAATACATATAAAACACGCAATTAAAAAAATATTTATTTAATATAATAACATTGTATCATTTTATTACTTTACTTCATCAAATCCATGTTCCTTATCCTCCTCATCATCATCGTCATCATCACTTGGTATACATGATTAAAAATTGTCTATATATGCTTCACATATATGTCTTTTAAGCCATTATATAATTTTTTAAAATTTATTTCAAAATTTAAAAAAATTTTCACACAGGTCATATCCTATTTTATTCTGATTTTCCTCTGGTAGGTATAAATGTTTTTATCTTCAGCATAATAACTTCTTGCTTCAGATAACTTCACCAAAAAAAAGGATAGAAAGATCTTCTACGTCTTTTCTTATACCAGTTTCAGTATTTTCACGAATACTCAACATTTTTATAAAGTTCTTAAAATTCAAAGTAATAGATGACTAAAATACTTAGCACATGTGTATTAAATATGTATATAAAACAGAATGAAATTTATATCAGCAAGGTTGGAAATAAGGTAGGCGCTATGTTAAAATAATCCAGAATAAGCGAGGCTTGTTAATGCTCTAACATTAAATCCTAACTTCACATAACAAATATACAATTGTTCAAATCAAAGAACGAATAAAATTATTCAGACCCACAATCCTTTGATTATGTTTGAAAATTTATAAATACAATTATTTACCTGTAATTAATACCTGACCACACCCATATTTACCTGAGACAGGTAGGAGTGCGTCAGCGGCCTCTGGTTATTGGTGTAGATGACTTACAAGAGTCTGAAGCCTCTGGTTATTGTTGATAATGACCTGCAAGAGTTCTTCGTAACCTACAGAAAACTCCCTATTAAATGGTCGCTGTTGATGGACATGCCATCGAACTGTCGCAGAACCCCGCGTCCTATACTACTCACATTTTTTTGTGTGTTGGAAAACCGCCTTCATAGCGAATGGCGAACATTAGCGATGGATCGGCATTCATTGCATGTACGACGTACGTGTATTTCGTCTACATCCAATGGCCTTGGATGACGTTTTCTACGTCGTCTGGATGCGTTTGGATCCATCGTAATGGTATGTCTTATGCGATTACCGTGTTCAACTTGCACTTCCTCTTGCGTTTTCTCTTGCCTCTAAAGCATGCCTTTTGTAAGTGAGGAATGCAACTAGCAGATGTAAGTGAGAAATGCGACTAGTACATGCGCTAGACGAGTTGAACGACTCCATCTACAAGCGCAACCCATGAGGAACGTAGTTCCAAGGCTAGTGGATTTTCGTGCGTTATACCTTGCGTTTAATTATGTCTTCCGCAAAAGAAACGCTAGTTTTTATGGATTTATATGCTACTTTTTATTGATTTTTCATAATTTCAAAATTACATTTCATATACTCTATCATCCATACACGCCGTCGCTTATTCCGCCTTTCTTTTGATTTTTTGATTATCAGAAAAGCTGCACTAACATCCATGAGCAAAGTGGCATCCGTTACATCCATATCTGCGCAGTTACTTTAAAATTGTAACAGCCCACTAACTTTAAAGGTTGATTTTGAACTTATATTATGCACGTCTACAGGTATATACGTCCGAAGGTGACAAGTTGACTGGCGAATTGATGTGGACAGTTAGGTGCATGCGTTTCATGCATTCACCAAAAGGCATACATTAGAGGCAAGAGGAAACGCAAGATGAAGTGCAAGTTGAAGCGCAAGTTGAACACGAAAGCGCATAAGTGTAGACATATTATAAGAATGTTATATGTAGATAAGTATGTATGTCAGATATCCCATAATTCCAAATTTTAGTTTAGAGACAACTACTCACTCGGTATATTTACGCGAAAATGTTTCAAATAAATGTTGTGCAGTAAAACAGTTACTCAGGAAGTTCTGAGAAAATTGAACTTTTGGTGCTATGGAATTTGCAACTCCGCGCCAAAATGTCGTTTTGAATATTTAATAATCTCAAAATAATATTATTTTTTATGTAATAGAAAAATGTCATACAGAAAAATTGTTAGTATTCACATTAAGATATTAAAATCGAAGTTTAAAAAAAATACAATACTTTAGTTTCTTCGTTCTTGTGAAAAATATGGTTTAGCTAATTTTTTGTGTTTTTTGCACTTCAGTTGATTCATGAAGTAGCTACACGGTTTTCGTTTATATTTCTATCCCAAATCTAACCCCCATCTAAAGGATTTATTATACGAAATAGATAAAAACTTCTTAAATAAAAGTTTTAGGAAATTTGGTCCATTATCTTTTACGTTTATCAAAACTAAAAAATAAAAATTGAAAAGTCACAAAACGCAACAACCATCATTTTTTTTTAATTAAACATGATTTATTAGAATTAGGATCCATCAGGACTTAATTAGTGTTTTATAAACGATAATTAAGCCCTGAAGAAGTCTGAGTACATTAGACGAAACATCGGTAAAATTAGTGCTTCTTTATTTGTCCAATATCCCCAAAACAATTCCTTTGTCAACTTATATTTTACGGACGTAACTAATGATAACTACTATTACAATGTTTTTTAGTATACCTACTTGTTGTTCGTACTCGTTGATCAGGAAATATTTGTCGATAGTCTTGCTAAATTATTGATGTTTTACTATTTGTGAACGAAACAAACCAATTTATTTTGTATTTTACATTTTACATTTTCCAAATATACATTTTTTAAAGCATGAAGTAAACTTATTTAGACCTTTGAGAATGCACACGAGGGTCTATTTATAAATATCAGAATGCAACATAACAAACATAGTTATTTGTTTTTTCATCTACAGTTCAATAGATCTAATTTCAATATATCTAATTATTAAATCTTAAATATGTAATTCGCAAACTTTTGAGTAAAATATCAATACAGCACACAGTTCGTAAATCAGGAGAACGAGTTTCTGCAGAAGAGTAAAAATTATACATTGTATTCGGATAAAAAAATCGACGTTTGTGTCATTTTCTGACTTTTCAATGTTCAACTGATAATTTTAAAAGATGATAGATACAATTTACTTCTACATACGAAGAGAGAAAGTATACAGAGACTTCTATATACGAAGTTTTTTCTATTTAGCATATACCTAATAAATTCTGTAGCTGGCAAAATGTAAACGAATACCCTGTAAATTTTAATGTTAATAATATAAAATATCTCCTAATTTGAGTCGAGTAAATAATAAGATGTTTTAAAGAAAATATATTAATGTAAAGCGCCATTATTAACCCCTTTACTGGTCTTTTAAAATGATACACAGTGTGTACCAGGACCGTAGTCAGTTTACGAATAAAAATGTTAACAAATTCACAGAAACTATGTTGCACCATAGTACATTATTAAATATTATTACTTATTACCAAGCGCGAATGTCACAGGGCCGACACTGTGCATGTCCTGCCCCTGACTCGTTGGCCTTCACAGCTCACAGCTGACTTGCATTACGAAAACTGCGCTAGCAATTTTAGTTATTTATGGCACGCTGTAACAGACAGTCGCCGGTATTGCATCGCGTTGATACGTTTCGTTTTTACGTATTCGCCGTGTGTTTAAATAACTTTATAAATATTGATAATTACTAGTTGAGGGGAGAAGTGAATAAAATTAGGTACCATGCCAAAGGTAAAAAGATATGGGAAGTATTTCAAACGTGGTTTGACAGTGATCCCGAAGGTTTTAGGAACATACGTATTGAAGGAAATGACCTTTTTTTGTACCGTGAGTGAACATTATAAATTCTTCAGATAAAACTAAAGTAACAAGACATCTGAAAAACCATGCCCCGTCCAGCGCCGACGATTCCATACATACATGTTACTCCAATAGTTATATACACAAGTTAATATTAAGTGATAAACGTCGCCGTTTCACTCCAGAAAAGCATATAATAATATGTTTTAACCACCGCTAACCTGCCATGGGAATCTTGTCTCAACACTGACGTTTGTCGGGTAAGTGTTGCCATTGTTACGTGTTATCTTAATTTATATAGGTATTTTATCCTTGACTTACCCGTACTATTTGGTAAAAATAGTACTATTTTGCTACATAATTTATGTAAACATATTAATATTTTCATTCGTTAACTGACTACGGTCCTGTTACACTCCGCACTCGCACGAACTCTATTTATAACGCAAGAAAAGCTGAGGGCCACGAAAGAAATTAAACGAAATTAATAATAATAGTTTTAATTCGTCTTACATACATAATTACTTCATAAAAAATCGAAATAAAGAACTCATAGGTTATGTATTTATCTAATAAATTAAATCAAATTTTAATATTTATACAATTTTACTACTTTTATAATTTATTTAAAAATAAATTAAACAACAAATTTGCATCAAGTGTGATGTATTAAGGGTATATTTTTTTTATTTTTTTTTAAAGATTTTGCATAAACATTTACTAGCAAGGATATATTTGAAAGATAACCCAGAAGTGAACCAGTTTATAGAAATTGAAAAAAAAAAATAGATGTACTAGAAAGTTGAAAGTAGGTGCTTATGTTATCATTTTTTTAGCGAGAAATAATAGTAAAGTCAAATTTTCCTACATGAATTAACTAAAAATATTTTCATACGATGTAGACTTTATGTGACACTGTATAATAACAATAGATTTTACGACACGAAATAGCTACTGCATGTTGAAGATATTGAATAGTCCTGTCACAAATTTCCACCTTTCAGCAGGTAAGTTACATTCATTATCTTAGCTTTTCCCGGATGTATTCAAGCCTATTTCAAAGTCTGTTTTGATCATTTCGCCTATTCACTGTCTGTATCGCATCCTGTTTAGCATGGGTTATCGAACCACTATAATAAGTATGCTCCAATAAACTGCCAGTTTCTGTAAAATTAAATTGCAATAATCAATAATTATAACAACACACAGCGTTTTCGTTTATATTTTGATATACCTATGCAGAGTGTACCTATTATATAAAACTAGACAAAAAAAAGCCTTTTATGTATTTTCACAGTTTATCCTCATCAAACTTGAAACAATTAAACATCAAAAAGTCACAAAACTAAATAAACATAATCTTTCTCAAGTGGAACACCATGTATATTTTTTTAAGCGAGAACTATTCCCTCTAATTGAATCGGTGTGTTCAAGAATGAAAACCACAAAATGACATTTTGAGGTATTTGTAAAATACTGTCTAGCTTTTTTATTTCTGAGAATGGAGGCGTAAAGAGATTTCTCAAATTAAGCAACATATGTGGACACTAATTCGGAAAAAAACATAGGGCCGAATCCGTATGATCCGTAAGAAGATGAAGAAGAAATATAAGAAGATAGTAATGAAACTTTCAAATTAGAGCAAGAAACAGGTGACAGTCGATTGAGGATTTAAAAGAAACACAAGAAATAAACGATGCAACTTACAAACGAACAGTTCTTTTTTAGGAAAAGATAATGCTACATATTGGAGAGGATAACTCCACTGAATACATGTACATAATACATGTAAATAATACTAGACTATACCTAATCCATAGTGTAAATGAAAGCAGTTTGAGGATAAACTGAATCTTTCATTAAAAATTCCCCCCTGTTTGTGTTGTAAGCTTGTTATTCTTATCTAGACTAAAATTAATGGTAGCTCATTTCAATAAATCCGTTTATCGCATCGTATCTGCATAAATATAGGGATACTACTTAAAACAATTGATAATACCGATATATCTGTCATATCAGTATTAATATTCAGATGCTTTGTTGTGAAACCAATACTCAGTGCTCTGTGTATTATGTATATTTAGGCGGCAATAATAATGAAAAATCTGTGGATTGATCTTATCAGAATCTATTTTTAACTTTATTAAAAACGTATAATTAGCTCAAAAAGCGTTGGGCCTTATTTGTTGCGAATAAAGGAGATTCATTTATGATGTTGGTAATTTAGTCATATTTAGCTTCCTAAACATAATACTTGGGTCGACGAATATACCGGGTGCCAACGGATGTCAAAATGTCAAAATATGTCGGAAAAGGTGTCAACTTTCGGGCTATCATTTTTTTTATTTCGAAGATATTTTAATGAAATTTGGTGTATGTCATATTTGGTACAAATGCTAATTAATGGTCAACACAGCATATTTGTGCAACTTCCGGTTTCACTGGAAATGTATGCAACTTCAGATTTTTAAACAGACACCCTGTATATTTTTACATATTCGGAATCTTCGGATCATGTTTAGTGAAAACGATTGTTTTTTTTGTCTTATTTGGGGATTTTTTTGTTTTTTTTTTTATTAATTCTTCAAAATTGATTAAAAAGCAATAAAATTATTGCTTTTTAATCTAGAATGAGGTTAAAAAATACAACTGCTATGACAATAATATCCTGTCTCCGTCCAGTATCGATTAAAGTTCGAAAAAACAGATTCTTTATAATAACTTGAACAACTCAAATGGACTTTATGCCACTTTCATAACTGCACAAAATTAAGCTTTTCAAGACAAATTCAACGACGTATTTAATGTTGAATTTCGATAACAAATTATCGTAAAAATTCTTTTTTTATCGGATAAATTGGTTCTTGGCGTATTTTCTTTATTAAATAAATAATGTATTGTCCGGACGGATAATTGTGTATATCTGTATATTCTTGATATACTTGATAGGCGCGTTCCACTGCGGAAGCATTCCGTCCACAATGGCCAAATATGATCAGAATACAGTGGCGGCTGGTGATAAAAGGCACAGGGGAACGTGCCCAGCCCAAATTTCAATAGAAAATATCTCTTTTGTGTTAATTTACTATAAATTACTGTTACAATAATATCAATTAATTGTATACGACAAACTATTCATATTCTAATTATTATTCCTTTTATACCACAAATAATGATTTTTATCACATATATATGACAGACTATCGAGCACCGAGCCACCGTAGTCTGAATTAAACCGCATTTCGCGCGCGTTTCGCGCGCATTTCGTTTTTAATCAAGCTTTTCGGTGACTGCTAAAGTTTGGAGACGATTGCAGCAGACAGACGTCGTTAAATCGTTCGAAAATCAGCTGAACGGGTCTCACACTTGTTGAACGAATGAAATAAAAGAACAAATAAAATTGTCAATGTATGTAGCAATTCAGGCTGACGAAACCACCGACGTAGCTAATAAACAGCAAATGGTTATAATTTTTAGATATGTATATGACGGCATTATAGTTGAAATATTTTGGGGTTTTGTTAGACCCGAAGGACACACAGCTGAACATTTAACAAACGCTATTTTAAAAGAACTGGAGATGGCATATGTAAAGCCAGAACATTTAGTTGCACAATGTTTTGATGGAGCATCGGTTATGAGTGGTCAATTTAGGGGAGTACAAAAAAAAATTAAAGAAAAATGTCCTCAAGCATATTTCGTGCATTGTTATGCACATCAATTGAACCTTGTCATAAAAAAGCTGCGTCTATAAATAAAGAAGTAAAAATATTTTTTTCTAACTTAGATGCATTTGTTTCGTTTTATTATCTGCAAAAAGAACAGAGCTATTAGATAACATAGTTAAACGCCGTTTACCAAGGACGATCCCTACTCGTTGGAACTTCAAAAGCAGAACGGTTTGTACTGTATATGAAAATAAAGATACGCTTATTGAATGTCTTGAAACTATTACTGATTTAGCTAATGATACCAAAACTATTAATGAAGCAACAGGACTACTCAATTATTTACGTAACGAGGAATTTTTGTTTTGGCTTGCTATTTTTTCATCGCGGCATGCCCCATGTTGATATTTTGTGTAATCAGCTTCAAAAAAGAACGGCCACTGGCCCTTATATAAAAGGTGTGTGGCTTCATTGAAACATAAATTGTAAAAGTAAGGTCGGAATGATCGGAAACTACCGTATGTGCCAGTAGAAACTAGCTCCAAAAGATATGCTGAGGGCTTAGGTGATAATCGTAGAAGTGCTGCAATAGAAGTCTCTTTGAAATTTGTTGTCAACACCCAGTTTTAATACAAAGTAAACTTTCCAGAAAATGATTTTCAAACTGGTATTCAATGCTATAATTTTTTTGATACGGGGAAACTTAGACCAGAATTAATTACTTTATACAACCGAGAAGATATGAGATCTATGGAAGGTGTTAGTGCTTTCTTGAATTTTTTTACGAATATACGAAAATACGAATATAGGAAAATAACCTTAACGAAGCATTTTCCGAGATATATAAACTATGTAATATTGTATCAACGATTCCATTGACCAGTTCAGAAAGTGAAAGGTGCTTTTCTACTTTAAATCGCGTTAAGACATTTTTAAGAAATACCATGAACCAAGACATACTTACAGCATTGGCCATGTTGTTCATTGAGAAAAAAATGGTGAAACAATTCCGGGACTTTAATGAAAAGGTGATTAACATTTTTGTGAACAATAAGGACAGGCGAGCAGATTTCCTCTACAAATAACGGTAAGATACCTATATCAAATGTTGCCACCCATTATTTTAATATATTTAAGCCCTCAATATTCGTCATTAAATATTATTTCAAAAAAGCTACCAAATCCCAAAAATTATTCTTGTGAAAGTCTATATTTTTGTATAAAAGAATTTTTCATTGAAATTCTGAAGTGTCAGTAAAATGCATGACCTTGAAAATTTAAAAAAATTTTGCGGCGCCATTGGTAGCTGCCTGCGGCGCCATTGGTAGCTAATGAGTAATCCTACTGATACACCCTGTGCCCACCCATGTAACACACCCACGAGCCGCCACTGTCAGAATTTCCAACTTCTTCGCTTCTATTTAAAATCTTGACAACATACACGCACTAAATACCTATTTTTCAACACCTTTTAATTCCAATAATACAACTAGAGATTAAGGACAATACAGATGTTAAAGTTTACAACAAGTATTTTTCCCGGTGACAGCTCAACACCAGCATGGCACACTATTACAAAAAAAATTGTGTTTCTCACTTAGATCAGTGGAGTTTTCGCGTCACTATTAATTAATTAATTATATGGATTTTTTACGTTAATTTATTATCGCAATTCAACATTTAATACGTCGTTGGATTTGTCTCGAAAAGCTTAATTTTATGCAGTTATGAAAGTGGCACTTATAGTATGTGACCAATTAGAAAAACTAAAATGTATTTTATTTTCAGATCCAAGAGTGAAACTATAGTATTAAAGTAGGTATAAAATAGTGGAACAAAAAATGTTTAAAATGTGTGTTTGTCTATCGATCTTATTTGTACACGATAATTCGAGAACGCTTTCAGCAATTAACTTGATATTTGAAGAATTAAATAAATAGTGGTTCTACACTTTTTCCTTTTCTATGTTATTAGAGCCGTTCTCAAACGCTTCTATACATTATCTTCAAAATGTCACGTATGCTAGAATAAACATATAAACAGGGCGATCCATTTAGAAGTGTGAAGTTCATTGCAGGGGTCACCTAATATGCAATAACCATCATAGATTTTTAAAACTGATTATACCTGTATCTTCTCACGATCATCTTTACTCTTTAAGGCCATGTAAATAAGCAAAATTGTCATTATTGAGCTACGAGAAAACACCATTGGACGATGGAGTGTCATACTCAAAGCCTTCGAAAAGTGAATAATTCGTGTGGCATAGTTGACGGTAGAATTCTTGGTCCTTTTTTCTTCTTCAAGATTCTAACTTTTCTTCTTCAAGATTCTAACAAGAT
This sequence comes from Aromia moschata, assembly GCA_029963805.1. NCBI lineage: Eukaryota > Metazoa > Arthropoda > Insecta > Coleoptera > Cerambycidae > Aromia > Aromia moschata. Next base: position 176,835 of record JAPWTK010000478.1, read on the forward strand.
TCTAACTGGTGCAACATATCGTACATTCAACACGACCTTGCACTGACAACGTTCTTCGGACAAGTAAGATCTTTCAGCAAGCTGGGGTACCTCCCCTATGGAGCCCCATGATGTGGATCATATGACATATCAGAGCCCCTTTAGATGAAGTTTTCCCAAATCATTGAATAGGATGAAGGAGGTGAATTTTGTGGCAAGCCTTATCGCCAGATCTGACACCTATAAATTATTTTTTATTGGGATACTTAAACAAGTAAAGTACGTGTAACTCGGCCCATGAATTTGAATGACTAAAAATAATTCTTCAATAAATGGAGATATGCGAGATACCTCCTCCAGGTATTGATAATTTTCAAAAAGATTTTCCTGAGTGAAAAAAAAAATTTGCAATTATATATGTGTGTTTTGACGCGTCTTAACGATTTTTCTGAAAAAAACTCCCTGACCATCTCATAAATATTATCCGTTACTTCACAAAAAAAAACTGTTATGAAAAATAAACTGTATAAAACCTAAACACCCTGTACTATATACATATTTGGTCCAACTAAAGACGGAATTATATATTTCCTATCTCTCTCTGATGCACATACAATGGGTACGTGATTTCCATTCTCTGGGATGCTATATAAATAAGTCAATATTTCATGCGAAAGCAGTATTTGAAAAACATAAAAAGGAGTTTGAAAAACGGCAATTTTTATAAAGCGGCCTTTCCCTAGAAATAAACTTTTCTTATTTGCTCTTTTTCTTACAAAAAGAATTTAGATATTCGATTGTCAAGGGACAATTATTGACAAACTCAATAGAACCAATTTTTTTATAAAATGATTTAGGTACAAGTTTTTGTTAAGCTTTGTAAATCTGAAAAAGTTTACGAAGCTTAACAATTCAAATATAAACGTACGGGTGCCGATAGAAATACCCTAAACGCTAGGAAATTAAGTAAATATTATTAAAAAGATACATTCAAGATGATAATGGGGTAAATAAGTATTCCTCAGAAGTAACCATATTTCAAGTCGCTCTTGCAGATAGTAGACCTAATTATGAATATGCCATTTTTTTATGTGTATAGAATATATGTACGTATTTGGTCTCTGTATAGAATAATTACTTCATAAGGGATAATTACAATGTTACATGTACGATTATTTTCAGCACATTTGCCACTTTTTTAAACATCGACAAAATTAGCGTAAACACAATTTAGATTAGCGCCATTTGCGTTCTGTTCGAGTTAGAGACTTGCGGTTGTTAATTTTCGGTAGCCTATGGGGTTGGCCTTTTTATTCAGCCCATAGGGATGCATACTGTTGTAGGAATCCTAAGTAAGCTGGTTACCCGGTGTATCAAATCCTAAAGAGTATACCGGGCATTGCATACAGAGTAGTTTGGCGACTTTGTTATTTATGCAGGAGGGGATTTAACAACTCCAAAAGGCATGGGGGTGGCAGGGCAGGAGTGTAGCTTTTTGTGAGGGTTAAAGTATTTTACATAAAGTAAAAGTTGCAAATCAAATACAAGGAGGAACAGAAAATCCAAGCTCTAATACTGTAATCATCCAAATAAAACGTCATCAAAGTTGGCGGAGCAAAAAAAGATGTATTTCTATTCTTAATCTTCTGTTTATAATCTTATTGAATTGTCAAGGCTGTCACATTTTGTGGTGGGTACTTTTACCGGATATACACTGTGATTCAGAATTAGGGTGCAAAAAAGTAATCACAGATAGTGGTCTCAAATAAAGAGACACGTGTATCTTCGTTTCGGTCAATTTCGATTTTTAAGGCGCGTACGGGCCCATAAATGGGACGTTGGGAAAACAGTTTTTTAGAGATATCTCGATAAGTACTTGATCGATTTCAATTAAATTTGGAGAGTGGTCTCAAAATAACCTTTCTAATAGAACCCTTGAAATGTTTTTAGACCTGCCGCAAGGGGGCGCTAGAAAGAGTCACTACATCTCAGTTTTTCGCTTCTATTTTTATTATTCAATTACCTTTTATGTTTTTATTCTGATGCAGACTTCATTTTTACACCAAAAATGTCCACTTGTCTATTTTTCATATCATGCACCAATTTCGAGAAAAATGCGAAAAACTGTTTCAATGATCTGACTTACAATACTGCGAAACTACAAATTATCACAATTGCCATGGAAACAAACAGGTGACTGGACCAATTAAAACATCTAGCGTAACAGTGAACTTTTTTATTAATATAGACAACAAGAATTAAACTATCAATAATAACGACAAAACAAACGAAAAGTAATTTAACATAAACAACAAGAACTAAACTAGTAATAATAAGAAAATAACAAGCGAAATAGCAAAATCTTCATTTTAGAAATTGTTCAGTATCCACCATTAGCTCGAATACAGGCCCGAATTTGTTTTAAAAAGTTAAATCGTAATTTTTCCAACACATCAACAGATAATTTAATACGCAGAATATTATTATTCACTCTTTCGTGTAAATCGTCAACATTTATCACTTGGCGAGAATAGACACTTTGTTTTAATTCACCCCACAAATAAAAATCCAAAGGATTTAGTCGGGGCTTCGGGGAGGCCAGAATTGTGGAGCCCAACACCCCGCCCAATCTATCTTTCTGGGTAATTTTCCTCTAACCATTGCCGAACTAGCAACGCATAATGTGGTGCAGCGCCATCCTGCATGAACCACATATTAACCCTGTCCTGAAAGGGGACATCGTCCAATAAATCCTGTAGCATTTCTTAAGAAATCAAGATAATTCACAGAGTTTAAATTACTTGGGAGTTCAACAGCGCCTAGGACGTTGTTTCTTAATATTCCAACCCAATAATTAATCTTAAATCGAAACTGTGAATGTCTGGTTACGGTAGCACGCGGGTTTGCATCCGCCCACTCGTGGTGATTCCCTAAATAAAAAATCCCACATTTTGTGAAACACGATTCATCCATAAAAAGGATCCTTTTAAAAAACAAGGGATCATCTCTGTGTTTTTGCAACATGCTTCTACAAAATTCTAACCTTTTCTGGAAATCGGTTGGTAACAATTCCTGAACCTTTACAGCGTGAAAAGGATACAAACTTTGTTCGTGCAGTATTCTCCAAACGCTAGATTGGGAGATATTCTCTAACATACCTAACCGTCTGGTGCTCAACGTAGGATCTTCCCAGACTCTGTTAGATACTCGCTCTTCTACATTTACATTTCTCGCAAACCGTTGTCTTCCTGCATTGCGATTAGTTTTATAAAATGTACCAGTTTCTTTCAAGCGGCTATCTTCTATTATATATTATAGCGGTATTCTTCTATTAGGAAACTCTTGTCTATATCTCTTAACTGCAGCACTTGAGTTGCTGTTACTCCAACCATAAACTAAATACATGTCTGCCATTTCAGGAAACGTAAAACGCTCAGCCATTATAATGTTAAATAAGGGTATGAACATTTTTAATTAAATAACTCACAGCACAACAATCTAACTGGTAAATACAAATAGTAAACGTCAAAATGTCATTGTTGATGTTTTAATTTGTTCAATTATTTCCATGGCAACTGTGATAATTTGCAGTTTCGCAGTATTGTAAGTCAGACCATTGAAACAGTTTTTCGCATTTTTCTCGAAATGGGTGCATAATATGAAAAATAGACAAGATGACATTTTTGGTGTAAAAATTAATTCTGCATCACAATAAAAAAAGAAAAACATAAAAGATAATTGAATAAAAAAAAAACAGAAGCGAAAAATTGCGATGTAGTGACGCTATGTAGCGCCCCCTTGCGGCAGGTCTAAATATATTTTAAGGGTTCTATTAGAAGGGTTATTTTGAGACTACCCTCCTAATTTCATTGAAAGCGACCAAGTGCTTATCGAGATATCTCAAAAAAACTGTTTTCCCAACGTCCCATTTATGGGCCCGTACGAGCCTTAAAAATCGAAATTGACCAAAACGAAAATACACGTGTCTCTTTATTTTAAAACCTCTATCTGTGATTACTTTTTTTGCACCATAATTCTGAACACCCTGTATAAAAAAACATAAATAAAAAAACTTTATTAAAAAGAAACTATATTTTCAAAAATTAACACAATATTAAAGACACTAAAAAAGACACTATTAAAGAATATGACGACCGCCAATGTGTGACGAACTAAAGTGTGTATAAATACACACTTGTGTTCTTATTTTAACTGAGTCAATAACTTGCTGCTGTATTCACGGTATTTCATTAGTTTCTTCAGTTTTATTGAGAATGCATTGTAGAAGGTACATCGCCAACGGGAGTTTCAAACTTTAGACTCTTTAAATAAGTCCAGAGCAAAAAATCACAGGGTGTTAAATCGCAAGATCTAGGTGGGAATGTGGCCTGCGTGTTGAAACTAATTATACGATCTTCATAAAATTATCCTATGTAATTAATTGTTTCCCTAGTAATATGCGCACGAGCTCCATATACAAGTATAACCTTTTTGCAATTCGTCGTCATGCAACATTTCTACAAAAGGTGTTAAGATTTCTAAATGGTACTTATCTGCATTCAGTGTTCCATTAAAAAAAAATAGTCCAACATCCCTCGTTCGGTTCACAGCTGCCCATACTCCAATTTTTATGGGTGTAGTGATAGCTCAATATAAAAGTAAATATTGCCTGCACTGCAAAACCTCAGATTCTGAGAGTTAACGTAGCCCGAAAGATGGAAGCAAACATCATCATTAAAAAAAAATTTTCGAGGACAACATCGTTATTGTTAAAATGGTTAATAAACCACTGACATAACTGTAGTCCTAGAGGTTCCGCTCTGAGAATATTCCAAATCATCTTTCAAAATTCACGTTGTGTAGGCCAAATTCACTTCTTGGTTCAGATAGCTAATTGATGTTCTTGAATTGTCCGTTATCGCTTGCCTAACCAATTCAATGTTTTCTTCTTTCCTTATGCTCGGTCGGCTACTTCTTTATTTACGATTGATGCTTCCAGTTTGCCGATATTAGAAAACGTTTTACTGACCGACTAAAATGATCTAAATGAAAAACTTCCCTGAAGTCCTCATATGCAGCTCTGATTGTATATTTCCAGTTTCCATTCATTCTACTGCCATTTATAAAATAAATTTTAAGTGAAACAGACCTCTGTTTTTCAGAAGAAAAGAATTCCATAATTCATTTTACAACTGTGAAGGCCACTTCGACATAACCGCTATTTTTATCTCTCTTTCATAGCTTTTTTTTGGATGGCTCGTTATAATATACAAAATGCAACAGTTAATCCGAATATCATATTTTAATATCTCCTAAAAACGATATTAATCTATTTTTTTTGGGTACAATATTTTTGTTACAATTAATTCATGATGGCCTATATTTACATGACTTGAAAAGAAAATTCAATTTTCCTGCACCCATTTGTTTCAATAGTGAATTACTGCCCAGTGTATGTAATGCAAAGTGTGATGTCACTTTCGCTACATTTATTGCGCGAGTTCCATTTTTTTTTTGGTCTCAAAAGAAAAGAAGTTGCTTAAAATATGTGCAGTATTATTGTGAAATACAGGTCATTAAGACGTTATGATTAGATATAGGATTCCGGAGAGTCACAACAGAGTCGCATAGAGAATATATCATAATACAATAAATGCATACTGGAACAAACATACTAGGGGGCTAACTATTACATGATGAAACCGTAATTAGATGCGGTAACATCAGTGTTACGAAAAAAACAACACTACTTAAGAACTTACCCATAAACAATCAACTTAAAAATTTGGGCCTAAAACGCGAAGAAACTAGATTCACAAGATTACACTTACTTAATTAATCTTTTAACTCCCAATTACAAAACTGGGCCATGGAGCAGCAATATTCTTGCCATAGATCACAATTCTGAGATGACGTCATGGAAAGACCATGATGCCTTCACAATACCAGGGCATTCTATTGGAAAAATGTACTGGTGATGTCGTTCCAGTTGCACAAAGCAAATATGGATTCTTTAGTACATACAGACATGCTCATTACTTAGTAAATCATCAGTAAAGACGTGTTCATTTTTGTGCATAGGGATTTCAAAACAATTTTTTGTTGCACATAAAAACAGGTGTAAATTTTATCACCCTTGGCTTTCGAGTTCTTTTTTGGTCGGACCATTTAAGTACATCGCTTCGTGCTAACGTGAATAATACCGACAACATGTTTGACCCACTATAGGAGTCGGAACACCTGCTGTTTTTAGAACAGGTCCGGCTTGGATCCATTCCCGAAATACATATAATTTCATAGAACCTCAATATATGCAGTTATTTAACAGATAAGGCCCCATCATGTATTGTGTGTCGTATTGTGGATTTTGAGCGAATGAATCCATTAGAGCCAACGCTTGAAAAGAACTATTATATGACGTCATACGTCACACAAGGTTACTTCAGACCACTGAGACCTTCTACATTTAAAAATACTCTACATATCTACTAGTTTATAGATCAGAAACATCTTACGAGTATATATACATATATAAATATTTTAGTTGTCTACCTAATTTTACATGTATTGAATGTTACATCTTCTAGTATTTCTACATGTTTACTTATTTCAATAGATTTGAACTTTTAATAAAAATATGTCGTTTTCAGACAACTTATCTTGCAGACGAATGCAAACAATGAAGTTAATTGTCGCATGAGTAAATCTTGATCCTCATAATGGCGAATTGCATTTACCTTTTGCACGTTGAATGTGATTGGTCTAAATCATTTCAAAACTGAGATGACGTAAACTTCTGTTGATTGTTTTACCTTTTTACTATGCTAAGTATACTTATTTTGCAATTTAGTTAATTTTTGAAATGTTTTCTACTCTAAATAACCTACATATACAAAATTCTTTTAGTTACGAATAATTTTAAAAGTTAGATATATTACAGACGAAATTCGCTTTAGCGAGGAAGGCCCACTAAACTATTTATGTTTTGTGAAATATGGTCACGTGTAAAATATCGTCTTTTGCAATTCACATTTATGAGGACTAGGTTTTAAGTAGGTACGTCTTGAAAGTACATTAGTATTTGCATATTGTTGGTAAGTGCATTTAATTAACACAAAACATTTGACAAATTCGGGTGAGCCTATGGCGATTACATTAACGAGTATACACGGTGTAAGTAACACTTCTTAGTTAAAGTGAGACTTACTTTTACTCCTGGTTAAAACCGATTACTAGGCGATAAGACTGTGAAACGGTATATGCGTTAAATGGGACTAAAAATACCGGGCCTGTACTCGGGGCCTAGTATCTATCTCCTCTGCACAACACTGATTGGTTCTCTAAGCCCACCCTGTACTGTTAGTTCTGCACAAAACTGATCCTGTCTTTAATCATCAGTTTAAAGGTAAAACTCAGTAACTAAAATCCAGACATTTGTTGAAAAAAAACTGCAACTTTCTAAAAAGTTATTTCAATAAGTTCCAAAAATAAAAGTAATATTACTTTTCGTATTAAAAAGTAATACTTAGTATTTCTTTTATCTTTGGAACCTCTTGAAGTAACTTTTTCGTCTCTTGTTTTTTGGCTTGATGTTATTTTAGTTAACAGTTAATAGATTTTACCCTTAAACTTTAGAGGACGGACATTTGAGGCTTATGATCCCTCTAAGAAAATGCATAAAAAAAGTATCGTATATCATATATTGATCATGGGTCGGGCCAGTATACTGGATTCCCCGTCCGGAAGGGTAAAGCTAATGTTAAATTTTTCCACAAGTGTCCTAGGAAGTTTTGATATCGTTCCTCGCAAATATGTTATTAGATTTTTTTAAATTGAAAATGGCGGATGCAAGTTAGCAATTGCTGAAATGAAAGAGAAAATGCATTCTAAAAATGAAAGTATGTAGAGGAGTGATTTGGGGTTAGCAATAATTGTGAATCAGATAACGGATTCAGGATGTCAATAATAGAAAAATTATAGAAGTAGTGGAAAAATATATGTCAACGACTTGGACTACGTATTTGATTTTAAATTTTTATAATTCAAAATGGAGGATTCAAGATGGCTATCGAACAAAAAATCACGTTATACGAACTGTTGAGTATATATTTTCATCAATATTATCAGATTTTCAACTCTTTTTCGGAAACCATCACTTGTTGAGATCATTTGAAATTCCTTATCACGTAAGGAAACTGCAAATGTCACCAAAACGAAAAATATTCATCGCATGATAAAGTCAAGTGATAATAGTACATTTTGATATTTCGAATTTATTTTGACACATTATATGGACATTTCTCAATACGGGAACAGAATGAAAACAATGCTCTTCCCAAGTAAATAGCTCTTATATATAGTATTTTTATTAACTGGTATCTTGATTGCACCAGTTTGAATCCATTCAACTGAATCAGTCATATTTAATTCCAAAAATCTGATATCATATTTGTTATTAGCAACCCCCAAATCGCAATCAATGATGTCAAAAACAAATAGATAGAGATTTTATTCCACAATTGATCAAATTAAAAACATTTCGTCGCCATATTGGGTTCACCATCTTAAATTTTTTAAATAAAATGTTGGTTTCATAATCAGCGATCTCAAAAACTCATTTGAAATCTTGAATTTTTGAAATCTGATTTCAGATTCGTAATCAGCGACCTCAAAGACCCATGTATATAGTTTTCAGTCCAAATTCTAGCTTTAAAATTTTTGTCTCCTATATAGGATTTGTCCGCCATATTAGATCCGCCATCTTAAGCTTTTAAAATCCGACTTCAGATTCAGAATTGGCGACCCTAAAACCCCAAAATAATGATATTTGAACAAAGTCAAGAAACCCTTTTTTGAGTCAGTACCACTGGATTTCCCGTCATTTAAAGGTTAAACCGATGATTTACTATAAAACACATATTTCCTTTGTGCAACTGTAGCGATATCACCAGTGAAGTTTTCTAGTAGAGTGCCCTGGGATTGTGAAGATATCGCGGTCTTTCCATGACGTATTTACAGATTTGTGATCTATGGCAACAATACGGGTGCTCTAAGGCCCAATTTTATAATTGGTAATTAAAAGTTTAATCAAGTGACTTTACCCTAATAATTTGTGAATCAAGTTTCTTCAAGTTTTAGGACTAAAACTATTATGGGTTCTATGGGTATGTTCTTTTAAGAGTTATTTTTCGTAACAACGATGTTATCGCACCTAAGTACGGCTCCATCATGTAATAGTTAATCCCCTAGTATGTTTGTTATAGTATTCATGATTTTATTATGATCTGTGAATTATCGCTTCATAATAAAAGTGACCGAGTCCGACTTTGGTGCGAATGCCGGAATCCTCTCGAATGATGATGAGGGAAAATGGAAATATGGTATTTTTTATAGGGTTGTACGTGCAAAACAAACCGAAAAAATACACTTTTTAGAAGAACTCTTTACGGATGAATCTCTTTCACACGATTTTCAGCAGTAAAACAAATATGTTAGAATTCACGAGGATACCAATCACGAGGATCACAAGCTATTTATTTTTTGTGAATCTGGGTATTTTACCACTTCCGTCTATACACATTTATGTAAGCGTATTAGAAATTCATGAGAGGGTCTCTACTTGATCTCCGCAATCAGGTATTTATGGATATTCTACATTCCGCACGTTCCTCGGGACGACTACTTAATTCAATTTATATAATCGTTTATGTAGTCATTTACCCCATAAAACCAGATGATCCAATTTATGTTCTTATAAATGAAAAACCATACGATCCATAAGGCTCGAAAAACCATAAGGCTCGATCTTTACTATCGAGCCGCTCACGATTCGCTCTTGATCCAGCAAAATATTCTCAAATGACAATACATGTACAGGGTGTCTAATTTTCGTCACTTTTGCGGGATAATTCAGTTCTCTTTTGTTCAGTTCTTTCAAAGATTCGCAGGTTGCATATTCCTTTTTGTGAAACGAAAGATGCAGTAATCAGAATTTTCATAGCCCTTTTAATTTTTAAGATACAGTGTAAAACTGAAAATTTTCACTTTTCTAATGTACAATCCAGTGGCGTAGTCTGTTATTGTCTCCTATCGTCCGCTTTCTCAGAATAAACCAAATAATGGTGTACAAACATGTTTCCGCCGTTTTTAATAATAAATTGTGAATTTATTGTGAAAAGACTGTACCTAATGTTCTATTCGAAGTATTGTCCATCGCTTGCCACTACTTTTTCCCATCTTTCTGGTAGCATACGGATACCGCGTCGGAAGAATGCTTCATATTTTGAGGCTATCCACGAATCGACCCAATTTTTGGTATCTTCTTCTGATGTGAAGTGTTGCTCACATAGCTCATGCGCCATCGATCGAAACAAGTGGAAATCAGAAGGAGGAATGCCTGGTGAATACGGCGGGTGGGATAAAACTTTCCAATTGAGTGTTTCCAAATAGCTTTTGACCAGCGCCGCAACATATGGACGAGCACTATCATGCAGGAGAATAACTTTAACGTGTCTGAAATAGTAGTGGGCGCGCTTTTCCTTGAATGCTCGACTCAGTCTCATCAATTTGAGTTCGGTAGACAGATCCAGTAATGGTTTCATTCGGTTTGAGCAACTCATAATACACGACACCAAGCTGTTCCCATCAAATACACAATCAAACAATAGTTTTTTTTCCATGAATATTTGTCTCAGCTGTAGATGTTGAATGCATGGCCAGGTGGTCCCCATGATTTCTTCCTTTTTGGATTATCATAGTGGATCCATTTTTCATCGCTAGTGACTATACGGTGCAGAAAACCCTTTCGTTTATGCCTGGCAAACATCATTTCATATGTGAAACATCTTCGTTCAATGTTTCTCGGAGTCAGTTCATATGAAACCCAATTTCTTTGTTTTTGAATCATTATCAATGATTTCAACCGATGTGAAATTGCTTCTTGAGTTACTCCTAATGTAAGTGCAAGTTCTTCTTGCGTTTAGCACGAATTTTGATCCAATAATGCTTCCAATTCCGCGTCTTCGTACACTTTCGGCCTTTCGCTACGTTCTTTGTTTTCGATGTCAAATTCACCGTTCTTAAACTTTTGAAACCACTCACAACAACTTATGTCACTTAAGGGAGCCTCACCATATGTTTCTACAAGCAATCGATACGCCCCAGCTGCAGATTTCTTCAAATTGAAGAAGTAAATCAAAAGTTCCCGCAAATGACGCTTATTCGGCTCAAAACTCGACATTTTCGCACAAAAAAGAATATTTTAAACTAATAAAAAATCACTAATATTTTAAGGTTATGTCGTTGCCTGATGTCCAACCTTACGATAATGACGTTTACATTTGACAATTTTAACCATACCTTACTGGTGGCGCCAACTTTTGTCAAACGGCGGAAACTTATTTGTACCCTATGTTGTTTTTTTAATGGAACACCCTGTATATTTTTATTTTGTTGACACAAATATTTTCTAAGCATTTCAAAAATATATCACTATTGGTAAGTTTTCTAAACAAAAAGCTCACAATTTGAATATTTGACAAAACTTGTCTTTACATTCCCAGTAGGCTTTAATTTATAATAAATTAAAAACAATAAAATATGACACTAAATACACAGGCCTTCAGATTTTAGTTTCCAATTTTATGTTACAAATTTATCAAAGGAAGATATTATCTTAACAGTTAATTACTATAAATCATGCCTAGGCAATGTTATTGATTAAAGTGATAAATACAACAACGAATTTGTTTGGCAAATTCAAAAATATATCCACCAAATTTTATTTAATCACAAATACTGGTGAAAATGATGGCCATTTTCTCTAATTTCGTACTCGCAAACTTTTCTTATCCTGTGTAAGGCGTTTAAAATTATTAGTGGACGGTCCGTCGGCTACAATAGAGGCTAACACGTTAACCTCGTCGGTTTCACGATTTTCCTTATTATACGGTTTTGGTCGGGGTTTTATAAATGCTCCAATAAATTTATTAAGATATCGACAAAAGGTTGCCTTCTTTCAGGATATTTTCATAAGCTATAAGCTTCATAATCTTCAGCCATCGTTAACACGCAAAGTAATACAGAGGCGTTCTGTAACAATACTTTTTGAAATATCACAAACAGAAACTTTCCTTAGCAACGCCTCCGTCTACTTAAAAAAAATGTATTTTTCATTTAAATTAGCAGTTTGTGAGTTTATTGTTAAAAAAAACTTACCAATAGTGATATATTTTTGAAATGCTTAGAAAATACTTAAGTCAACCAAATAAAAATATACAGGGCGTCCCATTTAAAAAATGCTTGCTTTATTGTGAGAAAACGGACGACGGGAGACAATAACTGACTTAGCCGCTGGATTCTACATAAAAAATTCAATTTAAGTCCGTTTTCTCATTTCCAGTAAGATAAAAGAACAGTGAGTTAGAGAGAGAGCGCAATTTATTTCTTTTGTGAACACCTAGTATAAAAATATGTTGCTGGCAAGCGAGTTTTACTAATATGAAGTATATTCTACGAATTTACAGAATCATGTTACAACATGAATGTTTGTTGATGAAATATTCGCGATTTTCTTTGTCATTCTAAGTATTTCGAAAAGTATTGGACACAGATGCCGAATATTAAACATGAAATGTATATAAAATGACCCATAGAATCCTATAATTCAATAATATGTGGCGTATTCCATTTAAAATAAGTAATTTGATATCTACTTCTAGTACAAGCGAAGTCCTAGATCTCTCAAAATATTACATAGAGTATATCGACTTTAGTGCCAAATTGTCAGAATTTGAATATTCATAGCCATAGGCTATTACAAAACACCCCATATAAAAATAGAGAAAGGTACGATAGAGATGTATTGGATCGATAACTTCTGAATAAACCATTAAATTAAACTCTATCAAGTAGTCCATTATGTCCATAGAAGCCACGACTATTTGTAATAATAGGTACTGTAATGTAGGATGAGTGACCTGTTTCCATATAACTATATAGTTAATTAGTGGGATGAGGTAAAATGTTTCCAAAAAAAAAAACTAATTTTCAGTTTTTTTAACAATTTAGTCGACGTTTCGCAAAATTTATTTGCATCCTCAGGACTAATTGAATAAGCTTTTTTGCTGTCGTTTTTAAAAATAAATATGAATGAAACATTGATAAAACAATTGATATAACATAAAATAATAATAGAATACCACGTACTGTCACACAGACGTGCATCGGCTATCTACGCGTACAATTCTAATTAACTTAAAAAAAATTCATTCATATTTATTTTTAAAAACGACAGCAAAAAGCTTATTCAATTAGTCCTGAGGATGCAAATAAATTTTGCGAAACGTCGACTAACTGAAAATTAGTTTTTTTTTTTTTTTTTGGAAACATTTGACCTCATCCCACTAATTAACTATAATAGGTACTCTTATTTCTCTTATGGCTGTCAAAAAGATTCTTATCATAAATTGATAAGTACTGTGTATGATACGTTACTATTTATAATTTTTTCAAGGACATTATATAAGAAATTAACACTATAAAAAGCTATAAAGAAAACTCAGTCAATGAAGTTTTCTTCAGAACGGAATAAGCTTTTGCTTTGTTGATAAACACGGTTAAATACCGGGAATTGAGGCAAAAGTGTGCATCTCTTTTTTACGTCTAAGGATACAAAACAAGACAATAATCATCGCGAATTTTCTGTAGATTAAGAGAAATCTTTTATCGGAACACCATGTATAACTGTGTTTTTTTTTTAATTTAGATTTTACTCTGATTTTAGATTTATACAGCGGTTTCGTAAAATAGCGAATAAAATCATTAAAAACAATGTTTTTTCGGAAAAATCACTCGAACATGTTAAATCTCTTAATTGTCTACTTTCGAAACGTATTTTTTAAGACACGTTTGTCAAAAGGCTATGACATTAATGAAAAAAAATTATAAATTTTAATTTGCTAAAAATGAGAAATGTTCGAGACGTCTGTCTCTGCTTAACGGTCTGTCTGTCTGTAAACCTTTGTACACGGTAACTCGAAAACGCGTCAAAAAGATATTAACTTGAAACTTGGAACCAAGAAGACTAGAACTAAGGAGACCGAAGTCGTTCGGTGGCATGGTCTCATATCTGTCCGCTTCCAGAAGGCGCTGTAAACAGTGCTGTGCTCGACGTCACGTGATCTGCAAAAGCCACGTGATGAACAACGGACCACATGTGACTTTTTGAATATAGGCTGTCAATGCGTATGCTTACATGCTGTTTGGCTTTAATAAAAATACAATCCGAATGTTAAATAAATATGGTTCGAAAGTGCTGTGTTGCATTGTGTGATACAAGAAGCGTTCCGAAGCGTCAGAATAACCGGACATTATTTCAAATTACTGATGTATGTATGAAACGAAATATTTTCCTTTGTTGTATTGTCAACGTTGAAGCACGTAACATGAAATATTTTGAGTACATTTTCATACCTATTGAGAATTACGAAAATTTGTAATTGCAAAGATAACAACAAATTAACGAATAATATCGAGCGTCTGCCACATATGTATTTATTCGCACCACGGACATTACACGGACTCTAACGCACACAGATTAGTTTAAAACGACACTGCTTACAGCGCCTCTGGAGGAGGAATATTCGAGTCCCTCGTGTTATACAGCGAAAATCCGCAGCTCTGTCTCCTTAACTCTAGTTTTCTTGCTTGGAACACATATGTACCATGATGAGGTCTGGGGATGATTATATTTTGAGCTTACTGCGCTAGGAGGTTGGGGGATAAATGGGGGTATATATTTCCATGTCTACAGGTAACTTGCAAACGATGCAAAATATCCACCTGAAATTTCAGACACATAACAAATTCTGCCAAAGTAAAGGTTTTCAGATTACTGGGTTAGGGATTTGAGGGGTTTGAAGGGTGTAAGTATTCAAATCAGGTAAAATAAATGTTTTCACCATAAATTTTAATAATTATTCAGTGAAAATAGCTTCATAAGAGTTTTCTTTCTCCCACAGACCCCTTGAGCACGGGAGGGGGATAGAATAAAAACACTAAACATTTGTGAAAACTTATGTGTAGCCAATTCAAATATTGAATTTATGTTCATTTGGCTGACTATGTTTTCATTGTACACAAGAGGGGATGGGGCAGTTGTTTTTTTGTATCGTAATATGAATTAACAAAGATATTCATGTGATGTGCCGATTGGGATGATGGGTTTTTGAAGTAGGAGAATTCAGATGTCATATTTTTCTTTGTGGTGACTGTCTGGTTGTGATTTTGTCATAATTCGATGCTCTCGATTCATAGTCGTTCTGTAGGGTAAGGCGGGGCTAGTGGAGCATAGGTGTAAGTTGGGCAATCGAAATATATCATAAACTATACACCGCATGCTAACGCATCAAACGGCGGAAGGAAGCGGTCGTGGGAGGCGAACTTGTCCCGCGACCGCTAGTGACGACTTGTCGATCGAACGAAGTACACGCACGCTTTGTTTATTTTGCGACCAAAAAGTAAAAAAAACAGTAAATGCAAAATATCCACCTGAAATTTCTGACACATAACAAATTCTGCCAAAGTAAAGGTTTTTTAGATTACTGGGTTAGAGATTTGAGGGGTTTGAAGGATGTAAGTATTCAAACCAGGTAAAATTAATGTTTTCACCATAAATTTTAATAATTATTCAGTGAAAATAGCTTCATAAGAGTTTTCTTTCTCCCACAGACCCCTTGAGCACGGGAGGGGGATAGAATAAAACATAAAGAAAACACTAAACATTTGTGAAAACTTATGTGTAGCCAATTCAAATATTGAATTTATGTTCATTTGGCTGACTATGTTTTCATTGTACACAAGAGGGGATGGGGCAGTTGTTTTTTTGTATCGTAGTATGAATTAATAAAGATATTCATGTGATGTGCCCTTTTATGTATGGGTTTTTGAAGTAGGATAAGTCAGATTTCATATTATTAAGTCTCTAAAATTAAATGTTCGAGAAAATTACAGAATCAGGGCAAGAACTATGCAATCACGATGAATAACGGTGATAACTTTCCTCGGTGGTTTGGTTGATGTTTGGGTAACGCTGTCCCTCAGTGAAATTGGTTGAATTTTTGACATTTGGCTCAAGTCTTTAAGAGCTCAAAGTGTCAAAATTAATCGTTTCTCTGATAAAGCCCTAAAATATATTTTCACCGTCATCATTGTTGGTGATCCGAAAGTTGAAGCAAGATCTCTAGTACGTACAAAAAGAATTCAATTTCCACCACAACGCGTCAGTTATATTTTGAATAAAACTCAATCAGCAAAAATGTTGTTCCGGCAATAAAATGTGGATTTAGAGTAATAATAAAAATTGAAATTAAATTTTATCATACACTGTGTTTATTTCAAAACTAACCACCCCCTATAATTTGAGAACCGCAAAATATTTTAGAATTCGCCGAGACACGTCGATTTCTGTCCTCGGGGGGAACTTTGTTGTTCTCAAATCATCTTGATATGTCCATCCCCGTAACCCCTAGCAACCCCAACTTTAAAATCTGAAATGGAACTACCCCACTTGTGATACATAATTTGAAAGCCTTTTCGTTGCGAATACATCAATGTTTAAAGCCAGATGGCCCTGCACGGAGCTGTTATATGATTTTGTGGATTTTCAATGTTTATTTGTGCTGTTTTATAAACTACTGGTGTTGACCAATTTGATTTTCTAGTGATTCGGTGATAAATACGTCAACTGTGTCTGTGAGATATTTAAATAATGAGTGAGATAGATTGCCGTTTATCAATAAAGGACCCATTATAGTCACCTAAAATTCTCACCTAGAAATTTAATTTTTGTGGGTGCTGAGTATGACCTTTCCTGAATAGGTGAGGCGTTTTCATCGAACCAATATAGACAATTTTGCTTATTGACTTGACCATTTACGAAGAACGTGCATCCTTCAGAGAGGCAAATATTTTTTTAGTAGTTTGGGTGTTCTATTAATACATTCCGACATTATTTCCCAAAACAGTCTTCGATCAGGGCCATCTTTGTACAATTCTTTGTACGAAGTATTTTCTTAGTATATACATAGTTCTTCGGAGTATTTGTAATTTTTAGTGATGAAATGTAATTTTGTTTGTTACCTAATGAATTTCGCCAAGAGAAAGTCTAGTTTGGTCAGAAATTTTTCAGATTGAGGAAGTTGGATCTGCCACAAAATGTCCGACCACTTCAATTTGAGCTGCCTCATCTAAAACTCTAAAATAAAATAAATTTTAGGTAACTCTATTGTTTCCTGCCAATAAATTTGCCAAATCTGAACCTATTGTCAAGAACGGCCTACTGATGTATTTGCAACGGAAAGGGCATTCAAACGATGTATCAAAAGTGAGGTAGTTCCATTTAAGATTTTAAAGTTAGGGTTGCTAGGGGTTACGGGGATGAACGTATCAAGATGACTTGGTACCAAAAAAGTTTAACCCCGAGAACAAAAATCGATATGTCTCGGTGACTTCTACAATATTTTGCGGTTCTCCAATTATTGGGGGGTGGGAAGGTTTGAAATGAACACAGCGTATATGTTTGTCCAGTATCTCTTGCTACAGTGCGCAAAAGACGGATGACCGATTTTAAATAACACCGCTTTGACGTATAGCGAGTAGCGCGTTAATAATAACTAAAGTTCGGAAATTTGTGCTACCTCGCAGGGCTCGACACTATGTTATTGAAAGTATAAACCGTATTCTTAAGCGCATTGTAAATTATATACGTGTGTATTTCTTACCCTTGCATACCCACGCCACTGACAGATTCTTCCCGATGTCCCGCGAGTCTCGTCTGCGCAGTAGCACGCCGATCTCATGCGGGAACGCTGGATAGGCAAAAGCAGTTTTACATGCGGTAAGCCGGAATTTCCGAACTTCAATAATGACTTATTTAACAAGTATTTACGTTATTTTTTTAACATATTTAAAGGCTGAATTGCATACTTGACAATATTAAATATGATAATTATACTAACGTGTGGATTTTAAACGACGAATACAGAGGAGTTGTTTTCGAAAAAAAAATTGAAGTAAAGGGAAAAAAGTTAGTTTCCATGTCATTGGTATTAAAGAAGATAGGAGGTATTCGATCGTCTGTAATCAGCAAGCTACAAAAAAAATCATATTTTATTGAAAGAGGGAGTTATTAAATAAAGGATGTATAAGAAACCTTTTTCTTTGTGGTGACTGGCTGGCTGTGATTTTGTCATAATTCGATGCTCTCGATTCATAGTCGTTCTGTAGGGTAGGGCGGGGCTAGTTGAGCATAGTTGTAAGTTGGGCTATCGAAATATCTAAGAAAAATTTATATACCGCATGCTAACGCATCAAAAGCCGGAAAAAAAGCGGTCGCGGGAGGGGAACTGGTCGCGCGACAGCTAGTGACGACTTGTCGATCGAGCGAAGTACACGCACGCTTTGTTTATTTTGCGACCAAAAAGTAAAAAAAATAGTAAATGGGAATATTTCTTCTGTACGAGTAAATATTATCCGTTTTCAATCAGGTAAGTGTTTTTCCATAAATTTAATATATTTTTGATATTTATGAAGGTTTTGTACATAATTCTAACAGTTTTTTCATATATAGTTGGTCAACTAAACCCATGATTTATAACGAAAGTAATGATGTTTTTTATTTTACTTTAGGATGCGGATTTATAAAAGGAAAACTTCAAGAGTTTCTTATACTACTAAAGACTTAAATGATGCTGCAAAGGCTGTCAATGATGAAGGAAAAAGTGTGAATGCTGCCGTCAAAGAATTCGGTATCAAACGGATGACTTTGACAAGATCTTTGAAGAAATTAGCGTCTGAAGGTGGTGATTCATCAATGAGTTATGCAAAACCGAGGAAAGTATTTTCTCCCACGCATTTCTTTAAAAAAATACTAGTTACAAATGACATCAATCTTCTATGGATATTCTCCGAAAGACGTTCATCGCCTTGACTACGAGTGTGTTGTTTAATTCGGCATTAAAATTTCATCCTCCTGGACTGCAAATAAGATGGCCGGAAAGAATGGCTTACGATGTTTTTAAAACAAAATCCGGAGCTATCTATTCGAAAGCCAGAAGCCACCAGCTTTGGTAGGGCTCATTAATGCTCAGAATGTTAAAGTTTTTTTTTGACAAATTAGCTGAAGTAATGGATAAACATGGATTCAGTGCGTCAGACATATGGAATGTGGATGAAACAGGAGTGTCCACTGTGCTGAATCCACATAAGATTTGTAGCTGCTAAGGGTAAGCATAACGTTGGCGATATTACTTCTGGGGGAGCGAGAGACTAACGTTACAGTAGTGACTGCTATACCTGCTTATGGAAACACAGTACCTTATATGTTTGTGTTTCCCAGAAAAAAAATTAAGACACTTTCTTAATGGTGGTCCCCCTGAATGCCAGTGGCCATGCCAGTGGATGGGTTACAGACGAAGAATTCTTTCAGTTTATGCAACATTTTATAAAACATGTAAAACCGTCCAAGGAGCATCGTGTTTTGCTAGTATTAGATAATCACTCCTCTCATTTACACGTGAAAACATTAAATTTGGCTAAAGAGAACGGGATTGTAATGTTGTCATTTCCACCGCATTGTATCCACAAGTTGCAGCCATTGAATATGTCCGACAGGTCCTAGAAAAGCAGCCAAAACTATCAGAATAAAATGGAAAGCTGCTGTTCTAACAGACACCCCCGAAAAGAACTCATTGCAAGAGGAACAAAATAAAACCACTAAAAGAGTTAAGAAGCCAAAGAAGAACATTGATAAAAAAAGAAAGAAGTGTGTTTCTAAAAAAGTACTTCAGTCGAGTGAGGAAAGTAACGATGATGACTATTCCTGCCTAGTTTGTTGCGAAGCGTATTTTGAAAGTTTACCAAGGGAAACATGGATTTCCAAGTATGCAAGGAGTGAGCAATACAAATTGTGCGCCAGTTGCTGGTCTTATTTTCGTTTGTGTTAATTTCAACAGCTACAACGATGATTAAGTTTTCAAGATCTTATATAAAAATATATACATATGTATATATTTTTTTAATTTAAGCTTTATTAATATTTACACAAATGTTTAAGTCTGATTTTAAGTAGAAAGACTGAGTCTAATTCAAAAGTTAGGCTTAAGATATGTTGAGTTGTTGAGTTTTTGTTAATTCTATTTTTTGTTTAATATTAAAAGAAAATTACTTTTAGTTTCGCTGTTATGTCAGAAGACTATAAATAAAAAGTTGTTTGTCAAATAAAATTTTTTATTTGATATCTAGTAAATATTATATCCATGGTTTGATTAGAATTTCTAACTGCTCAATTTACCCCATACCCTTGCTCAACTTACCTCACCTATGGGGTACATTGACTTTCTTCGCTTAAACGGCTGTAGAAATAAATTACTATGGACACTTTTGGAAAAGAAATGACTTACCCATCAGTATGCATAACAAGCCATTAAGGCTTATCGTTGCGGAGCTATGACCGATCAAGTGAAAAATTGTTCAACTAGCCCCGCCCTACCCTAAGTGCAATTGCCATTGAATTTTGTTGTCTCTTGTTGTCGCTAATTTTAAAGGATCGTTTAATTTCTCCCTCCCACAAAATGTTTACTGCATATCCACGTGTTTTTTGTTGGGGTCCAAGGAATGTTAATTGTTCTTTCAATTGTAAAGTTTATCACCGTACAATCTATTTTTCGAAACCTCAAAAAAATATGGGCTCGATATGTGGAAACGTTAGCAGAAATGTATTTTTTATTATTATTTTTTCCTTTTTGCGTCATTATCATTAAAAGTTTTTATATTCTCTTGTTATCAACCCATCCAGGCTAACAGTAGATAGACACTTCTTTATTCTGTTTTTCACTCACGATGTGGAAAAGCATATAATTTTACCTTGTAATTGTTATTTCCTCGACTCCTACATCCAAGAACGCAACACACTCTTTCTGTTGGTTTTTTGTTATAAAAGAGAATGATAACCCGTTCTTATTATAATTACTATACGAGGTGTGTGAATTAAGTAAAGAGATTGGCATCGTAGCGCCCGATTTAGCAACACTGCGGACATGGGACTGGGAAGGGCGGTAGAATAACGTGTAATTTACTTTCAGTACAAGTCTGAACTTGTTAGAGTCATTCGTTTGTTCTTTGTGACTGTTTTCGTAAACTGTTTTTTCTAGTGCGTTTTAAAAACGAGTAATATTAATTTAGAGCAACGGTGTGCTATCAGGTTTTGCTTCAGACTTGAACACAGCGCAAAGGATATTTTTGCAAAACTGCAATACCCATACGGAGCCAAGGTTTTTCGGTAGTTTAAGGCATTCTCAGAAGGAAGAGAGTCGATTGAAGATGAACCACGCAGCGGAAGGCCTTCATCTTCAAGAACCGATAAAAATGTCGATAGAATAAGGGATCTTGTGCGTTCAGACTGTCGGTTGACGACAAGAATGATCGGGGATGAGTTAAACTTTGAAAAAGGGTCATGCGTGTGAGATCAAACATCAAGAACAACTGGACGTTGCATCACGACAATGCGCCTTGTCACACAGCCATTTCAGTAAACGAGTTTTTAGCCATTAAAAACATTCCTGTGGCTCCTCAGCCTCCTTATTCGCCTGACTTGAGTCATTGTGACTTTTTACTCTTCCCGAGATTGAAAAATCACCACAAGGTACGTCATTTTGGGACCATAGAAAACGTTAAAATGGCTGCAACCGACCAGCTGAAGGTTATTCCAGTATATGAGTTCCAGCACTACTATAAGTATATACTGGAAGAATCGTCTCCAGCGTTGTGTAGCTGTCCAAGGAAGTTATTTTGAAGGAGACAATACTGAATTGTAATAATTCTATTCGAATAAAAAAAATTGAAAAAAACTTTATTTTCACGCCTCGTATTATTGTTATTTTTAACATTTACTGATGTAATATTATTAACATGGTATTCCATAAAACTATGAATTATTAAATGTTTATTTGGCGAAGAACAACAATCAGAAAGTCATAAGTACAGAACATTTTCCAACCCCAACAATGATGACGGAGAAAATACATTTTAGGGCGGTATCAGAAAAACTATTCATTTTAACCCTTTAACCCCATGAAGACTTTTGATCGCTACGTCATGGACACCTAAGTATAAAATATTCAACCGAGAGGTGCTTCCCATAATAAATTTACGGGGTCTTTTTCAAGGTAAATACTGATGTAGGTTACACATCGATATTTACCTCGTTTTATGTGAATAAATGACCTTTCCAGTTCCTTCATAAAATATAGCGGTTGACAGCCGGAAAAATTCAGGACCCGTATCAAAAACTAGGAATTAATATTGTGCCCAAGCGATTTGTTTCCGAAAAAAAATCCTGTTTTATAGATTTTTACTTATTACTTTATGGGAGCACTGTATAATGTTGATTAATACCACACCCAAATCGTTTTCTGCGCTATTTTTGATGAATCACTATTTTGAACGGATAGCTAGTTTATGTAGTCCATTAGCGGTAACGAAGTTTTAATGTTGCAAATTAACGTGGGACATGATACCTATGCATAACGTTTGAATCAATACTTATGGAGACATCTTTTTCAGGTTATCGATTGAGGCGTATATCTTGAACGAACGAGTTGGTAATAAAGTCGAATGTGTTTCACGAAAACGTAATATGTATCAGACTATATCAAAGATAAAATTTAATGTTGTCGTAGATATCAAACAGAAACGACACGTAGGTGAGGTTGTCAGATGGGTAGCATAAAAATTTACGGAATACGCCTGTGGCCTATTAAAAAAAAAACGAATACGTATAAAATATTATGTATGTTTATTTTAACATTTTTTACAATAACATCTTATTTGGTACAGAAATTTGCCAACCTATGAAACAAAATTACGCATCCTTTGAAGCTTTCCTTAAGCCGGCATTTTTACCCAAAAATGAAGATCGTTTTTCACTGAAATTTAGAAAATGACAATTTTTGTAGTTTTCAACTACAGTTTCTTATCTCAAACCTTGAGTTACTTAGTATCTGAGGATCTCAATTTTCACAAATACTAGCTACTAAACTAAAGGAATAAGTTTAAGTAAGTATGGTTAAAATTGTCAGATCGTAAACGTCATTATCGTAAGGTTGGACATCAGGCAACAGCATAAACTTAAAATATTAGTGATTTTTATCAGTAAAACATATTCTTTTGTATGCGAAAATGTCGAGTTTTGAGTCGAATAAGCGTCATTTGCTGAAACTTGATTTACTTCAATTTGAAGAAATCTGCAGCTGAGGCGTATCGATTGCTTTTAGAAGTATATGGTGAGGCTGCCTCAAGTGAGAAAAGTTGTCGTGAGTGGTTTCAAAAGTTTAAGAACGGTGAATTTGACATCGAAGACAAAGAACATAGCGTATGGCCGAAAGTGTACGAAGACGCGGAATTGGAAGCATTATTGGAAGCAAGATTCATGCCAAACGTAAGAAGAACTTGCACTTACATTAGGAGTGAGTCAACAAGCCATTTCACATCGGTTGAAATAATTGGGAATGATTCCAAAACAAGGAAATTGGGTTCCATATGAACTAACTGAATAAATGCTGTTTGCCAGGCATAAACGAAAGGGTTTTCTGCACCGTATAGTCACTGGTGACGAAAAATGGATCCACTATGATAATCCAAAAAGGAAGAAATCATGGGGACCACCTGGCCATGCTTCAACATCTACAGCTAAGCCAAATATTCATGGAAAAAAACTCTTGTTGTGTATTTGGTGGGATTAGCTTGGTATCGTGTATTATGAGTTGCTCAAACCGAACGAAACCATTACTGGAGCTGTCTACCGAACACAATTGATGAGATTGAGTCGAGAACTCAAGGAAAAGCACCACTACTACTCCAGACACGATAAAGTCATTCTCCAGAATGATAATGCTCGTCCACATGTTGCGGCGCCGGTCAAAACCTATTTGGAAACACTCAATTGGGAAGTTTTACCCCACCCGCCACATTCACCAGACATTGCTCCTTCTGACTTTCACTTGTTTCGATCAATAGCGCATGCCCTGTGTGAGCAACACTTCACATCATATGAAGATACCAAAAATTGGGTCGATTCGTGGATAGCCTCAAAAGATGAAGCATTCTTCCGACGTGGTATCCGTATGTTACCAGAAAGATGGGAAAAGTAGTGGCAAACGATGGACAATACTTCGAATAAAACATTAGGAACCGTCCTTTCACAATAAATTCCCAATTTTTTATTAAAAACGGCGGATTTTGTGAATAAAAACTTTTTTTTTTATAAAAATGATTTTTTTTGTTAGTCAACTTCTTAAAATATTGAGTAATAGGCGCATACTTCATTCGTAATCCTCTAAAGTTATGTTGATTATAAATAAACTAGTCATTTTGAATAACTGTAAACATCGTAGTAGAATAATACTTTGAACTTTCACCTTCCTTCAAATAACGAAAATTCTTGATTATTTTTCATAGTTTTGTTTTTTTTTTCGGTATTTGAATCGTAAAAAAAGAGATCTACCTATTTATACAGATTATTTGAAAATCATCTAAAATTCTATAGATATTGATTGTAAGTTTGACAGCTGTCAAAATCAATTTTTGGAAATAAAATAGTTGTCAATTATACAAGAAAATGTAGACGATATGGCTTATAAGAAATTTCAAAAGCAACAAAAGTAATAATAGAGGCTTTTTGCCATATTGATAACAGGTTCGGAACTTGGCATCTGTCAAAATTCAAGTTCATCATATTTAGCGATCAAAAAATGTACACTATAGTGTTTATAAATAACTGTGTGATCTAAAATACAGTTATAAAAGGGAATATAGAAATGAAATATTTCCACCTTGAGAGTCACTTTAGCAAATGGAAGTTGCCAAATTTCTAAAAGGAATATGGTAATTAGCGATCCTAAAAACCGGATAATCAACGTTTATAGTAAATTTTTGTTGTGAAAATGTTGAAAAACTAGCCACAAGGGTGGCTTTACCGATACTCTAAGAGTTAAATTTTCATCTTAATAATCTCTTCTTCGCACTGACGAAGGTAAGAAAATATTTGCGGTACCGACTCGACCGACAGATGACGCTAAAAAACCACTGGAGTTATTCTTCTAGTACCTATGTATATTATATTATTTTATATTTGTGGGATGTAAAAGTTTTGAATTTTACTCAAAAATTTTAACAAAGCTATTTACTGAAAAATCTTAACAAATTATTATCAGTAAAATTCGGGAAAATCATTTCCTTCTTTTTTTCCGTCTTTTTTTCATTTCTCTTGGGGACGCCGGGATAACACAGTTAAATTGGGGACTAGTCTAAACATTCGGAACATCTGGCAACCCTAGACGTGGGTGAAAAAATGAAATATCTAGGATACGTTTTTAATATGTATTTTGTCTGTAGAATCTTCCATTCATAAAATATTAAAACGTAATATGCGATGTTGTTTGCATC
This sequence comes from Aromia moschata, assembly GCA_029963805.1. Lineage (NCBI taxonomy): Eukaryota > Metazoa > Arthropoda > Insecta > Coleoptera > Cerambycidae > Aromia > Aromia moschata. Next base: position 202,314 of record JAPWTK010000478.1, read on the forward strand.
ATTTTCGGTCACTTTTTTTAATGATTACCGAATCTACAGGGTGTTCATATACTTCTGTGCGTCGAGTAACCTCCTTATTTAACATTAACACTTTGAATATTTTCACAAATCAATGGAAACAGCACACAATTTTTACCAATCAAAGATCAAAGACCTGTACCTTAACCTATACCTAACCCAGTAGTTTTGGAGATGTTTGATGTTATTTCAAAAAATTGCGGATGTTAGGATCTGAAATGACCAGTGGCAGCCGGTGGAATTTGACATGCTCGTATTTCCGTAAGGAGGCATGGGACCTACACCATACTTTAGGGTTTAGGGTGGACCTAAGTAGAAGGCTATAATGGCAAAAAAATCTGAAAATTTTTGTCCAAAAATGGCTGCCTCCGGGCCATCTTGGAAACGGCTTTATTTTTTTTTCATAATCACCAAGTAAATACATTTTTTTTATACTTATGATTTTTGCAAATTTCTTATTTTGCGTAAAGATACAACTATTGTAAAATCTCACAGACGAAATGTTGGGATGAAATAAAAATTCAAATTACCGTAACTTTTCAGATCATAAAATCCCAAGAAAATCACAAGTATAAAAAGACTGTATTTACTCGGTGATTATGAAAAAAAAATAATTCGCAAATATTTTGCAAGCCGTTTCCAAGATCTGCCCGGAAGCAGCCATTATTGGAAAACAGTTTTCCCAAGTTTTCCCTGAAGATTTTTCGCCAATATAGCCTTCTACTTAGATCTAGTAACCACCTCCTAAATTATGATGCGGGTCCCATGGCTCCTTACGAAAATACAAGCATGTTAAATTCCACCGGCCGCCACTGGAAATGACCGCCGTATTAACTTTTTTTCAATAATACTAGGTACTGTCGCAAAAAAAAAACATGTACAACAATTATTCCTCAATTTTTGCCAAGTTGAGTTTTATAATGACAGAACTCAGGTAATGCTTTGAAGCATACAAACTGCAAAAAAAAAAACATTTATTTGCGAGTGTAACACATCTGATATACAATGTGTTTCTAAAATGGGTGGTCAAAATATAGGCGACTTATAGGATATACAAAATAATTTCGATAACAACCTTAATAAAGTTTTTTTTTTTAATAATTCCTAAGGGAATTACACCCCATCATAACAGTCCACATAAGGACTGTTTCTCCTAAATATATTGAAAACTATTAGACATAAAGTAACAAAATTTACTACTCACATGAAACTTTTTATGCTTTATAATAATATGGGGTCATAATTATTTAGAAATTGTTACACTGGGGGATGCGAAACGGTAGGGGGTGTTAGTGCAATTGTTTCACCCTTTTTTAAATCATACGCCACAGCTTACTCAAAAATGTTATTTTATAAATACAAGTCTATTGATTGCATTCGTTTTAAAGTAAGGTAGAGAAATGATCAATTCGATTTTACTCGAAAACAGTGTGTCATATTTAAGTTCGATAAGAGTACTATTTATTGCGAAAATATCTTAAATTTTGTCTCTAAAATTTCATAATACAACTACATCGGCATCCCTTTTCACACTTGCAGTGAGCCTTAACGGTTCCTATATATTCTGCTTCGAAAGCAAGGGGAAGCTATGCATAAACACACCAGCTGATGACAGTTCACTATAATCAATAACGAAACTGACGGGGAATTATTCGCTAAGGAATTGGAGGAGTGGAGGGTTTTACATTTACAATTGCTCCACTTTTATTTCATATCCTTACATTCGCCTCGTACTGTTCATCGACTTTTACCGTACCTAGTATTGAAATATCGTTCTTTTTATGCCTTCATTATACAAATAAGTATAATACGCAATGATTTGCATTATGCTTATAAAAAAAACATGGCCTTTTTCCACGACACACCGAACTACTACAATATATAGAGACATAAAAAAAAACGTCATCAACTCTGGCTATGAACGAGAGAGATGGAAATAGCGGTCATGTCTAAGCGTTTCGGTTATGTCAAACTTTTGACAAGTGACTGTCACAATTTGTAAGATAAACAATGGCTGTCATATGATGTGGCAGTCTTGACAAGTAAATAAGGTTATAAATTCGATTAAGAATAGAAATACGTTTTTTTTTCTCGGCCAACTTTGATGACGTTTTTTTTTGGATGTCTCCATATATGGGACGTTTCATGTCAAGCGGATCACCTACCTACACAAAAATTGGTTTGACCGATCAAGACGTACGAGGTCTTAAAATGTTCGTCTAGTGAAAGGCTTCCAAAAGCAAAGCGTCGTTTTTAGAAATTCAAAATAGCGGATCCAATATGGCGCCTGAAAGCTCTCAACTTTAGGGAAAAAATTAAAACACACGCCAAAAAAAAAAGTTAGTTCATTTTTGAGATACTACATATGCTTTCCGATGTATTTTGACCCCTTAAACACGAATCCGGTGTTAAAATTAAGCTGTCGCATTACCTGTTTTTTTCTAACCTCAAAAAACAGGTAAAAATGTATGAAAATGCGCAACAAAATGGAAAACCTACATTCATCGTATCCTCCTCTTTGTCTATTAAAAAAATTACCCACGGAATCCAAATTCATCTCCTGATTTAAGTCAGCATGTCTCACTTGTTCATAATCTCAAAAAAAATCAATCTCATACATATACATACAGTTGCTTTCAGAAAAATAGCAGTCAGTATGTTGTTAAAAATAAATACCCTGTATTTTGCAAACATAAAGTATTATGATGCTGCCATCTATGTAGCAATAGCAGCAATGTTATAGCATTGTGAAACTGCCCAGGCAGATGTCATCACATGATTAAAGTTCGGAGAATCCCAGAATTAATACTTTTCAATTGGATTTTCATTTATGTTATATTTAGTATTTTATTTGTTAGCTTACTAATACTGCTATTTTTATGAAACACTATTTAAGTTAACATGCATATGTATTTTTTTTAATAAAATACGGTTTCAGTTTTTGATCTATTATTTCTCTAATTCCTTCCTTTAAATTGTAGTAAATACCTTTACTACAAATTAATCACACCAGCGAGGTAATATTTAAGCACTATTGAATATTTATAGGAAAGTTAGTAGGTACTGCTATTTTTCTGAAAGCAACTACTGTATATAGACGTTGTTTTTGTTTGTAGTATGTGTGTTACAAGCTCTAGTTAGGACAGAGGTTTTCTTCATATGTGCGCTCTTTTCAAATTTAGAAATGAATATAGTGGGTTCTATTTGAAACGACGAAGTGCACAGAAGATACATATGAACACCCTGTAGAAAAGCGGCAAAACAATATTTTAGAAACGGCACAGCAATATTTTAGAAAAGCGGCAAAACAAGGTTGAGACAATCTCACATACTACATTTTTGTATACAGGGTGTTCCATCTATGGCGGTTTCTTCCATAACTGTTATTGTAAATTTAATAAAAAAAATGTTTCAAATAAAAGTTACCCAAAACGACGTGATGCATATTTGTGAAATATTCATAATCATACAGGGTGCTCCATTTCCTATAACCGCTATACAACTTCGTTATTTTAAACGGAATACCCTCTATATTTGTACATTAGGTACGTCACTAAATCTTAGGTCGACGTTATTGGCCATACATAGTACTTTAAATACACCGTTTTGAAGATAACTGTTTTTTTAAAAATATCACAATAACCGCGCTCTAAATATTTTTAAATACCGTCTAATATCAAAAAGTTAGAGACGTGCTGTTTTGCCAGTTCGATTCGTCATGAAATACTTTTCCATTTTCATTGTTGCAAAATGTTGTACGTTATTCTGTGTCGTAAACACCAATTGTGAAACTTGACAATCATCCAACAACAATATATATTTTTTCAAATGAAAGGATCTACATTACTTATACAACTGAACGTGAAATTAAATTACTTTTTAATTGATAAAAAGAACGTTCCCTATCTATCTCCATCAGTTTTCGAGGAAAAATCGGTTCTTTTCCAAATTTCGTGGAAAAGAGAGATTTAAAAAAGCAAGTAGGCTTTGAAAATATTATTTACAGCATTTACTGTAAGCAATGAATACAGAACGTAGTAAGAACGAAACAAACGAAAATAATACAATAATAATAAGATTAAATAATAAAACACGATACATAAATACAATAAAAAAAATATTACACACACACACATAAACCATTTTATATTCAGACCTCGAAATTTTGCCTGATTTGATCAATACTCGAACGAATTCCATTTTTTGAACGGCCGTTCCACATTGGCTAGTATTTCTGGAGAGACTTCCCGCAACGGCACCTAATCTTCGGTGGAGTATTGTAAACTGTAGTTTTTGTAAATTTCCATAAAAAGAAGTCACAACTTCTAATGTGACCTTAGGTAAATTTAGAGATCTGGATTTAAATGGTTTATGTGTATGTAATGTGTTTTATAGTGCTTTTTATTACGTACCTTATTATTAATTTTTATTATAATTATTGTATTATTTTCGTTTGCGTTTTGTTTTACCACGTTCTGTGGGCATTCATTGTTTTCAGTAAATGCTGTAAATAATGCTGTCAAAGCCTACTTGATTCTTACAAATATTTTTTTTCACGAACTATGGAAACAAAGGAGATAGATATGGATAAACTTATATCAGTTAAAAGGTAATTTAATTTCGCGTTCAACGGTTTAAGTTATTCATTCGCATTCAACAACATGTTGGAAAATTGCCAGGTTTGACAACTGGTAATTGCGGCACATAATAACGTACAACATTTTGAAACAATGAAAATGAAACAATAATTCCTGACGAAACGAAGTGGCCAACCGGCACGTCTCAACTATTTTAATTTAGACGCTATTTAGAAATATTTAGACCGCCGTTATCGTCATATTTTTCAATAACAGTTGAATATCTCCAAAACGGTGGGTTTTCGATAATATGTATGGTTAGTAAAGTCGACCTAAAATTTAGTGGGGTACCCAAAAATCCACAAACATACAGAGTGTTCCATTTTATTAAATATCGAAGTTGTTTCGCGGTTACAAAAAATGGAGCACTCTGTACGATTAGAAATATTTTACAAATATACACCACTTCATTTTGGGCAACTTGTATTTTAGGCATTTTTTTCTGGAATAACAAACTTATGGAGGAAATCATCTTAGTTGGAAGAGCCTGTATACCAAAAGCACTAAAACTCACCCCGTTTATGAGAAATGCAGTTAGCAGGATTAGCGGTTTTAAAAGTAAAATTCCAACATTTTAAACCTAAAAAAAAACGTAGAAATAAGGTCTTCATTTTATTGAGCAAATGAAGCCAAATTCATGTGAACGTTTAGCGAAATTCCTAACCGATAATGTCAGTGGAATTTATTTAAATGGCAGCATAAAATTTTAAACTGAAATAGTATTGTTCAGCGTGCGATGTAGGTACATAAAGCCACTTCGCATATTTTAAGCCTTTGTTATATCGGCTCGTTTCTATTTTCCTTTCGCTCGCCATACTTTAATAATGTGTGAATTAATAGATCAATATAGGGTGAGTTCACTTTAAAACGTGAAATTGTAACAATGTTTACGAAGGAAATACCTTGGAGTAAATAATTTTCTTTCGTGAGCCTTCGTTTTTGCGATACAATGCTATACGAGGTGTGGCTATTAAATAACCGAACTGATGCTGCCACCAGCGCGCTGCGAGCGTGTCGCGACAAGTTGGAACAGAAATGCGTCTGGTGATACTTTCCTCACAATGAGCTCGCTGGACAAGCCAGTAGGTTGCTCAGTTTGACTGTGGCAGTCATTTGAATTAGTCTACGCACCAGTGACGCGTCTGAAAAATGTTAAGTATTCAGATGGGTTAATCTTAAGTTTCTTAAGTTAAACTGGGGAAAACTTTTACAGAAGCTTATGTAATGTTAAAAGAAGTATACGGGAATGAATTGCAATTGGATGAAAGCAAGAAAATTCTTTTAGTGGGTTAAGTTATTTATATACCTTATTATCGTGCTGCATTATTATTAGTTATTATTCATTGTTATCGTACATGTTTTTATTATCGTCATTATTTTTTGTTGTTTGTTGATTATAGCTATGTATTATTTATTTATATATTTATTTCTATTTTAATTTACTATTATACAGGGTGAGTCAAAAAGAATGGGCCAACACTAAACTGGAGAGACTAGACATCAAAATATTATGATTGAGCTCAATATGCCTTATACCAATGTCGCTTGTTTAAGAGATACAGCGTGTTCAAAGTTTAAATTTTATTCTAAAATGTCAATAATTGAGAAAGTTTTGTTAGTATAAATCTAAAAATTGGTAGTTTTATGTTTTTTGGTATGAGAATTACGAATTTTAAGCTTATTTTGACGTTGCTCCTAGATGGCGCTAGTTTCACCGTATTATTCAGGTAAATTGAAACATATTTTTTTTATCTGTTGAGGCATGCATAAAACAAGTTGAGACACCAGCGACATTGGTATAAGGCATCTTGAGCTCAATCATAATATTTCGGTGTCTAGTATCTCCAGTTTAGTGTTGGCCTATTCTTTCTCACTCGCCTTGTTTATTACTAGATTTCTGTATTATCTCGATTGGTAAATAAATATTATTGTTATTATTATTATGAATGTGTATCCCGCACACAACTATTTGAATGGTTTAAACGGTTTAAAGAGGAACGTGAAACGACCGAAGACGATCCGCGCCCCGAACTGCCTTCAAAGAAAACATTGAAAAAAATTGGTAAATTAATCCGCGAAGATCGTCGTCTAAGCATCCGAGGGCTTGCTGAAATAATGGAAATCGACAAAGAATGTGTTCGCCACATTTTGCATGAATCGTTCAACATGCGCAAAGTTTGCGCAAAAATGGTGCCAAAACTATTAATTCCCGAGTAAAAGGAATCAAAAATGAACATTTGCGCTGACAACATTGACACTGACCCAGGCTTGTTAGATACTGTGATTACTTTTGATGAATCATGGTTTTTTACTTACAACCCCGAAAGAAAGCGCCAATCCATGCATTGGAAGAGCCCGCCAAGGTAAAAAAAGCCAGGATGAGCAAATCCAAAGTCAAAGCGATGATGATCATCTATTTTGACATTCGAGGCATTGTTTACGTTCACTGGGTTCCTGAGGGTCAGACGGTCAATCAACATTAATACATCGAGGTGCTGACGGCCCTTCGTGAGCGTGTGAGAAGACTAAGACCCGATTTTTTGAAGACCAAATCATGGAAGATTCACCAAGACAATGCACTGTGAAGGCGTTTTTTGCAAAATACGGTATTACTGTGTTGGAACATCCACCATACTCGCCCAACCTTGCCCCCTGTGTTTTTTTTTTATTTCCCAAGGTCAAATCGGCGCTGAAGGGGACAAGAAGAAGACAAGTGGAAGCGGAATTAAAGCAAAAGCGACGGAGATTCTGAACCAGCTTACAGAATTGGACTTCCAGTACTACTTTCAACAATGAAAAAGTCGTGGAGCGGTTTTGAGATCGCCAAGGGGAGTACATTGAAGGCGAACAAGTTGCTACTGAATTGGTAACGAATAAAAAGTGTTGTGACAGCAGTTCGGTTAATTAATAGCCACCACACCTCATATATGTTTATGAATAAACTTATTAGTCCACACTATTTAAACATCAGAAACATCTAAACATCACAAACAAAATCATGTAGCTTCGTCTAAGCCAGCTATAGAAATATATTTACATACATATTAATAAGGTGTAGGTGTATAAGCTTTATGTTCACCTCACACAAAAGTTGTACCTGAACCTTATACTGTACTTTCGAGTACCTATAACAATTAACATTTCGTCTTATTTGTATAAAGGGAGAAAACAACTTGTATGAATAAAATTAATAATCCACTTTATGTAAACATAAGAAATATAAATTTGATTTATTAATTTTTAGTTGGAATTAATAGTTCGATAGCTCATTGTGATACACAAGTTCCTCTTTGCTCGCACTGTTATAAGTTATTTTAATGGTTTAAACTGCACTTTTCGTGCTAAAACTTTTCAAATATAGTTACCTAAATTATACATACTGAGTAAGTACAAAAGATGTTTGATTGAACATTTAGAAGAGTCGTTATTCAAGAGTGAAGATACAAGTATATACTTAAGAACCTGTTGAACGTTAAGTACTTCTTATCAGGCCCACTTTTTTTCTCGGCCAAACGCTATCTCAACTTAATTTTTCATCACGGCACCCAAATATTCTGGATATCCGCTACCAACTGATCTATTTCTATTGCGTTATTTTTGAGTTATAAGAAATATGCCCGTATGCGTAAACTGCAAGCGTCCCATTGAAAATGCACCGCATATACGGTGCGCCGATTGCAACATACCTATCACGCTGCTTGTATGTGTTTGAATACAGAAGAGGCAACACGCGTCACACGAATGAAATGCAAAAATATAACAATTGTTTGTAATGATTGTCACAACGTCGGAGACAAAATCGACCAGCTTAAGCAGTTTTTAATAATCCAGTTGAAAGCAGATTCCCTAAACTTGAAGAAAAAAATGACAAATAATGCTATCAAACTAACGCCGGAGGCTTATGAAGATCAGTGGCGGTTGGTGATATTTCAGTTAGTTATATCTTGAAAACGACGCATGGGACCTACTTCACTTTTTAGGTGATGACTATACACCTCTTACAGAAAGGATTTATAGTGAAAAAATCAGCAAAGTTTTCGAAAAATAATTAAAAAAAAACTGCAGAACACCCTGGGATCTCAGTAACGCTCTGTGGAATGTGTTCTCTGTGGAAATATATTTTTTTTCAAAAAGTTATGACCATTCTAATTTTGGGAAACAAAATGTTCCTATAAAATTAAAATTAGAATGGCCATAACTTTAAAAAAAAAATTGTAACAAATCGAAAAACCTCTCCTTATATTTGTTTCGAAATTATGAAAAAAAATATACTGCAAATATTCCACAGGGCGTTACTGAGATCCCAGGGTGTTCTGCAGATTTTTTGAAATTTTTTCGCAAACTTTGCTGACGGTTTTTTCACTACAAATCCTTTCTGTAAGAGGTGTATAGTCATCACCTAAAAAGTGAAGTGTGTCCCATGCGTCGTTTTCAAGATATAGGTAACTGAAATATCACCAACCGCCACTGATCAAAATGTAGTCTCGGAAGCCGTGGACCGTATAAATAGGTCTCATATTATTATATTTCACAATATTCCCGAAAATGTCTCATCAGACGATAGCAATTTGGAATCTGACAAGAATGCAGTGGGCCTGGAGTGGGTACTGGAACCTTCGGCGTAGAAACAAAAAACTGGACGTTTTCCACGAAACACCGAACTACTACACTTTTCTCGACGCGCGTTTCCCCAACCAAGTTGGCATCTTCAGGAGAAGATTAAAACTAAATTCTAGCCTACACACTTGCATTATTTATACCAAATTTGTTGCCACGGTTCACTGAACCGTAACTGTCTTTGTTTATTGTTCGAATCGAATCGAATTGTCAGTACTTGTACTTGTACTGACAATTCGAAATTTGCTTCGTTACCATATGAACCTAAATTCACCCGTGAACTAGATACAATTTTTAAAAAATACTAATATCAATTTGGTTTATAATTCTAAAAACAAACTACAGGCGCTTTTGGGTAACCCCAAAGACAAAATCAACAATAACGAAAAGTCAGGAATATACGAAATAAGTTGTAAAGATTGTGATCAAAAGTATATTGGGCAAACAAAAAGATCTATATTGACTAGATTTAAAGAACACATGGCTCATTTGAAATATGGCAGAACAGAAAAATCTTGTGTTGCACAACACGCTTTTGACAACAACCATAGGATATATATAAATAATTTAAAATTTATTAGAAATGTAACAAACAGTAGACAGTTGGATGCTTTTGAAAGTTTAGAAATCATTAAGTGTAACAATAGTATGAATAAGGACAACGGCCGATACCCACCAGTCCACTGTTTGCTCTGATAAACAAAGACAGTTACGGTTCAGTGAACCGTGGCAACAAATTTGGTATAAATAGTGCAAGTGTGTAGGCTAGAATTTAGTTTTAATCTGCTCCTGAAGATGCCAACTTGGTTGGCGAAACGCGCGTCGAGAAAAGTGTAGTAGTTCGGTGTCTCATTTTCTTTACCTTTTGAAGCTCGAACCATTACGTAATAAAAATAAATTGGCTTAATCCCCCCTTTTCACATGTAAAAATTGAGGCTGATAAAACTCCCAAACAAACAACTTACAGGATTTGCGAAACGAACTGAAACTAAGAACGGACGCTGGAGAAGACGATCTAACAATTAAATACAGGAACGGAAAACATAGTATTGTTCAGGTTCAAAAAAAATCGAACAAACTAACTGAGATTCGGATAATATACACCAACATTTCATCTCTTTTAGCTAAACTCAATGATTTTCTTACATTCATTCACATCCTATCATACTCATTACTGCAACATGGTTAAGTAATGTTATACCAAATTCAGTCATCGACCTGAATTATTATACACTATTTCGAAACGATCGTCAGAATGTTGCCCATGGAGGGGGTGTTTGTATATACCTCTCAACTGATAATTTTAAAAACTACAAAATTAGAACTCTTAACAAATCTATTAATGGAATTGAAAGTTTATGGTTAGAAATGACTAGTAACAATTTCTCATTTACAATAGTGGTTATTTATAGACCCCCCCCCCCCAACTCCAGTTATAATACAATAACTAGCACTTACAGAAACAATAAAGGACATTAGTCTGGGACATTCCAACCTTGTTATTTTTGGCTATTTTAACTTTCCTACTATTGACTGGAATCACTTACATACACATACAATAATAATTCTACAAGAGTTTTCTCCAATATGATACTGGATTCCAATCTTTCACAGTTGGTGTGAAAACCTACTAGATTTCGTATCAACCAAAATCCATCCACACTGGATCTAATCCTAACTGATGATGAAAACTTAATTTCCCAAATTGAATATCTGCCTCCTATTGGGTGTTCTGATCACGTGACGATCTCATATACGGTTCAAGTTATCTCAAACAATTTTCTCAGGAATATCACATATTAATATAAATATATTATTACGTTAAGTTAAACAAATTCTTGCATGATTACGACTGGAATCAGCCCTATAACACTCGTTATGTAAATGACAAGTGGATAATTTTTGAAAAAACTATCAATAATTTACTGAAGTCTTGTACCAGCACCTACAACAAAGTTTAAAATTCACATAAGCCATATATCACACAAGATATAATCAATAAGACCAAAACTAAATGTAGGTTATGGCGCAAATATAGAGCTACTGGGTGACAGGTGGATTTCGAAATCCAACGAACATTCTCTGACATGTTGTCATCAATGATTAAAATAGCTCGTAGGGCTTATGAACACTCACCCTTATCCAGAGGGATGAAGGCTTTTTACAAGTATATTAGACGACAACTTTCTTCGAAAATTGCAGCCCCCATTATCCGTAAAAGAGACGGATTCGTCTGCGACACTAACACGGAATTTGCCAACGAACTCGCCAAAACTTTCCAACTTGCATTTACCGATGAACCATCCAAGGGAGGCCCAATACCTCCCATCTTGTGTCCTAGAGTATACGAATCCTTAGAAAACATCACATTCACGAAAGAAGCTGTCTGCGCACAATTAAAGAAATAATTAACTAACAACAAATCGCCTGGTCTGGACAACCAAAGCGAGCTCAAAGCCACTAAAGAACTACGCTGACGGTATATGTACATCGCTAGCACGCATTATGCGAACCTCAAGATATGGTTAACCGCCACAGTTACTCCTATATTCAAAAAAAGAGACGAATTGGATCCGAATAATTATCTACCCATTAGTCTCACCCCAATTTGTGCAAAAGTCATGATTATGAGGCATGAGAGGATTACTGTTGAGTCACTGCAAAATTTTCTATTTGAACGAACGAAGTGATTCCAATTACGTAACATGGATTTCTTCCTGGTAGATCCACGTGTACAAACTTACTCACTTGCTTGAATTCTTGGACATGTATGATCGATCACGGTTTCTTATATCTTAGATACGGATATCTTATACTTAGACTCTTCCAAGGCGTTCGACAAGGTTCCGAAGATAAGACTCCTTCATAAACTTGAACACTAGAATTCTGGGGAATCTTTTAACCTGGATCAGTAAAAAAAAACATTTTCGAACATAGCATCCTTATTGTTAAAATATTTAATAAACCATTGTCAGAACTGTATTCTTAGAGGTTCGTTCGCTCTAAGAATTTCTTGTATGGATTACTGGCGATATGGCCGAAACTCCGAATATTTTTTCGAAATTCGTTGACACTATAGGGCAATTTCACTTGTTGGCTCAGATGGCTAGTTGATGCTCTTGGATCTCAACGTTTTCTTCTGTCATTATTCAGGGTCTACCACTTCCTTGTTTCTGATTGACTGTTTTTGATTTTTTTCGAAATTCGTTGACACTATAGGGCAATTTCACTTGTTGGCTCAGATGGCTAGTTGATGCTCTTGGATCTCAACGTTTTCTTCTGTCATTATTCAGGGTCTACCACTTCCTTGTTTCTGATTGACTGTTCTATTTACATATTTCGTTCATAGCCAGATTTGCCGTTTTTTTATAGCTCATATAAAGTCAAAATTCACAATAAGGCAGCAACAATTTATGACACCGGGGCTAGTTGATACAAAAATTCATTTTTAGGTCGTGGCACTTTTGTTCTTTTAGTTAAAATTTTACTTTTGAAAATACATATTCTAAGATATATTTTTTTTTCTGATTATTGACCTCACACGTTAAGTGTATTAGCCACGAATTATACTATTGGTTTAAGGAAGGATATAAAATAATGAGGGAATAGACAGGGCCACCCGCCTAAGATATATAATTAAGGTAATTTTGATATAACTAATAAATATTTACATATAATTTGAAGGATGTAGAATGTATCAAATTGCCTCTCAAATGGGGTAATTTGATACACATACGGGGAAAATTGAACAGTGAGAATAGCAACCTGAGGCATGTTTAAATATAATTTATTGATTACAGTCAAGTTACAAAAATAACAAAAGCACATAAAATCCTACTTATTAAATTAATGTAATTTTGAAATATTTGTAGAAAACTACAATTAAGGCAAATACATGTCTAAAAGGTAATCGAAAACTTTAGTACAAATAGCCCTTATAGTTGCAAATGAAAAAAATGAAAACGTAACAAAGAGTAACTTAACTTTTAATCACTTTCAGAGGTGCAGTTAATACACACATAGAAAGGATCATTATTGCCACATTTTACATGAGCCCATCTCTTACACTGCGTACATTGAACCCAGTCATCACCTTTTTTTTTTATTTAGAATATATGGTTCTAAACAAATTATACACAAACAGTTCTCATCCTCTTCCTCTGAATCACTACTATATTCAGCGGGTTTCTTAAGTCCCCTGCTTCCCCTTTTTATGAATAAAGATCTCTTTGATTTTGTACTGGTGCGGCATCGATTTCCTTTTACAATCTTTGTTTTCTTTTTTATTTCTTTTATTCTCTCTTCTTCCCGAATGGTATCTCTTTCCGGTGTATCTGTCAAAATTGCCGATTTTCTTTTTTTTGTCTTTTGGTTTTGTATTCGGGGTTGAGCTTTAGGGTAGATACTGCCATAACTGTTCAGGTGTGACCATTGCAGAACTAGTTGATGGAGTGGGACTGGTGAATAAATCGAAAATAAAGAATTTTTAATAAATCTATTTAAAGTCATTTTATCAATGGAAAACTGTTTGGCTACTTTTCGAAGTGACATTCTAGATGCTACTTCTTCTTCTGCTAAAGCAAATATATCAGATGGTATTTCTCCACGATTGGTCTTCTTTTTGTAGTTGCGTACCATTTTCTACAGTAAAATAAAACCCACATAAAATTAAAATGTTGCGGGGGGTAAATTGTTGCAAGTTGATACAGTATCAATATGCCTCGAGCTAGGTGTATCAACATGCCCTGAGTGTATTAACTTCATTCGAAGCGTTATTATTCTAACGTAAATACAACAAAAATGTTCCTTATACCAGAAAAAGGTTGCTCAAAATGCATGTTCTTAGATAAAAAAAAATGTGTACATACCTTAAACAATGTGCCCTACACCGTGTCTCAAGTTGAAACAGCAAAATTTACTTTTACTATATAAAAACCTGTAAACAAGTCTGTCACGCTGAATGATTAACCTACGCATACCAAGTGTACAGAGCAACTAAAGACTCTTAAGACAAGTGTGCTCGTCTGCAGCGGATGCATTGTATAACGCGGTAAATTTAAAAATCGGTCTGTAACAAATTGCCCCTGTATCAACTAGCCCCGGTGTTCCTTACTCCAAAAGACACTGGGCGTCTCAATCACGATATTTTGGCACAGGCACGTGAAATAAGAAGCACCGAACTGAATGGCAAATTATGATCGATATCGACCGATGTCTACCGTTTCCAATCAGGCTTGTTATGGCGATGACTGACTTGTAACATTTGTTCGTAATGTAATACAGCATTGCAGTAGTCAAGACAGCGAACCGAGCAGCTCAAAGGCCTTTCACGCTCATCCACGCTCCAGACTCCAGACGGTTGTCGTTTTTTTGGCGAATCCCTTTGATTGTTACGTTACATGTCAGCCGGTCAGCCGGTCGATGCTCGAGAGAGCTCTTACAGCGGTGCTGCAGTGGCGGGAAGCCATTTTAATTTTCTAGTCGATTTTTTACATATACTGATGTAAGTTCCAACCTAACGCAGCGGGAACCAAAAAATTAATACAGGTAATGTAATCTGCATGTCCGACATTTTTTAAACGAGGAACAATGAAGCACACTGACATTTAATCGGCTAATCTACCGATGTCCATTACAGACCTAGCCTGTTAAGGCGGTGATTGAATGAATGAATGAGAAAAGTGGGCGGGAAAACCCATGCACTTAGGCCGCCTGACGTGCCCATTGTGCACCCACATTCCATGAGTATTCACCCAGGTATGCCGACCTCTCTCGCAAAGGCGCATATTTTCCTGGGGTGAATACTCTTAACATCCTCTGGGTTCAGAACACAGCTCCCAAAGTGCCCTTCTCTGACCCTTGCAATTGCAGGGCATTCTGTGAGGATGTGAGATGCAGTCTCCTCATCCTCCATGCACCATCCACATTCAGGATCATCTATGACCCTTATCATGTGGAGGTGCCTTTTAAGATGACAGTGGCCTGTAAGGAGTCCTGACACCGTTCTAATGTCTCTTCGGTTCATACCTAGGAGACTTTGAGTTAATTTGAGCGAAGGCCCAATAAAATGGGTCTTCGCCTGCTTCATACCCGGGGCTTCTTGCCATGACTTTTCGAACTCCTTATTTAGGAGCTCTTTCATGGTTGAAACCCCCATTGAATAGAGTACCCCTAATATAGGTTCAGGTCCTATGGGGTACCCTATTGATCCTACTCTGGACAGTCTGTCAGTCTGTCGGCCTCCACATTTCCCGGGACACCTGAGTGTCCCGGTACCCATGTGAGTATCACTCTATTGTAACTGGCCAGATCATTTAGAATCTTTTTTACAGTCAAGGACGAGTCGCGATTTGACCTTGCTGGATTCAATAGCCATCAAGGCCGCTTGACTGTCCGTGCATATTTGAATCGTTCTCCTTTTTGGAGCCGTTTTTAGGATTTCCATCCCGCATGCTGGGATAGCATATATTTCCGCCTGGAAAACGCTAGCATATGACCCGAGGGCAAAAGATAATTTTGTCCTCGTGACGGTGATTGACTTGTAACATTTGTCTGTAATGCAACAGAGCATTAGAGTAGTGAAGAGAGTGAAGTGAGCTGCTCAAAGGTCATTCGCGGTATGCCGCGCTTCAGTTCATGGTTTTTACAGAACAGTTCTCGTAATTTTTCGCGAATTTGTTTGACTTTTCCATTAAAAGTCAGTCTGTTGGTCGTTGCTCGTAGCAAGTGAAGACAGTAAGGAAACCAGTAAGTAAGCACACCAATTTGAAGACAGTAAGGAAAGCTAATCGCAGCAGACCGGTTTTTGGGCTATGCGCATAATCACATGTCGGCACGTATTTGAATGCGAAAATTTCCTATGAGGCATTGCGTGATATTTTAATTCGAAAAATAAAAGGGGGAAAAAGATGATTTTAGAAATTTTTTAAAAAAACGAGGAAAAAATGGAAAAAATTACGGGTTTCTTATTATGACAATAATAATAATGAATAGGTAAAACACTTCAAAACTATTGTCATTATTGGATTAATTCATGAATTGGATTATATATTTTAGAGAAAACCTTAGAATAATAAGAAATAAACATTACCTCAAAACTTCTACAACTACATAATATTCAAGCTCAATAACTTTTTTTGTTTATTGAATACAATATAATATATAATAAAAAGGAAAAGGGAATCAACAAAGTCGTTTTTCATCCCCTCCCCCTTGTTAATTACAAGTTAACACATGTAGTTACAAATGAATTATAATTAAAATAAAATCATTCAGTATGTAGAGAAACAGTAAAACAAAATAGACAAGATATAAATATGTTACAGTAGATAGTTTACTACACATTTTGAATTGATAACAACTGATTTGTACAAAAGGATATAACTGGATTCAGTGTGGAAGAACTAACCGGCCTAATATATTTGTTATAAAAAACTGAAGTTATATAACAAAAAAGATGATTTAAATAAAGAGGAATAATGACGTGGAATATGTAGACTATTTACATTTCTCAAATTCAGATAATGCGTACTTGATCGAAATTGTAATAAGCTACCTATATAAGTAATGTGGTATTTGATTATTTCCAATTTTAAAGAGTAGAGTTACAAATAGTAATATATATTTGCCCTGCATTTTGACGATTTCATTTTCGTTATAGTAGCGAGTAATATGTTCTCTTCTAGAGACATTGAAAGAAAATCTGAAGCAGGAATTTTGTATAATCTGAATTTTATTCTGAAAGTGATTCGATAGAAAATACACGCTACTACAATAATCAAAGTGATAATAAATTAAAGAGTTTGAAAGCTTCCATTTCAGATTACACGACAGTGAGTTTTTAAATTTATAAAGGTGATTTAATTTAACATACGAAATTTTACATTTAGTCAATACATGTTCTTCGAAGTTTAAATTACAGTCCATCATAACTCCTAGGTATTTCGCTGTTTCACTAAGAGGAATTACTTGATTGTTTAATTATATTTTGACAGAACGATTGTTTCAAGATTTTTCACACATTGTCTTAGATCCAACACACATCGCAATTGACTTTTTTAGGATTTAACAGAAGGCCATTGCCACTTGTCCACTGACTTAACTTAATAAAAAACTTAGCGATAAGTTTTTATTAATGTCACTAATGGCACTGTTAGGGTCTTCGGAATCAAACGTCACATATATCGTGCATATGCGTATCGTCAGCATATAAATGGAACATACAATTAGGAGTTAATATATTAGGCATGTCAGAGGTAAATAGTGTAAATAAAATAGGTCCTAAGATGCTTCCTTGCGGTACTTCCTGGTTAATGTTGATCTCTGATGAGTAATTGTTCTGAACCTTAACGACTTGACAGCGATTGGTTAAATAATTTCTGAACCATGAGAGTTACCATCAAACGCTTTGCTAAAATCTAAAAACACGACTTTAAGTAACTTTCTTTTTTATCGATGGACGTGGCAAAATCAGATATAACTTTTAATAAAGCTGTGGTAGTACCTACTATGTTGTTTTCTAAATCCAGATTGATTATTGCAATAGAGGAAGATTAACTTAAGCATGCGTAGAATGCATGTAGAATTTTTTCCACGCAATCTGTATTAACGCTTGGTAGATCCATTTCTGAGTAAGTTACTGAGGCACTAACAGAACCAAAGTAATCATCGACATCATGATAATTAATGTGAACCACAGGGATGTTGGCAAAAAAACGATTAATATTTTCTGAATTTTGAATTTCTTACGAAATTTCTTTCCTTTTCTTTTTTGTGAATATGTAGAGATTCAAGATTGTTCCATAGTTTACGGGGGTCGTGTTATGTATTTGTTCATTAGGTTATTAATATAAGCTGTTTTTTCTTGTTTTATAGCGCTAGAAAGATAATTCCGTAAGTCTTTAAAAAGCTGCAGATCATGAGGACATTTGGTTTTGTTATATTTTTTTAGAGTCTTCTTCTTAAGTTTAATTATATCCTTTATAGTATCATCATAACATAGTATAAAACAGTCGCTTCCCGCTGTCTGTCTGTCCTTATGTATGCTTAGATCTTTAAAACTGCGCAACGGATTTTGATGCGGTTTTTTTTTTAATAGATAGAGTGATTCAAGAGGAAGGTTTATATGTATAATACATGCATAATATAGTAGATAAACACTGATAATTTTAGAGGTTTCTAATGTGATGTTGTAAATAAACACATTTTTTCCGTGCGAAGCCGGGGCGGGTCGCTAGTTAGTTATATAAGGTTTAGAGGGCTTCTTTATTACAATTGTGCGATAAGGTGCATGTATGTCAAAAATTGTCATAGCTGCATTAAAAAAATCAACTTTTGCGTCAATGTCATTCATATAGATATTCTTAATTCTTAATTAATAAAAAATTCTGGAGTGGGTACTGGAACCTTCGACGTAGAAACAAAAAACTGGACGTTTTCCACGAAACACCGAACTACTATACTTCTCGACGCGCGTTTCGCCAACTAAGTTGGCATTTTCAGGAGAAGATTAAAACTGTGAATATTTTTTTGTTTTATTTTTTCGTTTTTTTTTTCAATAAAAAAATTCTTAAATATAGAGATTTATACAGTATAGAAATATATTAATTTTTATCTTCGAAATATTTTCCAGGGATTATGAACTTGATGCGCATTTTCCATGAATAAATTGTCCTTATCTGTAACATGTTCACCCCGACTTTTTCACCGAATCAACACAGCAATACGTGCACTTAACAATGTTTATAATATTTATAAACACGAACAGCTCATTACACTGACGCAGAGTTTCTTACTGACTTACAAAATGGCTGCTGTTCAAATCCGTCAAAGTAGGCGGAGTGGGGACTATTCTACTGCCTATCCAGTTGGTATACAGATCAACGATTAACTCTTTCAGGGGCAGTGGGACATAAATGTCCCACCTATTTTTTACTCGTTTTTTTTTTTTCATATTTCTGATACCTTTTGCCCTATCTATAGGTACAAAAGTATTTTTTAGACTCTTGGGTACCTAATTTATGAAATTTTGGCGTAAAATTGCAATAATTAATGTATTTAAATACTTGTTATGAACAATTAACATGAAAAAATGCTGTTTTTTCACTGAAAAATCAGTTTCTCGGTAACTCGTATGGCTACAGCTCTTTTTACAGGCTTTTTTTACGTATTCTCCATATATAGGTTTATTTACATTTTTATTTCAAAAATTTTCGTTGCTCAGTTTTTTCAAAAAAAATCTTAAATTTGCAAAAATCTCAAAATTTTTGTTTTTTTTTTAATGTTTTCATTATTTATTTATGATTATTATTAATTATAACCGTTCACATTAAAATGTTTATTTAATTAAATAATTATAAAATATATTGATGTTAAATTTGTAATCTGTTTATGAAAACTATATGTCTCTTGTATCATGTTAGATATAAATATGTTGGTGCTGTCACAAGCACAAGAGCTGCAGTAAAAAATGATTTTTTATTATTATAGTTTTTTGTTTTGTATTATTTTTAAATTATTTTCATAAAATATTATTTCCTGTCAAAATTTTGTCCGCCATTTTGAATTTTGAAAATCTGACTTCGGATTCGTAATCAGCGACCCCAAAAACCAATGTAAACCAAGTTTGGTCCTGATCCATAATTTTTTGAAAATTTTGTCCGCCATATTGTATCCGTCATTTTGAATTTTGAAAATCTGACTTCGGATCGGCGACTCCAAAAACTCTAATAGTCACTCTTATTTTTATAATAAGTGTTAAGGAAAAATGTGCCCCTGAAAGGGTTAAATGAAATAGGACCACGGAAAATGTATTTTTGCCGACCCTGTATACGATATGCGTCCGTTGATGTTAGCAGACAGTAATGCAGTGAGTAGGTGTGGTTATGATTAACGATTATCTAATTGGATAGCGGTTTCTGTTACGTAAGGTTAGGCCAAGCCCACCTTCGAGAGCGCCACGAGAATTGGTTCGCCCACTTTTAGCATTTGCAAAGTTACGTATTTAATGAAATAGGTGTTTGCAAGTTTCACACAATCCCTACCAAAAATCAGGAGAACTGTCAATATAAATGCAAGCAAGACATATGTATATCTTGATATATCATGAAAACAGTTGACATAGTACTTAACAATATATACACATACATCATACTATAGTTTGTAATCAGAAAACTACGCGCAATAAAAAATCCCAGAATTTTTAAATAAAAAAAATTCTGGGTTTTCTATTTAAAAGAAATCAGTACCCTTACAATTTGGGGCGTTTTTTAAAATTGGTTATTCCAAAAATTAATAAAAAAGCGTGCAAAACCTTTTTTTTTTCTATTTTAATTTTTCTATTTTTTCGATTTCAATTTCGAAATTTAAGATAAATAAAGGGGGTGTCAATTTTCGGGGACAAATCCTGTATCGGGTGAACTAATATAGATGTTTTTGTAGGGTATCTCGGAAAGCCTTAAGCTATATAAAAAATCTAATGTAGCATTGCTATATAGATAAAAAGTTTAATTTTTTTTCTATGGCACACCCTCTACCTGTATTTTGTAACGCAATTTTTTTGCTGTCCACATTTCCTTCAAGAATACGTAAATATAACATAAATGAGCAAAACATTTTTTATTGAGTGTTAACATTTCTCGCCTTAGGAACTTAACAGTTCTTGCCTTATTTTAGGTTAGGTTATGTTAGGTTAAGAATTCTTAATATAAAGTTCTTGGTGTAAAGCTCTTGCCTTAGATTGTATTAGGTTTAAAATTTTTGGTTTAAGTTTTTAATTTATTTGTTTTGAATTTTTGGACATTTTTACGTGTTTTTTGAGGTTATGTCAAAATTCCTAACTGATTGGCTAATTCTGACCTCATATTCAGTTGCAGCGCCTCAAATTAAGTATAGATATAGTGATCAGTGATCACAGTGATCAGGTCATTTAAACTTTTTATTTACTTGTTTGGGATTTTTTCGGGCATTTTAAGGCTTTATTTGAGGTTATGTCAAAATTCTTAAATGATCGGTCAATTAAGACCTCAGATTCGGTCTCAGCGCCCCAAAATACGTATGGAAATGGTGGTCACCCCATTTAAGATTTTTATTTACTTGTTTGAGATTTTTCGGGCACTCTTAAGGTGTTTTCTGAGGTTAGGAAAAATGCAAAAGACAATCGGACAAAACTGCCTGTGCCTGTATAATTATTAGTACCAATATTTGTAGCTTTATGTTATTTTTGTTTGGTTGTATCAAATATTCACAATAACAGTAGAATATAGATATTCATTGAGATTATTACATAACATATACGTAAAGTCAGCCCCCCAATTATATAAATATCGGGTTGCTTATTTACTTCTAATGAAAGTTTTAGCATGAGCCTGCACTGTAACTTTAAACGCACATAACTACATAAATATATGGGGCATTTCACGCCAACTAAATGAGGTCAAAAAAAAATTGTGTTTGAAACATATCAGAATCGATAGTACTTGCTAAGAAACTAACTTCCCTAAAATTTTAGATTTTTTGAGCCACAAGGAGAGGGATGGTGAGGGTGAGAAAACACAAATTTTAGTTTCGACTCTAAACTTTCAATTCTCGGTAAACAAATGAAAAACATTAAAAAAAAATGCAATGGTTTTCGATGTGTTTTTTTTTGCGTAGAATACGATAAATTCAATATTTAATATTAATATAATATAATATTCATAATAATTTCAAAATTCTTGGGGGTAGTTTTCACCATTATTTTGAGGATTGAAAGTTTAAAATCGAAATTTCGAAAACTATGACACGATATTTTTTCAATTTTTTTTATTTAATTTCTGTCTTTGTGTTTGTACTTTCGACTAATTTTTAATTCATAATGGGCGTCGACCAGGAACTGGCCCAAAAAACGGCCCAAAGGTGAAAAAACGTGGTTTTAGTGTATTTTCTCATCCTGTGAGATAGTAAATGGCAAGTGAATAATATATTCCAAGGTTTTTGGGGTCGCTGATTACGAATTTAAAGTCAGGTTTTCAAAAAACAAAATGGCGGATCCAGTATGGCAGTCAACTTTTTAAAAATGGCTAAATTTTGAAATTAAAAAAATACCAACGTATTCTACGTATTTGTCAAGAGCCACCGTTATCAAGAAAAAAAATCATAAAGTTGAAATGTTGGTAATACCGTATTTAATATTAAAGGTTTACATTATTCTTTTTAACTGGGTTTAAGATCTTTTTTAAAACAATTAATCGACATCTCTTACGTTCTTAGAACCGCTGATTACAAATCTGATATGGGATTTTCAAAAAGATAAGGTGGTGGATCCAATGTAACGATCAATCTTTCAAAAATTGATAAATTTTGAATTTTAAAAATATGTATATTAAGTTCTCACATGATATAGTTTTCTTTGTTTGTTTCTTAATCTAATATTTTTAACAGAAATAGTAAATACAGACTACTATAAACATATACTTATCTAGGCTAGTTATCTATACGTAGAGAATTTAACAATACGTAATAATTCTTCATGTAAATAAACTAGCCGTTGAAGGTGACTAACTTGTATGCCCGAACGCGTGGAAAAATTAAAAAGATTCGAGTGCAGTAAAAGAATAAAAAACTCACAGCAAAAACATTGTTTAATTGCTTTAAATGATGGTTGCATAAGAGCAAAGGCTTACTCCGATTCCAGCTCATACATAAACTATAAATTGTTTAAATCTATATAAATTGTGTTATACGTAAACCTTTTTTTATGTATTTCATATTTATAGTAGTTAATAAAGATCTTAAACCCAGTTAAAAAGAATAATTTAAACCTTTAATAGTAAATACGGTATTACCAACATTTCAACTTTTCTTGATAAAAAAAGGTTTTTTAACCAAGGTTTTTGGCTCTTGACAAAAATTCGTCACGTACATTTTCGACTTTAAATTTCAAATTTTAGCCATTTTTTAAAAGTTGACTGCCATACTGGATCCGCCATTTTGTTTTTTGAAAATCTGACGTTAGATTCGTAATCAGCGACCACAAAAACTTTGGAATTTATTATCCACTTGCCATTTACTATCTGACAGGATGACAAAATACGATAAAACCACGTTTTTTCACCTTTGGGCCGTTTTTTTGGGCCAGTTCCTGGTCGACGCCCATTATGAATTAAAAATTAATCGAAAGTACAAAAACAAATAAATTAAATAAAAAAAAATGAAAAAATATCGTCATAGTTTTCCGAAATTTCGATTTTAAACTTTCAATTCTCAAAATAAGGGTGAAAACTACCCCCAATAATTTTGAAAATATTTTTATCGCATTCTACGCGAAAAAAAAACATCGAAAACCATTGCATTTTTTTTAAATGTTTTTCATTTGTTTGCCGAGAACAATTGAAAGTTTAGATTCGAAACGAACATTTGTATTTTCTCACCCTCACCATTCCTCTCCATGTGGGTCAAAAAATCTAAAATTTTAGGGAAGTTAGTTTTTTAATAAATACTATCGATTCTGATATGTTTCAAATAGAATTTTTCTTTTGATCTCACTTAGTTGGCGTGAAATGCCCCATATGTATGTATCTAACAAATTGTCAGAGATAACTCCGCAAAGTTTTAATGTTTGTGCATTCAGAAAAAAAAGTTTAGTTTTTGGAACAACATACAGGGTGTTCCATGTAAACGGTCGAATAAATTTCACTACCGTGATTTTTTAACTAATACTTTATTTAAAAATATATACCGGACAAATACAATAGCATCATTTTTTCATCATTCTTTTTATGGTAAATATTAGTAGGGTGTCAAGCATCAATCAATCCCCCCTGTGCCCGAACTTTCGAAATTTATTGCTGACCAATATTTTGCATGCGTGAGTGAGTAATTTCAAACTGAACGGCGGCACACAAAATATTTATGAAAGTCCGTATTAAATATACTCGATAACTACTAACACATATCAGGTCACATATAGTATTGCGTTATTTAAATGTGATCGATAATATTGTCTGAAAATAAAGCAATTGCGTAAACTTCAGAATCATGCCGTTATTTGCCAGTAACATAAACATACCCAGTCTGAACAACGATGAATTTTCTGCCAACATTTTGCGTGGAAGAGAACTTCTTGATTTCGAAAACTTCGTAGAACCTCGTGTTTAAGTGTTTGACGTGAAGACACTCGAAAGTTTAAGTATCATTTTATTGTTTACTTTATTTCGAATACAAGTGCGAGGTTATATCGACGAAATAAGTATTTAAAAGTTTTGCTACATTTTCAAATCGGGAAAATTACGAGAACGTCTCTTAGTTAGGTTAGGAAATTACATTTGATGACGCGACAAAGAGTGAAACATGATGTGGAAATTTGTGTACGGACTTTCCACGGCACTCCGCGAACCCGCTCGAATGCTTACGCGCAATATACTGGAATATCGGAGGATGCATGGTTACTTTTACAGGATAACTCGCGCATGCCTAATATAATCAGGATGCCTGTGCCGCAGAATAATTTCGAATTACCGAGCGGTTAAAGTTGCCTTTTGAACACTTTATTGCTGGATTTTTTTATTTTTACTGGTCCAAAAATTATATTATCATTTATATATAACACTGGCCGATAACATTTTAAAATGTCGTGTCTTGTATAGGACTTTTGCATGATGAAACTGAATTTGATATTAAGAAAGACATCCACTGTGTAGATTTTGCGTAAAAGACGATTTTGAGTAACAAAAAGGGATTCTTCTACTACACTCAACATCCACATATCCGAACTCCAAATTTCCGAACTCACGATATTTCCGAACTTGTACTTCCACACAACCGAACTTGTCGCTGATTGGTTTACGACAAAAGACCGCGAAATTTGAAATGAGAAAAAAACGTAAACACAATAATGCGATTGTTGTCAAACATTTCGATTGTCACAGAATTCAGCTAAGAGGAAATCGCCCTCCCTCAGCAGCACACCTGAGACAGGTTCTACAAGAGTTCTTCTTTGTACAAACCAGTGGAAAACACTTATTTCAAATGGCGTATCATAAGTACCGGTGCACTTTTTTGTGTCAATCCGTCCACTCAATTTTCGTCTTTTTTCAACTTCAGGCAAGTAAATTTCTTTTTTTCCCAAGAATTTCTGCCACTGACGATTTACACATATTGTACATCTTACATAGATCAACATTTTTAACACCATTTTTTGCGTGATTTATCAGATCCAGGTTTCTTCTCCAAGGTTAGCCTCTTAGGCTCTTTTCTCTGCAAATAAACAGTACAATAATGTTTGTTTTGTATCACGGTTTTCTTAAAAATACATATTTTCCCATCATTTTTCATTTCAGTTTTAAATAATTATAGGTTACGTCAACAAAATGTTCAATAAAACAAACCTTTACTTTGAAATACAAAATAATTACCTGCATCAGTCTCTCCTTTGCACCTGACATTTTTTTTTGTTTAAAAAAAAGTTCTTTAATTAACATGTGCACATGTATGAATGTATTACATTTGCATAAAAACCTCGAAAAACAAAGAAAAGTACTAGAATGAGCCAGAAAAACCCTTTGCGCATGCGCCAGCAGTTCGGTTATCCCGAGGTGACGAGAGTTCGGAAATGTGGAAGTTTGCGGAATGGAAACGTTCGGATATGTGGATGTTGAGTGTATATGCACTGGAGACGATTCTGGTAGGTGGCAGGGTAATAGTAATGCGTCATGCAAATTGAGAAGTTTTTTCCATTGTTTTTTTAATATGTTGCCGCTTCGAAATTCTCGGAATTCTGACCATAATATCTTTACGCCCATTTTTTGTTTAAAATACGCGTCTTCAAGCGTACTTTCAAGATGTTATAAAAACAGCGTCAAAAAAGTTAGTCGCGTAGAAAACGTTATAAAATTGGCCCAAATTAATATTTTCCAAAATCAAAAGAGATTTATGATTTTTCTAGCCCAACCCGGTCAATATCGTACAATCAACAAAAAAATGGCGTCATTGTTAATTAAGACTTGCAAAAAAATGCGATCGTTAATTACTCGAAAAGTTATTAACGGATCGAGCTGACATTTTTTTTGTAACTTCATACTACAAACAGTAGTTCCTCTAAGAAATTTCGTGATCATAGTCGCCCTACTCTCGAAGTAAAAAAAAATGGTGAAAAAAGAGCACTTTTTCAACTTCAGCAGTCATTTGCAAGTTAACAATAGCACTTGGAGACTTCGGGTTGGGCTTAAAATTTTGGAAATTCAATAGGCCACAACTTCTTATAAGCATATGCCATATAAAATATGCCAAGGAACGGAGATATACGCGGAAATATGAAAAAAATATGTTTTTTTCACAAATTGTTAATTCAAAAATTAGCGGACGGTTTCAGCTCTACGGACTTCACGCATTGTGTTTTACGCAAAAAAAATACATACCGAACCGTCAAAACTGGCCCTAATATGCTTCAAGAACACATAAAAATCTTTGCCTACTGGACTGTATGTGTAAGGCCGACATCGGCCGGTTGTGAAAAAAGGACCAATTCTCCACTTCTCGTTCTAACAACTAGCGCAGGTAGTAAGAGGGTCGGTCTTATCCGTCACTACCTTCGATGCGTATACGGTTGCTTCTTATCTGTCGTCTCACTTCTATTTGTCCTTTTTCATAACTGGCCAATGTCGACTTTACACACACGATATATTGTACAGATAAAAAGTGGGAGGCCTGTGAACTCACAATCAGATAGAAAATCAAGTATGTGCACATTGAGCAACGGTGAATGCAGCTGTGCCGTGGCGGTTTCGAAACAACGCTCATTTTCTGTAATTAGATAATCGCGGATATCTCTATAATGGCAAGAGTTCCACATCCACATAAATATTATTTCCACATCCATGTAGTGATGGAATTATGGTATTCATGAAAAAAAAATTAATTTAAGGTTTATTAAGGTAATTTTTAATCGAAGCAAGATGTGAACTTTAAATTAGAGATACATGAACAACATAGCAGAGGTTCTAAATGTGAAGGTTTTTAGCTTAATTGGGTAGGAGGTTGAGAAGCTTGAAGAGGGTGAGTATTTAAAATAGGTAAAACCAATTTTTTGAATATACATTTTAGTAATTAGTAAGTGCACAGAGCTCTAAGAAAAGTCTTACTCTCTTTAGAAGAAGGTTGAGGAGGACAAAATGAGATCAACGAGGACTAAAGTAGGGCGAAGATAAGAGAAAAGGAGGACAAAGGGAGGACAATGTGAGGAGAAATGGGGACAAGGCAGGAACAAGGACAGCAAAAGGACGAGAACGAAGAATTACATTAAAAAAATAATTTGTGAAACTTTTTTTTATGTAAAAGATAAAAAAGTATAAAACTCAACAATCAAAACAAGCAATATTATGGTATGTTAATTTACGTTAATATACCACTGTACAATTGTTTTTAATTAGCCTCTTTATTACTTCCACATCCACATGGTATATCCTAATAACCTAATATCATACTTTTAAGAATATAACCTAATGTTTTTAATGAGTTACTCTAATTCAGTGTAGAAAAATTGGATGTGGAAGTAGTGATTCCTTAGGCAGCATTTTTTCTCTATCCTCATTTTTTGAAGTTATAACAAAAAAAAAATTGTTCCAAACATTTTTCGAAATACAGGCCTCCGTTGCAAAGGTATCGATTATTGTATAGTACCAATTTTCAACCATCTGAATCCAAATTTTCGTTTATTCTTACCTTTTTGCAAAATTTTGGGCAAACATCGTCTTTATTGATCAGGGCCTATCTCCACAGAACACCATCATTTTTTAAAACAATTTTTTTTAGTAATATCACTTGTCAATTTTTTTGCATTTCAGGTTACTTCATGTAGTTATCACTAAAATGAAATAATTAGTTGTTTTTAGGAAATAAATACATTTTATTAAATTTATTTGCAAAGAAAATCTCAAGGACAATATTGGACTATTGTTAAACTTTTTGTTGTGAAATATTGAACTGCCAATTATTTCTGCTTTAGTTTGGTTTCTGTTAGTTCTGTTTATTTCAAAGCTGTTTGAAAGTGTATGAAAAAGTAAACAGCTCTTGTTAAGTATGTGCTAAATTCCATTTAAATACGGACTTTTTCGCGAACACTGTATAAAAGCTATGTTACTTTCCTGATATCAGCTTCTAGAAGAGCAGCAGGAAAGACAGGACCCAGAAAGCAATTAAAGTATAGCTGTTATTTTTTTTGCTGTGTCGCATTTTTCTTTGTGTTTCATTAGAAGCCAGACTTGACAGCGTGTTATAAAGGTGAACTTTGTCGTAATAAATAACGCTTTCGTTGGTAGATCGCAAAAAGTGTCTGTCAAAGGCAGTGATTAAACTCTAACAAATGACCTTTACATTTAATTAACTAAAATTGACTACATGAAGCAATATACAATGTGCATATATATTAGGTATATTGTATATATTATGTATATTGTATATCTTACTACTAATTTTATGAGATTTTACTGTAGCATTACGTGATGTAGAAAATTCAATAATAACACAGCCACACAAAAAAAAGTTTCTGACCTGGAGGTCTCACTATGGTGTCCTATATGTTTTTGGGGTCGCTGAATCCGAATCCGGGGTCAGTTTCATCCCAGCACGTCTGGGTTCGGCCATAACCTCAAAAAACACCCTCAAAGCTATATCCGTTAAAACCACAAACCCTATGGCTCCGAAACCTCATAATCCTATACTACAATAACCAACTGACCCCACAACCTAATAATTCCATAACCCCATAGCCACATAACCACATAACCCCATAATCACATAACCCCATAACACTAAAACCCGGTAAAAAAAAAATTCTGACGTGGGGGTCTGACTATCTGTACTGTATGTTTTTGGGGTCGCTGAATCTGCATCCGGGATCAGTTTTATCCCAGCACGTTAGAGTTCGGCCATAACCTCAAAAAACACTCTGAAATTCACCATATCCGTAAAACCACAAACCCTATGGCTCTTAATCCTCATAATACTATAATACAATAACTCCACAGCCACATAACCCCACAGCCACATAACCACATAGCCACATCATAACATAGTATAAAACGAAGTCGCTTCCCGCTGTCTGTCCCTATGTCTCTACTACCTATGTATGCTTAGATCTTTAAAACTACGCAACGGATTTTGATGCGTTTTTTTTAATAGATAGAGTGATTCAAGAGGAAGGTGTATATGTATAATACATGCATAATATAGTAGAGAAACACTGATACCGGGCGAAGCCGGGGCTGGTCGCTAGTAACTATATAAATTTATTTATTTATAGATTTCTTTATGGTGTATACAAGTATTTGCTTGAGAACTGTAAAATCAGTTTCATTGTGAGAGATTGCGTTACATGATCACAGCATCGAGTTATAGGGTTTCGTAGTTATGTGGCTATGTGGTTATGGGCTGTGGGGTTATTAGGGTTAGTGTATTATAGTATCGTGAGGATTAAGAGCCATAGGGTTTGTGGTTTTACGGATATGGTGAATTTCAGAGTGTTTTTTGAGGTTATGGCCGAACTCTAACGTGCTGGGATAAAACTGACCCCGAATGCAGATTCAGCGACCCCAAAAACATTCTGTACACATAGTCAGACCCCCACGTCAGAAACTTTTTTTACCGCGTTTTAGAATTATCTGGTTATGGGATTATGGGGTTATGTCGTTATGTGGCTATGGGGTTATGGAGTTATTAGTTTGTGGGGACAGTTGGTTATTGTATTATAGGATTATGAGGTTTCGGAGCCATAGGGTTTGTGGTTTTAAAGGATACAGCAAATTTGAGGGTGTTTTTTGAGGTTATGGCCGAACCCAGACGTGCTGGGATGAAACTGACCCCAAAAACATATAGGACACATAGTGAGACCTCCAGGTCAGAAACTTTTTTTGTGTGGCTGTGTAATTGGTGGCAATCGTCGAGCTTTTAGAGAGGCTGCATGAAAGTTTCACAGTAGAAAAACACAGAAAATTATTACTTTTAAAACTGTTGCAAATATTGTAGATAATGTTGCAAATAAAAGTAGATAATATACGATAATGTAGGTAAGTAATAATAACAGGGTTGATCCTGCATTTAATGAAATTAGTAAGTAACAATTAAATCGTAATTTTAAACGTCTCAAAGTCAATGCTTATAAACCGAAGTTTCTGCCTACGCTTGAAGAAGGCGATGGAATTTGACGTTTAGAATTTTGTTTGTGGGCACACCAGAACTTTTTAAATGTCAGGTACTCTTTAAGAAAGATCTTTTTTTAATTTATATTCCTTACTAATTATTGTTTGAAACAAGAATAATGTTTAGCGAAAATATATAAATAGTTTGATGTTTTTTAATCATTTTAAATGAAATATGTTGCGACCTGCTGAAGCAAAAATAGATATATTATATATTTTTGAAAAGGGAAAAATTCGAGGAATCAGAATATGCAAAAACATACAGGGTGTTCCATTAAGAAGACATACATTGTTTCTGATGTTTAATGGTTTTATTTCATATCGTGTAAGTTTATGCAAAAATCTATAACTTATGTCTGAGGAACTTTTTCTATTTTTTTCTAACAAAAAAAGTATTTGAAAGGAACATTGCGTTGTAAAAAAATATGTTACTACGGATAACAATAAGCTACGTTATAATTAATGAAACGTTAAAAGTAAATCGACAACCACGGCATAACCTACACGAATAGATTAGATAACACAGCCACACAAAAAAAAGTTTCTGACCTGGAGATCTCACTATGTGTACTATATGTTTTTGGGGTCGCTTAATCCGAATCCGGGGTCAGTTTCATCTCAGCACGTCTGAGTTCGGCCATAACCTCAAAAAACACCCTCAAATTTGCTATATCCGTTAAAACCACAATCTCTATAATACAATAACCAACTGACCCCACAACCTAATAACTCCATAACCCCATAGCCACATAACCACATAACCCCATAATCACATAACCCCAGAACCCTAAAACCCTGTAAAAAAAGTTTCTGACGCGGGGGTCTCACTATGTTTAGGGGGAGGGAGGCACAATGATACAATTTTTGTCGTGATTATGATTTTGTCCAAGACAAAATACTTGTCGCCATCTTCTTATTTTAGGCTTACAGGCTATGCATTTGTCTTTAATATGATACTCTATTTAAAGGAAAAATAAAAACAAGTTTGGAGTTTTTGCAACTTTTTTTAATGTCTACATTTGCATCAAACTACCTCTCTTGTGGGGTAAATTGATATAGTGCTGGGGAACATTGATACACATACAATACACTAGAGAAAAAAAGTGATATTGTAGTGCAATATCTACTGAATTAGAAGATTAGGAACTGTTGGAAAATAAAAAGATCTATTTTGGCAAAGTGTACCACCAGCAGCAATGGATTTGGGCAGTTTGAATACGACATTTCCTAGAAGCATTAAACTGATGTCCTAAACGTTAGGAAAAACAAAAGTCTTATGTCAGTTTTTCTTTTCAGTAAAAATTGACTTCTATTTCGTGGTCATTATAAATCTTGACAATTTGTCCAACAAAGTGTACGGCTGTTTTTCTTGTTAAAAACATGACGACAACAAAATCGCCTGCATTTAATTCATCATCACACAACAATGGTAGTTCCTCATCGTCAATTGAATCAGACAAGCTCATTTCCACTTCACTGTCACTTGTTCGTATAACTTGTATATTTAGAGTGATATATTCTGATTTGGTTTCGGCCCGCAGCTTCTTCTTCGTGCCCAGGTTCATCTGAAACCTCTGTATTCACATTTTTATGATTTTTTTCTATACTTTTCGATTATATGTTGAAGTATAGAGGGTTTTAAACCATGATCAGCAGCTGAAACTTTAATTGATTTGTGATTTTTAATAACATCGGTTATTGCAGTCTTTATAGCTCCTTCGTCAATGAATGCTCTTTGTGATTAGTACGTACCATTTTCATTAACCTGAAACAAATAACATGTCCTCGTATAACTTACTGAACCTTGTTTATACGAATAAAATAGTACATTTGTAAATTGCAGAGGTACATTGATACATTATAGAGGCACATTGATATACTGCATCAATGTACAATACTTGGTTGCAAACAATGTTTAAATAATACTTACGTTTAGGAATGGTGACACAAGCAGCACTCTATTGCTACCATGTTGGTAAAAACACACATATGTAAAAAGGTATTAAAAACTACTTTCTCGCGCCAAAATAAACTAAACACATGTAACTTTACTCTTACTCGTTTTTCCGTTACTAAATTTGTATGACAAGTAGTCCACACTAGTGCCATCTATGAGGTAATAAGTTGAAACAAATGTATTTCTTCTGCCGTGAAATTTTAAATGCGTATCACTGCGCCTCGTGTATCAATGTACCTCTCTCTCCCCTACTGTATGTTTTTAGGGTCGCTGAATCTGCATCCAGGGTCAGTTTTATCCCATCACGTTAGAGCTCGGCCATAACCTCAAAAAACACTCAGAAATTCACCATATCCGTAAAACCACAAACCCTATGGCTCTTAATCCTCATGATACTAATAACCCAATAACCCCACAGCCACATAACCACATAGCCACATAGCCACATAGCCACATAATTAAATAACCCTATAACTGGATGCTGTAATCATGTAACGCAATCTCTCACAATGAAACTGATTTTACAGTTCTCAAGCAAATATACACCATAAAAAAAATCTATAAATAAATAAATCTGTAAATAAATTAATGAATCTGGGAATGCCAGAACTCCGACTGTATATGTACCTGTACATGCCGTAATCCAACTTAATGGACAACCATTGGGTTATTGTAATATAATATTATGAGGTTTCGGAGCCATAGTGTTTGTGGTTTTAACGGATATAGCAAATTTGAGGGTGGTTTTTGAGGTTATGGCCAAACCCAGACGTGCTGGGATGAAACTTACCCCGGATTCGGATTCAGCGACCTCAAAAACATATATTCCACATAGTGAGACCACCAGGTCAGGACCCCCAGGCCATCTATTAACCTAACAGATAATGCAGAATTAACAACCTAATACAGTTTTTGTTTTATAAATCAACAAACTAGTCGACCTTGCCAAGGATTACTTCAACCGCGTTGACAGTCAAGTCAAATAGACAGGCCAGTGAGCAGGTTAACTGTCCAAAGTAGTTGCCTCGTCTAAACACTGACTTTGGCCAGGCAAGTTCGAATCAACTAGCCCGGCAAGTAAAATTAGTCCAGGCGGCGTAGATTATATTTTAAAATAATTAGTTGCGGCACTTTCTCAACGGTTTTATAAGGAAAACCATAATCTATATCGAATGCACATGTTTTGGACAGCGAAATATTGTAGGAACATAGCGAAAACGGTGCAAAAAATTGCAAAAAAAAAACAGTTTTTTTCTATTTTTAGGCACAAAAATAAATGTTGAGTAAAAAACAAAAAATATCACGTTATAGCGCTTGAAAAGACGAATAAAATGGTTTTTGGATCATTAAAATCGGTTGATAACTTTTTGCACAAAAAAAATTAAAATCGCGAAAATTTGCAATTTTTCGATGTTCAATTACTAGGTCTGTAATTATCCTAGAAATGTCTTGCTAGAAATGGGGCTCAAATTGTAGGGTTTTCCAACACCTATCTACAGTTAAATTTTTGTCAAAAAATATTCATAAGTTTTCGCGCAAATTGCGAAAAAGTAAAAACGGGTACTTTAGTAAACCGGCCCCTATTTCCACAATATTTGTCGTAGATCAAGTTTGCACGCTACGTGTTTTTGAAGACTTCCTCTACAACCATATCAAATTTGAAGTCGATCCGATAATAATAAGTACCTCAAAAGCGCGTCTGAAAAACATGCAATTTTAGAGAGCGACCGCGTGGACGCACGATCGAAGGGGAAGTGGCGCGGTGGTGGGGGAAATCTCTCTCCCGCGGGCGGAACGGGCGCCCCGCAAACGATCGCGCTCGTTCGAATTCGACAAGCCAGAAACAATTACATTAAACAGATATCTCGGGAACTACTGAATGCGTTTCGGGGCGAAGGCCATAGATCCTCTAATTGTGAAAATCTTTCGATTAAAAAAATGTAAGTATCTCATAATATGTACAACTCAATAACGTAAAGTTTTTTTTAAATACAAGTTTGATGACGTTATAAAAAATGATGAAAATCCCTAAATTTTCTCGGGCCGCAATATGGGGAAGTAGGTAGAGGTGGCGGCTGGCAGAATTGTAAATTGACATATTTTTTTAAGGAAACATGGAATCGACATTATATTTTAGGGAATGATTGTTAGACTAATACAGAAGGATACAATATCAAATAAACATGTAAAACATTCGTAAAACCTCAAAACATAATTCAAAGATATATGCCTCACTAGAAAATCTTGCAAAATATATTTCAAATATTTTTTGTTTCAATTACTAAATAAAAGTATTTTTTCTTCTTGTGGCTTTTTCTAAATCTCGAGATCTGTTAAATATATGGAAAGAACTTGCGTTTTTCGGCCTTCTTGTACAGAGATGAAATATAGGTTACTTAGGAAGTAAGGAAAATGAAGGGTTAAAACTAACATATCAAAAGTGTCAATAGGCATGTTTCTGAAGGATACCGCTGAGAGGCTGTATAGGGCAATATACTCGTATTTCAGCTAAGCTAAGTAATCAATTATTGTTTATTGGATTTATTTAGAGCTAATTATTTCCCAAATAAAATTGGTAAATAACCATCAACCCCCCTTCTGGGTCTATTACGACTTAAACCTATTATATTTATGTTACAATGCTCTTTTAATGAACATATCACTTAAAACGCATTCAAAGCTCATTCAGAATTGTTTTCTTTTTCACAGGGATTTTGTTTTATCTCAACAACTGAATATGCCCACTATATCTTCCGTCGTGTCGGATAATATAATGCCTTCATGTCGGATAGTAAATACGATACTTCCCCAATATTGAGGCCCTCCTCTGGACGTATACCTGGAGAGAAAAATGGATAAGCATATAGTGCACGTTTATGAGGAAACCAGCGTGACGTGCGGATTCAACCCGAAGTATCAACTGGAACTCCTTTCTACAAGTTCATCACATTGTTTCTATTGTGGTAAATCTTTAAGAAGATACCTACAATATCGTCCTTGTGAAGCATATTTGTAAGAAATGATTTTCATATACATTCAAAGAAATTACGAAGAAATGGCAGGCAGGCAAGTCAAGAAAGAATTAGGTCCACCTACAGAAGCTGACTCTATACCTGGTGTTCAGTTGTATTGTTCCAATGGCATATCTCCGTTAGTTAATAAAATATAAATTTGAAATTTGGGACATCTAATTTAAACCTAAAGTTCTTTACATAGGGCCTAATATTAATATTCTGCCACTTCCGGTTTAACCGAAAACGACCCTAACTTTCCTATTTCAAATGACACCCTGTATATTTTTCTCAAAATTTAAATTTTACACTAAATTCCCTTTCCAATGATGTATCACACTTTGTATTTTGGATTTAAGAAAGGAAGCAAAATCGAATTTTAAAGATTTTAAATAGATTTTGTCGAAATTTATGAAAATAATGTGCTTTGCTTTGGATTTAAATTATAAAGTTGCTAAGATACACTTTTCAAGATATGCATGTTTAAGATCTCTGTCAAAAAGAATAGTTACTTTGATAAGGGTGATTTACAAATATTTTATAGTCAAATAATAGAAAAATAGGTAAGTATGTTAAATAAATTACAAGGAAATATTACGACACTAATTTTATTTTTACGGGACCGTGACTTACGAATATCTAATTGACACAATAACCATGAGCACCAGAAATTATGCTAAAGAAAATGTTCAAACTGTTGTCCATTTGCTTCAACGCAACATTCGGCTCGATGCAAAAGTTCACGAGTGGTAACACTTCTTAATAACTGGACATTAAGAGCTGCACATTCATTTCTAATTCTATTTTTTAAGTTTTCTAAATCTGTAAGAGGCGTCTGGTATACCTTATCCTTTAAATACCCCCAGAGAAAATAATCCATCGGCGTTAAGTCGGGTGATCTTGGAGGCCATCTTACTGCTCCATGGGTTCCGATCCACTTATTTGGAAAAATTGAATTTAAATAATCGCTCCATCTTGTTGAAAATGCATGTTTATACGTATCTCCAGTGGAAGATTTTCAAGAAAATCTAAAAAATTCGCCCTGAAGGAATTCTAAGTATACCTCACCAGTTAATGTTCGTCCATAAAACTTTGGTCCAATAATGGACCCATCGATCATGCCATACCACACATTAATTCCCCAAATTCTTTGAAAATTAGTCTCTCTCATCCAATGAGGATTATCCTCAGACTAATAATGACAATTTGCCGATTTATAGTTCCATTATTATGAAAACGACTTTCATCTGTCCATAATATTGAGCTAATATTGCCATCTTCATGAGCAGTCGCTAGCCATGCAAGAAACGCCATTCTTCTCTGATAATCTCCTGGTTCTAATCCTTGATGCAGATGGACTTTAAAAGGTCGTATTTTAGGATTCGCTGAATAGAAGAACGAGAAATATCGCATTCTGATTCAAATTGTCGAGTTGAAATATGTGGATCATTAAACACACTTCCCAAAACACCAACACTATGCTCTTGTCACTATGCTACGTCAGTAGCAGTCTTTCTTTAAAAACAGTTTGTTTTTTTTGAGAATGCCCCACATGTGGCTAAAGAAGCCAAACGGGTAAAATACATATCACTTGGCATACGTCTATGAGGATATCTCTCTCCATAAACACGTAACGCATCACGCCTATTTTCCTATATTCCCCATAAATTAGGATCATATCTAACTTTTCTACATTTGAAAAGTTGTCGTTATTCATTATTAATACCACTTTTGTTCGAAACAATTTTAAGTTTTAATACAAATCAATAACTTTATAAACTGTCAAAGTCAAACAGTTAACAATTGGTCAAATATTTTCAAAGCCTGCTTTAGTTTTCCTGGGTTGATCGATTTAGTTTCGATCATTTTTTAAAATATTTAAAATTCGATTTTGCTTCCTTTCTTAAATTCAAAATACAAAGTGTCACACATCATTGGAAAGAGAATTTTGCGTAGAATTCAAATTTTGAGAAAAAATATACAGTCGTTTGAAATAAGTTAGGGTCGTTTTCGGTTCAACCGGAAGTGTCAGAATATTAATATTAGGTTCTATGTAAAGAACTTTAGGTGTAAATTAGATGTCCCAAATTTCACATTTATACTTATTAACTAACGGAGATATGCCATTGGAACAATACAACTGAGACACCCGGTATATCATCCTTCTCATCCTTGTCAAAAAACGCCCGTTATACACATGCCATCGTAAAAAATAAGAATCTACTGTCACAGTGGAAACTGGGCTAGATGTAGCTGCAGAAAGAAAATGTGTTTTGGATGTACTACAGAAAACAGATCTCGCATTACTCTCGAAAGACTACAAGATGTTCTAACGATTTCGATTCTTCTTGTCTGCGAAGGTCCAGAGTTTGTGCACAGCACAATAAAGATAATTGGGATACAGTACTTACACAACCTGTTTTTACCTTTACGGCACAACAAATGAATGAAACTGTAGACAATTATCAAACCATTCTGAACAGACTCTCAGTTTTGACTATGTGGAAGAAATAGTGAATCGCCTGGTTGAGCAATGGATAGGAGTCACGAAAGAGCACTTTGTTGAACTTGGGAAGTGTGTAAAAAACAGCTTCAGAGTGTTTCCTAGTTCAAACAATTGCATACTTGTTTGCCACACAAAAGTCAAGAGCAAATGTGGAGCGCTGGATGAATATCGCACGTGATAGCCTCTATAATGAGTTTATACCACTTTATACCGAGTGGGCCAAAAGTCCGGCAACGGCAAAATATCTTTTTCATGAGTGCATTTTTGAAAAAAATGTTCCAAATAAAAGTTGTTAGGTTTATATCGTTCTATTCCATAGAATAATTTTTATTGGATTTTATGGGGTTTTCATGGTGTAACTTCATTTTTTCAAATGGGAACCCATATTTTTAATGCATATTCTTTTTTTTTCGGAAAAAATATGAAACTTTTGTCTGAAACATTTTTTTCTAAAATGTCAATTTTTATGGGAAATTCCAAGTTAAATCATGAAATATCGGGTCATTGTCAGGCAGTCGAAGGGCATCAATTCGAACATTTAATTAAATAATGTAACACCAAACGGTTAGAGAGAAGTTCAAGTCAATAGGAGGGTTTGGAGTTTTGGAGTCAGAAAATATGGGGGAAATGACAAGCCCTCGGGTCCTTATGCTATTGAACTTGTCTTCTATTGTCTCTAAAGCTATACCAAACAGCTCTTTTCAGGGCTACATTATAAGAAAACCCGCCTACATTGAAAAAATTACAAATTTCTAATTATTATGAAGTCTTTTTTTAAACTTTTTTTATTTTTCTTTTCCTTTTTTTTAATTTAATTTAAGAGTTTTCTAAGTGAAAAACGATATTTCATTATTTAACCCCATAAATTTCCCATAAAAAT
Source organism: Aromia moschata (assembly GCA_029963805.1). Taxonomy (NCBI): domain Eukaryota; kingdom Metazoa; phylum Arthropoda; class Insecta; order Coleoptera; family Cerambycidae; genus Aromia; species Aromia moschata. The sequence goes on from JAPWTK010000478.1 coordinate 241,110, forward strand.
TGACTTTTTTGGGAAAAATGTTTCAGACCAAAGTTTCACATTTTTTCCGTAAAAAAAAAGAATATGCAAAAAAAAAATATGGGTTCCCATTTGAAAAAAATTAAGTTACACCATGAAAACCCCCATAAAAACCCCATGAAACCCCATAAAAATTATTCCATGGAATAGAATGATTCAGTTAGAAACCTAACAACTTTTATTTGGAACATTTTCTTCAAAAATGCACTCCTGAAAAGATATTTTGCCATTGCCGGACTTTTGGCCCACCCGGTATAGGGATGGACCGATTCGCTGATGATAAACCACCCACATTGCTAGAACATCGAGCGGTAATATCTCGAACTCCATTTTGTATGGACAATCCCAATCAAAATTCCGCAATTACTATTTGGCAACATACGTTTTTATCCAAAGCTCCAGTTATCGATTTCAGCGCGTTTCCTTTTTTCCGCACAACTATTGCCACTTGTATAAGTTTTTATGCTTATCGCACCCAATGTGGCTTTGGTTGCATTAAAGTCAAATGCTGACATAATGAAAGCAGTACTTTGTTACCAAATGGTATGCGATATGTTTAAAAAATGTGAGATTTTTATTGTAGATCATGGATTTGCAACAATTGTTCCTACTTTAGACGGTTATAGTTTTGTTGTAGGTATGACACATTTTATTAGTCCCGATAAAAGTGTCATAACAAATAAACACGCAAACAAATCAAGACTCACGACAAAGTGCAGTTTGTTAATGCCCGTCAAAGTCAATGTCCGTCTAAAGCACGTATTTCGATACTCGGGTTTCAAAATAGCAAGTGCTCACTCATTTTTCAAATAGTACCTATAGTAGCTGATGCTGCGGACGGCAAGGAAATAGCGGAGACAGTGTTGAAAAAGCTCTCAGCTCCTAACACATTAAGTCGCATTGTTACGGATATTAACTTAAATCACAAAACAGCTATGTTTTCAATCATGAATGCCAACTCAGTTCCATATTTTTTCATGGCTATTTTTGGGAGATCTCCGTCTTCTTTCTCTAGACAGTTATCAGATAAAACAAGCTAAATCATATGCAGAGCATGTTAGGGCCGACGGTTTGGATAACACGCAATTCTGCATCCACTCTGAAAAACAAAAAAAATATCCCCTCACGAGTATAGCATATAACTAGATTACCATTAGTGTACTGATTCGGCCTCGACATAGGCTAGTGCTGTCAGTGCAAGAATGGTATGGAAGAATGTTATGACCGTTTTTTAGTATTTAGGGTGCGGCGGTATTTTGTAATCCTTCCGCTGCCCGCAAGCTTCTTGGATGATATCGTCATTACCGTTGAGAGCAGTGACAATAGACAATAGTGATTAAATTCCTCTAATCCTTTTATAGTAAGTGAAAAAAGTTAGAAAGGATAGTTGTAACTATATTTTGTTTGTAACAGTTTGGGCACCCTCATTTCGTTTATAACATATTATAATAGGGTTAAGTCATAATAAATTTATATCCACTTAATAATTGCGAAAAAAGCCGTTTCCATGATTTTATGGTTAACACTTTTTTAAATTTTATATTATCTTATAGACTTCCAGGGTCAATTTGAAGTTTTTTTTTGCCCTTATAGCTTTCTATTTAGTTCTAGCAATCACCCCCTATATCTTAATTTAGGAGCAAGCGTTCAAAACGTATTAAATCCATTTTTAAGCGAAAATGAGTTAAGCACAGGATCTGCATTTAAAGTATGAGTTAAATCCAATGCCACGCTCAGATTTGAGGAAATCGCATTATATCCAACGTAAAATCCGGTTCAAAATGTCACCGATTGAACAAAACGCATTAAATCCAACTTGAAATCTTTATTTGATCAAAACTTAGTAAATCCACAATACCATTATAGATAACTAGCTTAGGATAGTATTTCCAGTTACTTTGCTTCAGTGTTTGTTTTTTACATGGTTTATACAGTATTTCTGAGAATAAATATTTCGTTTAAACAATTTGTTCTAAATTCTAAATTGATTCATGCTTAGGTTAATATTTCCAGTTACTTTGCTTCAGTTTTTAGTTTTTGATTTTTTTTTGCATTGTTTGTAACATTGTTTCATGAACATAAATATTTCATTTGTACAAAGCGTTGTAAATCCTAAGTTGACTCAAACAAACCGTTTTAAATCCAAGCCAGTCAATCAAAACGCATTAAATCCAAAATATATTTTGAAATTATTGCCATACCTTTGGATCAAACTTTACGAATTTTGAGGTATACTGTCAACTTGCTAAAATGAAGCGAACGCCCCATTAACAATGCTCCTCTGTCCCAGGCGCTGTTAACTAGGGGTTTTTGGCGATTTTCTCCAAAACAGGTTATCAGGATTTAATACGTTTTGAACGCTTGCTCCTCAATTAGGGTTCGGAAAGTGTGCTACAACGCAGGGTCGGCACTATACAACTCTATGATAATTCAAATATAAACTGGATTTTTTGAAGCGTATTACGTATGTATTGATACGTATTATGTACGTGTCCATATGTATTTCTTGCAATCGTCCATATATATTTCGTAGACGCCGAGAGTGTGAAAGACATTTAGATTAGAATATTCATCCACAAAATATTACTTGTACTGTTAGAAATAAATTAATTTTGGTTTGATTTGTGCATAATGTTTTGCGCATGTAACCTTTCGTGGAACGTGGTCTTTTTTTCGTCAAATATGTATCCGATTTTCCATTGTCTAGTAGCCATATATTGCCTAAAGCATATTTACAGAAGACATATCAACGCGTCATGGGAAATATCAAAGAAGACATACGCAAAAAATTTATGTGGCTGATAGTGGACGAAAAAACAGATTTTTGCGATAATAAGGTCGTTAATGTTATTACACCAATTTTAGGTGTTTCAGATATTTCGTCTCATATATGGATAGCTAGTAATTGGTAGATATGTTTTGCAAACAATGGCTAAAAGTATAGAAATAGTAGTAACATTAGTAACACATGCAATGTCCTCTGTAAATGTAAAAAATAATAATGTACTGATGTTAGTGACAACAAACTGATACACATATTATGATTTGTTCCTCATATTATGTGTCCTTTATGATACCTTTCCTTACAGAAATACGATAATTTCCAATTCCACCAGCCGCTACCGTTCTGGATAAGGTTCTGTTAGGATCCGCGATTTCTCGACTTATGATACAGGTTTTCGACTCAAAACTGTGAGCAGTTTCCAAATAAGTAAATATATAGGGTGTTCCATTTAAAATAAGGAAGTTAGTCAACGCACAGAATTATAGGAGCAACCTGTAGATTCATAGATATTTTAAAAAAAGATGCAAAGAAGAGTGCAAACAACCTTATATTATTGTATTATATTTTAGTCCTTTTAATGAAATAATGACTCTAAAACCAAATACATCGGTACTAAAAACGCACCCTCTATATTTGATGAAAAATACCGGGTGTCCCAGAGAACTATGACCTATTTTGATCGAACATGTACTATAACATTGAAACTATTTTATTTTGGTTAATTCGTTTGTTTTTACTTTTTTATTTAACAAAATTATTTTTTTGTCAAATCCATCCTGTTGGTTTAAAAATTTCAACTGTAGTTCTTTTTAAAGTAAAGTTATATAAATTATATATTTTTAAAGAGTACAAAAATACAGCATTTATACGTGTTAAGCATAATATGGGTGTTCCAGCCAACTGTATGTTTAAATTAATCATACTCAAAAACTCCCGCATGATATGTAACAAACTTCGTTCCCGCAAGAATTTTTAGGCCATTATAGCCTTCTACTTAGGTATCGTAACCAACCCCTAAAATATGGTGTGGGTCCCATGCCTCCTTACGAAAATAAGACCATGTCAAATTCCACCGGTCGCCAGTGGTCAAAATTTTCTGGAAGGTCCAAACACATTATTTTTTAAAAATTAAACCAATAATCCATTTTGTAAGTGTAACATACCATAGACTTTTGGAAAGCGGAAGAAAGCACCTTTTGTTTGATGTAAACATATACATACATGGTGTTGCATGCAAAATAGTAGCCAATTTTAACGTTGGAATTGTCCATATTACAAAAACACACTGTAGGACAAGTAACAAAGTTTAAGTTTAGCACGAAAATTTTTTTTTGAAAAAGTAAATTGACTGGCGAAAACCACTTCCTTGTAAGTTCGCTCTGTCAAAAGATATTTACAATCAAAATGGATCAGAAGTTTCTGGAACATCCAATCCAAACATAATGTTTTTAAAAATGTAATCACTAACCGATTTTGAAAGTAAAGTGTAACAAACTATACATTTTTGGATGTCTGATGATTGCAGATTTTGTTTGGTGTAAACATATACAGTTTGTTACATTCAAAATAGTAGTGAATTTTAACGTTGGAATTGACGATATTTCAAAAACACTCTGTAGGACACGTAACAAGGTTTTAACGTTGTAAAAAAAAAACCTATTGTAGTAAATTGACTGACGAAAACCTCATCTCTGTAGGTTCACCTTGTCAAAAGATATTTACGACCAAAATGGGTCAGAATTCTCTGGAACACCCGGTATATCAAAAATCTATACAAGAATATATTTTCAATTGTGTTACTGATTGAATATTCTGATATTTCAGAAATATAAATAACCCCTTTAAAAAAATTGATCGTAACTCCACAAATAACTGAGAAAAATTGGGTGGAAATTCTTACGATTTCACCCTGTACTAGTGCTCACTTATCGTCCCAACTTTTGTTCCTAAAGACAAAATTTAACACCAAAGGAATAGTACAATCTATAAATACTTCTTTCCCGTTTTAAAATAGGCGGCGGTGGATTCTCTACGCAGCGCACGCGCGTCCGTAATCGATTCAGCAACCGGCTCGCGACCAGCTATCGTGAAAATGTCAATTTCGTATCAGAAATATCGCCGAAGACATAAAGAAAATGAGAGATAGTAAGTCTTCTGCGAACAGGGTGAGTATTATTTTAATACGCTTTCTAAAACTAATTGTAGAGTGGTGCGGAGACGTTGTTTTATCCGATCTGCAATTAGCCATCTTTGTGAGGGATGTTCCGCTATGTTTTTGTTCTTTCGCTAGCTGGACAGGGCGCAATTTTATAAATCACGATATTTGATAGGGAGTTTCTTTGAAAGTGTTAAATTTTCGTATGTTAAATTTTGGCTGTAAAATATTGTAACAAAATACCTTTAACGTGAAGAGATTCTCTACGATTACATTTAAAAGATTAGCATCAGCAGAGCTAACAATTCTGCTGATAGATAACTTAGTCTTAGTAAACATGTTTTTCACTAATTCGTAAGTAAATTTCGTCTATTGCTGTGTGTGTTTTGTCTCAATGATTGTTAGCTGTATATAATTATATTTTATGATACAGTGTCACACATAAAGTTCACATCATATGGAAAACTTTTTTCTTGATTGATGAAAGTGAGTTTTGACTTTGTCATTAGTTTTTGCCTAAACAACAATGGGAAATAATATGGACATAAGTAAACGCGTGACTTTTAACGTTAACAGTTAAATTCTATTTCTTTTCCCAAAATAATACATATATATTTTTTTTAATTTAGAAAAAGTCTAAAGAAAAACTAAAGCATATTTTTTAATTATTTACCCATTTGCAATGGGTAAATGCAATTTTTTTAAACTGGATTACCTCTGGGCAGCCCTTAGCCAGAGGTACACTAGGGGTTGGGGTCAGCCCCCTAGATCTGGTCTGAGCCCCCCCATAGCAAGTTTACCTTTATTTCTAAACAAAGATTATCGACGTTGCACGAAGGTGCAATATATTTTAAAGCTTATTGCTGATATGATGAACCGTTAATAATTTAAAAACAAATAAAAATGTTTATTTCAACCGTATTTTTTAACCCCCCAACCTCAGCGATCGAGCGGTTTTATCTTTTCTAAGACACTAGTGCCTAAATACAGGTTTTTTAATTTTTGCCAATGTACATTTTTGGTTTGTTTTAAATCTCTTAAATACAGCGTCCACCAAGAAGACTGCATTATATAGACATTCTCTTTAAGTTACAAACTGCGACATATTTCGCTAATTTACCCTAATAAGCATCGAATACTTCACAGCATTAATTTGGAAATTAAAAAGTAGTCCGAGATTGTTATACAGATTTGCCTAACAAGTTATTTTATTGAGTAAACAGTAGTTTTTTCTTAAAAATAACACAGTATTTTATATTCGTAACACAAACATATATGTATATTAAGAAAAAAAAACTGGACGTTTTCCACGAGACACCGAACTACTACACTTTTCTCGACGCGCGTTTCGCCAACCAAGTTGGCATCTTCAGGAGAAGATTAAAACTAAATTCTAGCCTACACACTTGCACTATTTATACCAAATTTGTTGCCACAGTTCACTGAATCGTAACTGTCTTTGTTTATCAGAGCAAACAGTGGACTGGTGGGTATCGGACCGTTGTCCTTCTTCATACTATTGTTACACTTAATGATTTCTAAACTTTCAAAAGCATCCAAATGAATACTGTTTGTTACAGTTCTAATTAATTTTAAATTATTAATGTCTATCCTATGGTTGTTGTCAAAAGCGTGTTGGGCAACACAATATTTTTCTGTTCTGCCATATTTCAAGTGTTCTTTAAATCTAGTCAATATAGATCTTTGTGTTTGCCCAATATACCTTTGATCACAATCTTTACAACTTATTTCGTATATTCCTGACTTTTCATTATTGTCGATTTTGTCTTTGGAGTTACCCAAAAGCGTCTGTAGTTTATTTTTAGAATTATAAACCAAATTGATATTAATATTTTTAAAAATTTTATATAGTCCGCGGGATTTAAGTTCATATGGTAACGAAGAAAATTTCGAATTGTCAGTATATCTACGAAAAGTCGTGGAATTGTATAGGATTCTGTTAAATTTTTGCTTCCTGCTTCCTTATAAGCAGGTATTGAAGGAAACATATATTTAAGAAAACCCTGTACAATTCCACGACTTTTCGTAGAGATACTGACAATTCGAAATTTGCTTCGTTACCATATGAACCTAAATTCACCCGCGGACTATATAAAATTTTTAAAAATACTAATATCAATTTGGTTTATAATTCTAAAAATAAACTACAGACGCTTTTGGGTAACCCCAAAGACAAAATTGACAATAACGAAAAGTCAGGAATATACGAAATAAGTTGTAAAGATTGTGATCAAAAGTATATTGGGCAAACAAAAAGATCTATATTGACTAGATTTAAAAAACACATGGCAACAAATTTGGTATAAATAGTAGAAATCATTAAGTGTAACAATAGTATGAAGGACAACGGTCCGATACCCACCAGTCCACTGTTTGCTCTGATAAACAAAGACAGTTACGGTTCAGTGAACCGTGGCAACAAATTTGATATAAATAGTGCAAGTGTGTAAGCTAGAATTTAGTTTTAATCTTCTCCCTGAAGATGCCAACTTGGTTGGCGAAACGCGCGTCGAGAAAAGTGTAGTAGTTCGGTGTTTCGTGGAAAAAGTCCACGTCGTTTTGGTTTTTGCTTCTACGCCGAAGGTTCCAGTACCCACTCCATATATATTAAAAATTCAATTGAAATTCAGAAACGTGTAAAAAAAATGTGTTTATAGCGATCCAAAATTTCAATTCGTATATAAATATATTTTGAGAGGTATAGGAGTTATGTATACAGTACGTGTAAAGCCGACATCGGCCGGTTGTGAACTAGCTAACGACTAGAATAGGTGGTGAGAGGGCCGGTCTTATTCCCTCACTACCTCCGGTGCCTGTGCGGTTGCTTCTTATCTGTCATCTCACTTTTGTTTTTCCTTTTTCATAACTGGCCGACATCGGTTTTACACACACGGTATACTAATAATAATGATTATTTTAGAATAGTTGTATAGCCTGTCTTATTCGCCTTAAAATTCTCTATTAAACAATGTATGGCATGGTGGCATTTGTTTCTTTACTGACACCTAAAATGCGTTTTATTAAAAAAAGTTTTTACGCCCATAACACGATGTCCTAAATCTTTTGAAGCTTAGTGAGCTGTGAAATGGAAAAGAAACTGGTTATGAATATAATTTTTGTTTAAATCCAGTTCACTGATACTGCTTATATTTTTTTTAGTTCTAAGAAAAAAGTAGGAAATAACACAGTATTTTAAAAAGTAACTTTAAAATTTTTATATTAAGTGGTTGTTACCTTTTGGTTGTATAGTACCTATGTTATTGTAGTACAAAGTGTATTATTTTTAGCATGTAATAAATGGAGAGAGCGTGATAATTCTACATGGCATTAATTAAACTTAGTTAAATAGGCTGTGCCATTAATAACTGCAGTAATTTTAATTAAAAAAAAAGACAGAAAAAAGAAAAATGTCATACGTAAACATTGTTTGTATTCATGTAAATAAATTATGGACGTTTGAAGCAAAAAATTAAGAGCCTTTTTTTTGTGAAATATGTCAGGGAATATTTTAGCGAGTTTCTGCATTTAAATCAAGACCTGAAATATATCTTTATGTTACTAAAATAAAATTCATGTTTGTTTTTAGGAAAAAATAGATTTTTTGAATAATCATTTGCAAATGAAAATCTGTTACAATTACATAACAAAATCAAGCACAATCTTGGACTATTTTTTATTATCCTTTTTTTTTGCTGTGAAATTTGTAACTGCTATTTGGTAAAAAGTCTAAAAATACGACCCACCAATTATAATATAGTCAAAACTATTCACAGAAACTTCACATCAAATTTCGTTTCAGAAAAAAAACATTTTCCTAATTAATTTATTGCTTAAAATTAATTTTCCTTTACTAAAAATAAAGCATTATTTTATATTAACATAAAAAATTCTACTACATCAAACAAACAAATTCAGTTATAATAATAAACTAATGATAATAAAAAACGGGAAAAAAATTGGCCAACTAATGTTTTTCAAAAATAAAAGTTTTTCAAAAATGCCGTCATAGTGCGAATACAACAGTTTTCCTGTACCTATGACATTATTCTGTATTTTTTTATTTATTTGCAAATTTACAGTCTACAATAACAATAGAGAGTAATAAGAACTCGTAAATGTGATGAATGTAACTTGTAACTTATCTCGAGTGGGATCCTGCCCAATAGCAGTTCACCGATGAATTATCTTGGAGTGGGTACTGGAACCTTCGGCGTAGAAATAAAGAACTGGGCGTTTTCCACGAAACACCGAACTGCTATATTTTTCTCGACGCGCGTTTCGCCAACTAAGTTGACATCTTCAGGAGAAGATTAAAACTGACTGATTAGTTTTAATATTCTCCTGAAGATGCCAACTTAGTTGGCGAAACGCGCGTCGAGAAGAATATAGTAGTTCGGTGTTTCGTGGAAAACGTCCAGTTTTTTTTGATGAATTATCCTCTGGCCAGTTTTTCTTCAGCCTCCTTTCTACATGTAGTCGGTTGGATAGTTCCCTAATTAGGCGGTTTCGATGATTTGTGATGCGATTTTTGTATCTTGTGGCATATGGTTTTATCACATCTTCAATTAAAGTTATTCCTAAGTATTCGTGAAGTGTTTGATTAGACCATAGTTTGATTAGACCAAGTTAGTTAGTTACCATGGAGCGCTTGTCATGGCGCGGAAGGTTTTTTGACTGAAAGGTCTGGAATATTTTTGTATTAGATGGCTTGGCGCATTCCCAAAGTTCTACGCCGTATGTCCTTATCGGTTTTAATATGGATTGTATAATAGTATTTACTTTCCAATGACAGTTGAAATCGTCTACCAATTAACCAGTTCATTTGTCTTTTTTTTATGGTTAACCGTTGTTTTTTTTGCTTGTATGTGAGCACGTCATGTAAGTTTCTCGTCTAAATGAAGTCCAAGGTACTTGACTTCGGATTTTACTGGTATTGCAGCGTTGTTGAGTGTAACTTGAGGACAAATACTACATGTTGTGATAAAGGTAATTTGCACAGATTTATCGCTATTGACTTTGACACGCCATATTTTAAACCACTCTTCCAATATGTTTAGATGAATTTGCAAATTTGTAAAGGCTGTCTGTGGATCTTCATTGGCTGACAATATTGCCGTATCATCGGCAAGAGTAGCGTCAGTGACTGGTATGTATGTCTGCAGTATAAACCAAATATAAATGTGGACCTAGGACTCTACCTTGTGGTACTCCGGATTGAATCTGTTGGTATTGGGACGTGGCATTATTTACTATAACCTAGAAATATCTGTCTGATAGGTATGATTATGATTTCAGTAGCAGGTAGACATGACTAGGGAAGTTTTGTTTAATTTTATAAAAGATACCTTCATCTCAGACTTTATCATGCTTGCTGCACATCTAATAAGACAGAGGCACACATTCTCAAAGCATTTCATAATATAATTTACCATCCTGTGGCATTGTTTAATGGTGGAGTGGTTTTCTTTTCAGTTGTTTTATTCGTTTAGTCAGCAGTTTTTCGAATATTTTGGAAAGTATAGACAGAAGAGTTATAGGACGATAATATGTACTTTCTGTTAGGGGGTTTACCAGGTTTAGGGATTATAATTATTATACCAAATTTCTATATTATTGTTAATAGGAACAGGCCTTCCTAGGAAGCTGTTTCAAGATTTTACCTACTATGAAGTCGTAACCTGAAGCTTTATGGGGACTGGTTTGGTTCACTTCTTCTTTTATTTCAGCAGGAGAGAAGGGTTTTATTAGTAAATCAAGTTGAAGGCACTATCAAGATGTTTTTTACTGTATCTGTTTTATTGTATCTGTATCTGTTACGTCGTCTTGTGATGGTGGTGGGGGGGCTGAAGACATTTGACAGGTGTTCTGCGAAGGCTTCAGCTTTTTCGTAATCTGACCGGGCCCAGTTACCATTTGTTGTTCTTATGGGGAGAACTGCCCATACTGGTCTTTTGAACCTTTTTGTAGCTTTCCAGATTGAATGGTCATCTCGAGATAGATTTGTTATGTAATGTTGGAAGACAGTTCTAAAGCTCTGCGAAGTCTGTGGGTTAGGTTGTTTAGGTGTGTTTCATCTTGAATATTCCTGGTCCTTTGCCATTTATTTCGGGCTCTTCTCTTTTCCATAAAAAGTTCCTTAATATGCTGTTGTATGTTTAATATTTTTCAATTTTAGTATTATTTACATCTGGTGTTGCTTGCCATGCTGCGTTTTGCAATAGTGTTGTTAAGTACTGGACTGCTTCATCGATGTCACTTTGATCTTTTAATTTTAAGTCTAATCTTATCGAATTAATAATTATTTTTGAAATTTACTTCAGTTTGTGTATTGGGTGCCTAGGTTTGGATAAGGCTCTTTCAAAATAACATTGGTGCTTAAGGTTATCACAATGGCACTGTGATCGTAGAAGAGATCGAAATTATATTCAATTTTACTGTAGACGTCTCATATGCCTTTAGCTACAGCAAAGTCTAATATGTCGGGTATTTTATTATGGTCTGTTATCCAATAAGTTGACTCTTCAGTTGAAGTTGAATATAACTTGAATACGACTCTGAAGTTGAAGATAATTCATATTGTTGTGTTATATTATTTGGAGGAGGTTTTGTCCTTAAGATGTTGTAAGTCTTGTTCCCCTCGAGATGTTTTTTGCGCTTCAGTCCCCTGCGACTAAGAAGTGTGAAGAAAGCTCCTCGTAGTCATTAGCTAGTGTGCCTTGGCGGGGAATATACTTCTGCTATTATTATAGGGTGGTGAGGTAACTGTAGTTTTAGTTTCCGGTGTGATGGGACTGATTTTTACTGTATTGTTTGATAGAGCTTTACTATAATAGCTTTACTATCATCAGCGACTCGTCGGACGCTAGATTGTCGGACATCGCTTTATAATCTGTCACCCCCATAAATAAAGATTGGAGGTGGTTTAGGGTCTTTCGGTGATTTGCGGTTGGTTTCAGTGGCGGAGATGTTTAGCCTGTTGTGGCTCTCAACATGACCGTCTACTTCATGTAGTGGTTGATATCTGTTATATGTATTAATTGGGATGTTTCTTGGAGGTATTTTTTTTGTCTGCATAACGTTTCCTTTTTTTAGTGACGGATTGCCAAGGATGTTTATTATCATTTTCTTTAAAGGTTTCTGGTATTGAATCATCAACATTAGAAGATGCATAATCAGTGGGTGCGTAATTTTTCGGTTGCGAATGACATATTGGTAAGTGCAGGGTTGTTTATCTGTTGTTGGTTTATCGGCACATAGCAGTTAGTATTTATAGGCATTTGTTGATTTATCATTTGTATGGGTTGAAATTGTGGATTTATCATTGGCTTTGCTAATTGATTAGGATACATTTGCAATATGGATGGTAATTGTTGATTTTGCATTGTATTTTTGCATTTTGCAGTGCGTCCATGTTCGTGAGGTTTATCGAGGATGAAAACTATCATTAGTTTATCAGTCGAATAACCGCTATTTTTGCTGTTGTCTGCGTTACTTACATTCGATATCGGAACGTGCTAACAGAACCTTCCTCGACGAAAGTAAAGCGACAACTGATATTTTAAAAAATAAATTTTATGGCAATTGAAAGTTTCAAATGGTGGGTTTCAAAATTGGTGTTTCCAATGTAATCGAACTAACTTGCTTGGTTACAATTATTGTGGCTGAGATCTGTTGCGAAGGCAATTAAAAAAGAAATCAAACAAAAACGAACGATGCAAACATTTTGGGGGACACTATATATATATTATGTAGATTTTTTTTGTTTTAGCTGGGAGAATGGTGTTGCCGTTGTCGAAGTTGTGTTTCCTGACATGAAGAGGCGGATTGATTAGTAGACATATCGCATTTTTTATACACCTGTTTGTATCAAAGTAGCTTAGTCGCCCGTTTGATAATACCTGACGATATCAGATAGTTATAGTCGTTTATAAAATGGGGAGTACTTCTTCGAAATTTAAAAAAATATCTGCAGCATGGAGATGAATTCGCCGCGATGCAGATTTATCAAAGTTCTCCGGAATTGAGGAAAAATTTAGATCCCAATTTGAGCTACGGCGAGAACCACAACCACAACACGGCGCTGCATTACGCTGCGAAACATGGTAAGTAAACTCTGAAGGCTTCGTAAACGCTTAATTCTCTTCTAGCATGCAAACCTATCGAAAAATCTTCACTCTAACTGTATTCTTCAACGTGCACAAAAAAATGTACAATGTGTCCTGTTTTCTCTATTTTTGCTCTCGTTTTGACCTTTGCAATGCAAAAATTCCAATATTTGCTATAAATAATACTTTATAGCAAATATTGGAATTATTATACGGATTACCAAGCATTGAGCTACTTTCGCCAACTCAGATCGTTTTTTGAAGACAAACAGACATAAAAATGGAGATGAAGATATTATATCTTTGTGATAAACAGATTTTTGCATAATTTTTCTTAAATTGAAAATCTAAAAAATGTTGAGAAGCATATGTAAACCACAAAGGGACAAGGCGATAGGGTGATTTATTTATTAAAGGGTGTGCGTCTTTCTCAGAAACAGTCTAGTGAAATTATTTTGTAAAAAAGCAAATCAATTTTGCTTATCTTCAGCTAAGCGTCGCGAAGCAGACACTGAAAAAGCACACATTTAGCTTGACAAAATTATTGAAATTTATAACTGATTTTATTAGAATCGAAATACCAACTAGATGAATATGGTTTCTGTAAGTAGTGTGTACGTATCAATTTACTTATCTTTACTAAAAATTAGGACGGAAACAAAAAATATGGCTTAACGATACTTAAAGGTTTACAACGCATTTAATTTTTTTAACAACACACTTTTTTAACTAAAAAATATATAGGTACCTATTTTTTTTAATCTTGCATTATTTGTTTTGTATAATTTTATTATACCTTCAGAGTCAAAATTTTTGAAACGTGTCACGAAAATTTCGACATAACCGAAACTTCAATGTAATGGTGAGTATAAAAAGTACTAAGTGTACTTATGACACCATTAAAATTTTTTAAAAAAATATCAAATGGTGCAAAAGTTATTAACAAATGAACATCGTTATAAAAAAAGGTAGCTTTTTATTCGAAAATTATTATTTAAAATTTAATATAAAGTACTTATTATAGAAAAAAGTCGATTCTTACGTAAAATTGAATACTCTTTTCGAAAAAAAAAATTATGATGCCGACAAATTATTAATAACAATAAAATCGACTATTTTTTATAAACAAATAGCAAAACGAAAACCTTCTGGGCCTTTTTTTTATTTGTTACGTGTCACAAATTGTTCGTTATACTCTAACGAACAAAAATCAACAATAAAATTATGGAGATCGGGAAAACTCACCGAATGACAAACGATTTTCGACGGCGGTGACTCGCGTCGAGCAATTAAAACTTAAAACAGTTTTAATCTTCTCCTGAAGATGCCAACTTGGTTGGCGAAACGCGCGTAGAGAAAAGTGTAGTAGTTCGGTGTTTCGTGGAAAACGTCCAGTTTTTTGTTTCTACGCCGAAGGTTCCAGTACCCACTCCAGGATTGTTACATTTTGCCAATTTCAAATCGAAATAATTTGTTCAGTTCAAAAGAAATACCCAAATTTTTTTTCAGAACAAGTTGTCTACCTTTTAGTTCTCTTTTTACATTATAGGGGTTAAAGTTACAAATTTCGGAGATATTTTCGATTTTCTTTGATTTTCGAGCATTTATCTTAAAAATTGTCATCAAGCTAGCCATGAATGGAAACAGAAAACTTTAAAATTTAATCAGCTACTGTTCGCTGCTTTTTTAATACACGAAGATGTAAATAATAAGTTTATAATAACTTTTTTAAACAGAACTCGGATCAAATTAGTTCCATCATTTTAATTGAAAATCAACCATAACATTTTTAGATATAATGCAATTTTCTCTTAAAATATCTCAACAGTGGAAAGAAATGTTTTTCTAAATGAGGAAAAGGTGTACTATGTATTTATAACTAATAACCAAATATACAAAAAAAAAGCAAAAACAATGATAAAGCGTTTTACTATAAAAAGGAGGATTCCTATAACAGTCATTTAAATATTTAACAAATGTTCAAAAAGACCATTGTCTTTTACAGATGAAACTTTGAAATTTATAAATAAAAACTAAAAATTATTCTTATATTCTAAAAAAACAAAACATTGTACACAATAAGAACTGATCGACATTTCGCGTATTATCATTATTATACTATCGCGAACTTATTATTAGCCTTCTTATAGTTAAACAGCAATGATCTCTAGTTGATTACATTTTTTAAGGTTGCTGTTTACACGTTTCATGGCTAGTTTGAAGGCAACTCAATTATAATTCTTTAAAATCGAGGAAAATCGAAAATATCGCCGAAATTTGTAATTTTAACCCCCTTTATGAGCATATGAGCAAAAAGAGAACTGAAAGTCAGACAACTTGGACCGAACAAATATATTCCATTTGAACCACATTTTCCTCCACGTAGGTAGTACTGCTTATCCAATTAGTATACAGGAGGAGTAGGATATCCCACTTTCAACAGTCGCCATTTATTATATTTATTTTTCTACAAAAAATTTCATACGCCGTCTATCCTATGACATCTGGTTTACTCACTGTTTTCCTATCTGCTAAAAAGACCATGGGCATTCTGTATGCATTTATTTAGCCAGCAGTTTACTAGAGAAACTACGAATGTAAGGACCAGTTATGGACAACTTCTTGTCGTTAACCAGAAGAGATTTTTTAAAATTTTCAGTTTCCCAAAATTATGGAAAAACCAATAAAAAGACACAATATATTATTTATTTTCATCATATGATATCTAAAATAATCGACTTGGATTTATAAATGTCTCCTGTCCTTTCTAGAAATAATAGCAACAGACCAAATATATCGAAAATAGGACGCACTGTACATAGTGTTACAATAGAAATGTCGTCTATTTAGGGTGTTCCATGGTAAAACATCATGGCAAAACATCACAAAATAACCACCTAAGAAGGCTTCCTAACAGTCTAAGGTGGTTATGGAAGATCATAGCTCTGTTATTGTAAATATAAGAAAAAAATACTTCATATTAAAAGTTGGCCAAAATGATATGAAATATGGTAAAATATTTATAGGGATTCGATTTACAGGGGGTTCGATTTCACGTAACCACTACATAGCTTCGTTGTTTTAAACGTAACATCTGTATATGTGTGCATTTTTGGCTACCCCACTAAAGTTTAGGTTGACTGTTTTACCCGTATAAAGTACGTAAACCCATCGTTTCAGGAGATATTCAACTGTTTTTGAAAAATATCACGATGGCAGCGCTCTAAATATCTCTAAATAGCGTCTAAACCAACAAAACTAGAAACGGTGCCGTTTTAATCTATAATGTTATTGTTGCAAAATGTTGTATACTGGAACCTATACTTTTACAAGTTGCAACATCAGTAACTTTTTTTAAATCTGGAATTACATTAACTTATTCTCGTGAACGACAAGTTAAATAACTTTTTAACTGATATAAGGTTGCCCATATTTATCCAAATACATCAGTTGTCGAGAAAAATCGTTTCTTTTCAAACATTCGTAAGAAAAGAGATTTAAAAGAAGTAAGTAGGCTTTGATAATATTATTTACACCATTTACGCAGAACAATAAACACAGAACGTAGTAATAAAGAAACACGAAAATAACAAAATAACAATAAAAAGTATTACATATTCATAAACCATTTTTCATTCAGAGCTCGAAATTTCTTTTGTTTTGAGTAAAACACAAACAAATTTGATTTGATTGATGACCGTTACACATTGGCTAGTATTTGTAGAAGAACTTCCCGAAGGCTTACTGTGATACGTTGACGCATATTTTCTGTCGTTATTGATGGAGAACTGAAAACTTTATCTTTTATAAATTTCCTTAAAAAAGAAGTCAATTTTAAGATCTAGGAACCTTGGAGACACTTCGATATATGAATTCAAAATTATGGTTTATGTATATGTAATGCGTTTTTTATATAAATTTTAATCTATTATCTTATTATTTATTTTTATAACGAATATATTCTTTCATTATTTTTATTTGCGTTGCGGTCTTAATGCGTTGTGTGCCCATTACTGACAGTAAATACTGTAAATAATATTGTCAAAGCCTACTTGTTCCTTTTAAATATATTTTTTCCGGAACTATGGAAAAGAACATATTTTTCCCGAAACAATGAACAACCTTACATAAGATAAAAGGTAATTTAATTTCGCATTCAACGGTATAAGTTAATGTGAGTCACTCCATTTGAAAAAAAAAGATATTGCTGTTGGAAAACCGTCAGGTGTAGGTTCCAATATTTGTGACACTGAATAATATATATTTTTCAACAATAAAAATGATGAGTCCTTCGTAACGAATGGAACTCTCTAAACCTCACGTCTGTCTTTTGGTTTAGATGCTATTATTTAGAAATATTTAGAATGCTATCATCGTGACATTTTTCAGAAACAGTTGAATATCTCCAAAACAGTGGGCTTTGGATGGTATGTATGGTTAGTAAAGTACACCTAAAATTTAGTGGGGTATCTAAAAATTTACAAATATTCATGATGTTCCATTTAAAATAACGAAGTTGGGTAACGCTTACGTGAAATGGGGCACCCTGTATGACTAGAAATATAAATAAGTACCGCATTATTTTGGGCAGATTATATTTTAAACATTTTTCTTTTATTTACAATATAAGAGAGTTATTGAAAAAAAACATATTAGGTGGAACACCTTAAATATCAAAGTTGGCATTTAAGTAGTATGAATATAAGACTGAACAAGGCTGAAAGTTATAAATATAGAAGGAAAAGGCTGAATAATTATATAAGGCTGAAAATTTGAACTTTGTCTCAATAGATAAAGAAAAAAAGAAGGGTATATCATACATATTACTGTCACCCGATATATAGTCTGTCGCAAATTGGTTATGCATTCATTGGTATCCCGGCTACTGTTGGTTAAATGGGGAAAGTTTTAGAGGATTTTATCACCTCTATTTTTTTTTCAAATTCGATTTATCTGTAATCATTTCCATCGCCATAGTTCCAAAAAACTGAGAAGGTA
Source organism: Aromia moschata (assembly GCA_029963805.1). NCBI lineage: Eukaryota > Metazoa > Arthropoda > Insecta > Coleoptera > Cerambycidae > Aromia > Aromia moschata. Next base: position 259,192 of record JAPWTK010000478.1, read on the forward strand.
CGAAAATACTTTAAAATAGTGCCCCAATGTACTCTCTAAAATATCATTATTATAAGTAAATATTGTCGACCACGTTTCCCGAAAGGCTACATGCGCCAAACAGTATGCACAAATCAAATCAAAACTCCTCTTTTCCAACAGTACCAGTAATATTTTGTTGATCGATATTCGAATATAAATGTATTTTATACTCTCAGCGATCACGAAATATATATCGACGGTTGCAAGGAATACATAAAACAAGTGATCCGTCATCCTCGTAATTTTCATTCAACTGTTTCAGTCTATTCACAAATGATAACGACTGTGCCATTATTGCAAACATCCACACAAAATCAGATAATATGTAAAGACACTACACGTACTCACGAGTTAGTCACTCACGACACAACATTATTTTGAACTCTGGGTTCTACCGTCCACCCGCTCTCATCGAGGTAACGTAAAACACTCGGCACACTCGATGTGGCTAAAACGCATTAAAATATGCCGACTACCAGCACGGGGTGGGATAACAAGTCACAGTGCGCATTACTAGGCAAAGTCAGTGGCGTAAGTATAACGCCGACCCTGCGTTATGGCACACTTTCCGGATCCTAATCATAAGTCAAGAATTACTTGGCTTATAAACTTATTCATCCCAATGTCTTTATAATAATAAAGACATGGGACATTTCCTAAAACGCACCTTCTCCATTTTTCTAAATTATCTTGAAAACGATTGCAGATAAATCGAATTTGTTATTAGTTCATGAAACAAAATCCTCTAAAACTTCTCCTATATAATCATGTTTCTATATTCAACAATAACCGAGACACAAATGCATGCATAGCCAATTTGAGACAGACTTTATAATTTACTAGTTAGTGACTTTATACACACCATAGAGTATGCTCTGTAATCGCCTTTAAAAGTACGGCTAGACACGTAGTACATATAGAAAAATACTGGAGCAATTTTTATATGAGTCAAGCGCACATAAGTTGGCATATTATGTATGTGTATCCGGTGTATTCTCATCCCACTCTGATTTATTACAATTGCAGTGTGCATACAGAAACGAACGACTAAAATAAGAATTGTGTGTCTTACAGGTATGAAGCACTTACTTCGTACATTTCTCAACGACTTAGGCGGAAATCCGAACAAGAAGAACGGTTTAAACGAGACCGTCCTTCACAGCGCCTGTCAGCTGAACCAGACGAAGAGCTTCAGCGCCCAGGAGAGAAGAGCCGCGTGCGTCCAACTCCTCCTATATTGGAAAGGGGCCTCGCTGAATAATGGCTGCAGAGAGAAAGTGGACCTGTCCGCCCAAGATAAGGTAATAACCGCGCGAAATTACTGTGATTTTTTTCATATTTGTAATCTGCCACCTATAAACGAACAGGGCTACTAAAAATTCTGGAAACGGTTCTCTCATATAAAAGCAACTGAAGTTAGGACATACAATTTTGTTATTTTATAATTAGACGTAGTTTTGTATATTTTACTGCAATTGGAATTTCAGTTTTAAGGGGTTATGTGGGTTTCAGAGGTTCAAAAAAAGGGTATTTTTACTATTTTTTTTATATATACAATCATATATTTTATTTAAACAATTCAGCATGTCAAAGATACATATTTAAACAGTATTTTGTGATATTTTTATTTAAAAATTCCGAAAACTCAGCCATTGGTACCTCATCTCCCTTGACATCAAATACCTTTTTTTTTTCACAAATTGTTAATTAAGAAAATTAGTGGACGGTTTCAGCTCTACGGACACCGCGCATTATGTTCTACCCAAAAAAATACATATGAAACCGTCAAAACTAGCCCTATGTGTTTCAACATGTTTCAACATGTTTCGATGATTTTAACTCCCTGCCTACTGGACTATAAAGGTTAAAATTAAATTAAGAAATCTAAAATACCAGAAACAGTTAAAGGTCTGATATTTTCCGGAAAATGGGTCAATTTTTAATAAATAGTAATAAAATAATGACGCGTACCTCTGGAATGCTTGGTAGTTCTGATTTTAATTTGGCTATCAGTTCCTCTCCTTTCGTCACCAACAATTGCGTCATGCGTCGAGGACTTGATGTTTACGATTGTATAACAAACTAAACAATGGGCTTTTCCGTCGACGTTAGTAAAAAGATATGAATCCTCCCATTGGGAATTAAATGGTCTATTATGGTTAGATTGCCTTGGCATTACGATGTCTACGAAGGTCCACTCTGTTAATGACGGACCGATTCTTTTCTCATTAGAATTAGAATCAAGTGTCGCGCGCATCGCGCGCGCGAGTGTGTGTGGGTGCGAGAGAGATATAACAATAATAATATGATGCTGTCTCTGTCGCGCAAAGGCGGCTGCGTTGCGGAGGAGTGGAGAAGGCAGGGGGCGGGCACCGAGTGCTTGTTTTGGAGAGGCCTGCGCTATTGCGAACTAAAACTTCATGATTTGACTAATCATGAAGTTGTAGTCCAAACGCTATCTTGGTAATCCGAACGCTGACAAGAAAAAAACTAGTAGTCAAAAAGGATAAAAAAAGGAAATTGAAGCGCCAAGTTTCTAGTTTTTGAATCTTGTGTTTAAAATATTAGCGTTAGCAGGTTTTGAGTAATCCTAAGAAAACCGTCGAAAAAAAAAATCGAAATGTTTGCTTGTCTTAAGAGGTTCACGGATTTTTTTTTTCGATAATTTTATCATAAAGGTCTTTTAGATAATTTAATTCTCTTTAATTTGATCTATTTTCAAGCCCTATGCGATGTTTTTTCGCTGACGTATCGCGGTTCAAAGCAAAAAAATCATTGTTGACTTTGATAATAAATTACTCGGAAAATAATGAACATACAGACAATTCAAGAAGGGTTTTGAAAACTGAAAAATATCTTTTACAAGTAGTAGTGATTGTTTTAATCAAAAAAAAAATCTTTCGAAACTAAATTATTGACAGTTTCAGTGCTGCGATTTTTCTTTCGTAGTGCTCGGAATGATTGAAATTGTCGTTTGTGTTTGAAGTTGTCGATCAATGTAATATCGATTTTTCACTTTTATGTTCTTTTTTTTTAAGGTAAAATGGTTTTATTTAGCAATAATCCATATTTGTATAATCAAAATACGTTGCTTATTGTAAAAAAAAAATGAAAAAAAAAACATTTAAAAAAATCCACAATGCTCCATAGTTGTCAAAATATTCTTTTTTTTTTTTTGACTGAACTGACTTAGTTTTAAATGTCAGTTTAAAAATTAATTAAAACAGGTTCATATTACCCCCTCCAATGGATCATTGTATTTCATTCCACAAATCCTGAATTTTTACTGAGTTCAAGAGAGTTCAGAGTCCAAATTGTTTACACAAGTTTTCATTAAAAAAAAAAAACAGTTTTGTTAAACTAACCCACATACTAATCGATATTAGAAAATTTCAAATCAAACTATTTACTCAACGATTGTGAAGCATTATTGAAAACAATTTTTTTTTTCAAAAATTTTCAAAAAATTGTCAAAAAAATTTTAATTTCTTTTTTTTACAATAATTCACATTTTTTGGTAATGCAAATATGGATCCTATTGCTGAAAAAAACTTTTTTAAATTACAAAAATGACAAAAAAAGTGAAAAATCGATCCAGACATTGTTTTTTAGCACAAACGAAAATTTCAATCATTCCGAGCACTATGAAAGAAAAAATCGGAGTGCTTTGAAACCATCAGGATTTCTTATATTGAAGTCCGTGGATCTCTTAAGAAACACGTAAAAATTTCGATTTTTTTTTTCTATGGTTTTCTTATTACTGAAAACCTGCTGAAGCTAAAACATTTTAAACTCAAAATCCAAAAACTAGACACTTAGAGGTTCAATTTCTTTTTTTTTCTATTCCTTGCAACCATTTTTCCCAAGTTAAAATAACCTAGTTAGGTTGAAAATAACCTAATATATCCCTTATTTCTGCGCCTAGTTGTAGAACGTCGCCGGCATTTTTTTAAATGACAACACATTTTTTTTTTCAACGGATTGAGAGAGATTTATATATATTTTCTGCGAGTAGTCGTGTAAAAAATGTAATATGTTGAAGACGAAAATTCTTCAGAAATTAGACTTAAAGTTATCACGTAAAGTTATCACGCAAATAATAAAAATAAGCCTTGTAGTAAACTCTCTCTAACGAGGAAAGTGACTGAACTGTTCCTCCGATTTTCATAAAATTTTAGTTCTAGAAGTTCACTTCTATAGAGCACTGAAAACCTTAGCGAAACGATTTTTTTAATTGTGAAAAGATTTGTATGTACCAGATGAACAAAAAACCAATGTACATACATTGTCATCAATGTACCGGGTGGGCAAATTTCGATGTTTTTTATAGGGTATCTCGGTAACTGTAAGGGCTATGGAAAAATGAACCCACCTTTCCCGACCTCTTTTTTCGAGATAAATTCATTGGTAAAAACCAGAATTTGCTATATCTTTTCGTTTTCGAGTTGTAAACGAAAATTGATTTTTTTTGAGTTTTCGATTGGTGTCGATAACTCGGTTGTTTGTATAATTAGAAGAAATCTGTTTGCACGTTCTACAGGCACTTTTTTAAGTAGAATAGGATTTCCTTAACAGATTTTTTATATCTTGTGTAGTTTTCGAGTTATGGCATAAACTTCTATTTTTTTTAAATGGAAACCATAGTTGGCTATGATTTAGCTAAAAAGAGGATTTTTTTCTCTTTACAACGATATATAGTTTGTGGGGTCTATGATGAGTGTTTATGCGGAAACAGTTAAAAATTTTAATTTTTTGTATAGGTATACTTACTTTGTTATTTCTTTGCAGGAAGAGTAAGTTTCTATAGTAACACATTGTTACAACAATGTTTTAATAATAATAACTGTTGCTATGGAAATTTACTCCTGCGAAAAGTAACATAAATACATAGTAACAGTCGTATATAATGAATGGTATATTAAACTTAAATAACTAATTATGACATATTAGTGACTAATTAATAATTAATTATAACATATTCATAACAAGAAAGTTTAACACACTTAACAATCAAATTTGTAACAAATAATGTATGTAAAAAATACGATACAATATATTTTACAAAAACAAAACTAGACAGATTAAAAAAAAATACGAGCATGATTATTTACCTAAAGTTTTCAAATTGTCGTCCGTTGTTTGCGATGCACAGTTCACATCGCTTTGAAACACTTTTTGTTGCATTATAGATGTGAATATTTGAAACGGAATTCAGACAGTCTATAAGATTTTCTCTCAGTTGAACCAGTGTATTATTTGTCTTTTTGTATAAATTGTCTTTAATGGTTCCCCAAAAAAAGAAATCTAACGGTGAGAGATCTGGCGACCGAGGAGGCCACTTTACTGGCCCATTGTTCCCTATCCATTTCTCCCCAAAATTAGTATTTAATAATTCCGAGATTAAATTAGTATTATGGGGTGGTGCCCCGTCTTGTTGAAAAAATACATGTCGTCTTTCGTTAAGTGGCAAGTTGTCTAAAAATTCTTCTACTATGTGGTAGTTTATCATATTGTAATACCGTTGACCATTTAAATTGTCATCATAAAGTTGGTAAGCTAAAATGCGGTTATTATATAGGGCACACCATACACTAAAACCGAAACGTCCTTGATTTTGAACATCAACAGTCTGATGAGGATTATCTTCAGACCAATAATGTTTGTTGTGTCGGTTGAAAATTCCGGCACTACTTACGTAACTTTCATCTGTCCAAATGGTATTTTTTAAAAATAATTGGTCTTGCTCAATTTGTTGTAGGTACCAATTGCAGAAATCCAGTCGGCGTTCAGGATCAGTTGGAAGGAGCTGTTGTTGTTTCCTTATTGTATAAGGTCTAAATTTGTGTTTTTTTAAAACTGAAAGTGCTCTTCGTCGCGATATACCAGACTCTGCTTCAATTTGCCTACTTGAAATTGAAGGATTTACGACTACCATACCAACAACATTTATGGCAACATCCTCAGCATCTTGAATACGATAATTTTTTGGTCTTGGTTTATTAAATCCTCCGTATTCAACGAGGTTTTCTTTTAGTCTACCAAAGATGGACATATTAGGTTGTCTCCTTTCAGGGTAGCGATTAAAATATGCTTCCGATGCAGCTTCAGAATTATATCCATTTTGAATAAAACACTCTAGCATATTAAACTTTTCGTAATTTTGATACGCCATCGCGCCTTGTCAATTTCTTTAATCGAAACTTTAAAACTATAATGCAAGCAAAAACCAAACATAAACAATTAATCAAACAGTAATGTGTAACTGTGTATTTACATCCCAATATCCAACTGTTCTGTTTTCAAAATGACAGGCGCCTACTGTGCAAAATCATTGAAATTACTATACTGTCCTTTATTAGAAAACATATGTTTTTAACTGTTTCCGCATAAACACTCATCATAGACCCCACAAACTATATATCGTTGTAAAGAGAAAAAAATCCTCTTTTTAGCTAAATCATAGCCAACTATGGTTTCCATTTAAAAAAATAGAAGTTTATGCCATAACTCAAAAACTACACAAGATATAAAAAATATGTTAAGGAAATCCTATTCTACTTAAAAAAAGTGCCTGTAGAACGTGCAAACAGATTTCTTCTAATTATACAAACAACCGAGTTATCGACACCAATCGAAAACTCAAAAAAATCAATTTTCGTTTACAACTCGAAAACGAAAAGATATAGCAAATTCTGGTTTTCGCCAATGAATTTATCTCGAAAAAAGAGGTCGGGAAAGGTGGGTTCATTTTTCCATAGCCCTTACAGTTACCGAGATACCCTATAAAAACATCGAAATTTGCCCACCCGGTACATACTATATCCACGAAAGTTATATAGTATGCATACTATGGGATAAAATGCCATTACTGCAGAAGGAATATATAGAAAAAATAAGCTTATATAATTGTAGAATTATCGAATGAAACAAAAATCTACACCATTTATTTGCATTTTTCTCTTAATCACTACTGTGTCAGGTAGGTGTCATGGATTTTTAGAAAAATTGATTTTTTCGTTGTATGTTGCTCAGCAACCGATAGTCTTGAATGGCGTAACGTCGTTAGCCTAATGAAATAAATTGGCCCCTTAATGCGTTAAGTATAGATATTGAATGAGACAATACTTTATAGTTCATAAATATTATATGTAAATGGTAAACAATGTAATCAATATTTTCAATTCATATTCTCACATTGTACTTTTGAAATTGATTAAGCTAAGTTGGCCATGTCTACTTGTTTATAAATGTTACATGTATTAATAAAACCAGTTTAAAAAAGTTGTTCCCTTGATGACAAGAATGGCTATTATGGAGGTTGTTAGCGTTATCTAAATTCAAATTTATTGGCAAAATGTCCGGTCACATCACGTTTTCAAAATATATTCAAAATACATATGCTAATCCCAAAATCCCTGGTATCGGTTCTAAAGCTGCTTTAAGTCCTAATGAAAATGTGCACCTTGTTCATCACTCATGCTTACGAAAATTATTTAATGAGATTTTAACGAAATAAGCCCACGTACGATTCATCAACCCACAACGTCGTTATTTTTCCAGAAGCAAACATCTTTAAAACTACATCGAGTGTTTGCATGAATGCGAGATAATAGTTTTTCAATATATAGGGTGGGCCATTTTAATGTCCCCACCGGAATTTCTCAGAACCTAAGCTAGATGAAAAAAAAAGTTTAGACAAAAGTTGGAGGGGGCAGAGGAGGCCACGCACTGGTGCCAATGACCTTAAATCTGATTTTCAAGGTTATTTCAAGGTCAAATTGGTGTTTTAAATGGGAAGACCTTCTTTTGACCCCAGATTTGAAGAGCGGGGAATTTTACGTCCAAAATGATACTTGTCAACAAGGTCATGGCAAGGTCGAATGAAGGTCATATTTTCGAAAATTGTTAAACAACGAGGGTTAGATATCACCACCTTAACAGAAACATAATTTTCGACGAATTTCTCTTGATTTTGTTTCAAATCAAAGGTCAAAAGTAGGGTTTCACGCTTGATAAATCACTTTGACCTTGAAATAACCTTCAAAAAGCGGGTTAAACATCAAGGTCATTGGTATCAGGAAGTGACCTTATTCGACCCTGACAACTTTAATCAGAAAAATTTTACTGTGTCCAATCTCTATCCCGAGCTAGCCCTCGTTATATAACAATTTTCGAAAATTTGACCTTCATTCGACCTTGTCATGACCTTGTTGACAAGTACCATTTTGGACGTAAAATTTCCCGCTCTTTTCAAATCCGGTGTCAAAAGTAGGTGTTCCCATTAAAAAAAACACTTTGAACTTGAAATAACCTTGAACATCAGTTTCAAAGTCAGTCATTGGCACCAATGCGTGCCAATGCAGGCAGTCCCCCTCTGCCCCCTCCAACTTTAGTCTAAAGGTTTTTTTCGTATCTAGCTTAGGTTCTGAGAAATTCCGGTGGGGAGATTAAAATTGCCCACCCTGTATATAGTCACAACTTACACGTTTTTATTACATTTTTACTGCTCTAAGAGAACCATCCATGTAAGCTCTGTAAGAGCCATGAATATTCTTACCTTTTATTTAATTACTAAATTATTATCAGATTTTGATTGTCATTTTTTTTCCATTTTGGCAAATACGTACTCGACTAAGTCATTTTCTTATTACTAAAGACTTATAAATTTAAGATTTGGATAAAACTATTAAATAATATTTTGCAATCAAAATTTTTACAGAGGCATTTTGAGGGATAGTAGCATTTCTGTGATATATTTTCGCTAAAAAAATACTTTTGACAACTGGACGAAATATTAACAACTTGGCGAAAGTTTTAGGAGACAGACGTGCGTTTTGTAGAGTAATCAGAAAAAAATTATTGCGTTATCATCTGCTTTTTCATTATCAAGTTATTGGCTTGTACACCTAAAAATCGGAACGCTTCGTATACTCATAGCCAATTAATAGAATTATTATAAAAAACCTAGCAAAGTAAATATACTATATATTTTAAAAACACTAGAGCGAAAAAATTAAATTTTACGAACTGTTAAGCATGCGTAAAAGTAATACTTTAAGAACTGTTGTAGAAGAAAAGTTTTTCTTTCCAGGAGGGAAATACAGCCCTACATTGGGCAGCACAGACTGGCCTTAAAAGATGTGTAGAACTATTATTAACGCATGGAGCTCCGCTCTTCGTAGAAAATAATGATAAGTTAACACCATGCGATTTAGCCATGAGGGGATCCCATCATGATATAGCAAGACTACTGGAAAGTAGAATGGTTTTTGTAAGTATTATACGAATCCATCTTATAATTTTTTTACTACTCGTAGATTCCATTCCACACTTTTCCACTTAACTCCCGAAAGCACACTCTAACGGTAAATCCACTAAGCCCACAAAACTAGAATAAAGCCTTAATACACTTAACGATGTTTTACATGAAATACTTGACAACAAAACAGTGACAACAAAACTTGACTACAAAACAATCAAAGAGACCAAAGATGATTTGACCAAAGTCTCAAGAATACAAGCATACATACATTCAAGCTCCCTTTACAGCACTTAACTTTTTATTAAGCATTATTATAATAAAAAAAAGTAACGAATTTTAATTTATGTTAATTTACATAAAACTGGTATGCAAACCCTTACACTCGTAAAACTTTTGGACTGGAAAAATGTAGGATATTATTTGAAATAAACAGGCTATATCGATACGAAGAGGGCAAAATGTAACATAATTAACACCTTGTGGAGCACCTGATGTTCTACGTCATGACAAAAATTAAAATACCCAAAAAACGTTATGGTGCGTCAAATTGGTGCGTTTATAATATTTAATTTATGTATAATCATATATCTGGTGTCTTACCACGGTGGGCCTATGTCGAAATCGCAAAAACTACGAAAACTCAAATTCTGAAAATATGGCGGCAAATTATCTAAAATATTTAGGAGATCTGGGGATTCAACTTATGGTATACCGGAAGTAGATGTCAACTTGCTTATTTTAATTGAGACACCCTGTATATTTTTGCATTTTTGTATCATGTGGATAACTTTAAAGACATTTCGCATACTATATTATACCTATAGCTATATCCAATAGTTTTCGAACTCTTTACAACTTTACTCTAAATTATAAACGATTTTTAAATTTATTATTATAAATAATTGAATCGCTATATGCATAAACAACGCATGTCCATTTTTGTCCAAAATGAGTTTATGATGAAAATTACATCTACATGGGTAAATTCATTTGGGACCACACACGTCCTAATGCTAGTTTGTAATAAACACCAATATATTTCAGAGATACTACACAGAAACAGCATACGTCCCTGACATGTGAGGTTGTTGCTTAGCGCGTGTTATCTCGCTTATCTAGCGAGCATCCGTGTTTTGATTTTAGACAGTTAGGCATTATACAGTTGATTGTTTTGGCGGTTCTGTCTTATTATCAGGACATGACTCAACTGCACCTCTTTAGCGATAATTGCTGGGGGGCAAAACAAAAATCATACCTTAGTACGCATGCTCCTTGCATTAACCGATACTGCCCAATTTTCGAACATTATTCACTATTTTCCAGTCAGGGGACATTCATTCCTCCCCTGTGACAGAAACTGCGATAATAAAACGCAAATTAAGAAAAACCGATAGAATTTTCATAGTTCAACAACAGAGCTTATTGAACACCACCAACAAGTTTTCAGTGAAAGTTACAACAAGCGATGCATGTAGTTAACTTTAAAGATTGGTGGCCAAAGTTTTATATAAAAAAAAAACTATATATCTGAGGAAACGATTTAAAAAAGCGTACCACGAAATTCGAAAGTGAATTTTACCATAAGTACCTACTCGCAGTTTATTTACGAGAGCGAAAATAAGGGATGTGTTGCTGTCTTGGAATTTATCGACAGAGCTTATAAGCATACGTTCAAACTCCAGCAACCAGGTAAAATGATGACGACTTTTCCATCTGCTGCAGCATATCCACTAAAAAAAGTTCAATAAACTGGAACATATAAAAAAATGCGCTGCGTTTGTGGAGGAAGATTTTCCAGATTTATGCAACGATACTTCTATGGCCTACTACCACCAATTAGAGAATAAACATAATAATGTGTAAACTTTCTATAATATACTTTTATTTTAAAATAGAACGTTTCTTAAATCCAAGCTACGCAGTAACGACACATGTCCATTTTTTTGAAAAACTAGGAAATTTAAATTATATTTTTTAATTTAAGTCGGATTATCACTTCCTTAGGATCACTTTAAACTATCGTTTTGGCCTTTTTAATACGATTTATATTGCCTGGAATAGACCTCGCAGTGTTTTTTTCATTTCCTCTAAAATTAGTTTTTTGGACATGTGTTGTTTCTGCATATAGCGATTCAATTATGAAACTTTGTAGAATATGTATGGTTTTTCAAACATGAACTGAAATGGTCCTACCTGGTATACTGTTTCGAACAAATATACAAAATTATTTTGAATATCGAATTGAGATTCATTTTTTTTAAATACTTGAAACTTACTAGTTTTCTAATGGACTTGTATTCACCTCTCAAAATAAGAGCAACTTCCTGTCAGATTGTCCAATTGTTGCCAATAAATAATTTTCATATATTTTTTTACATTATTTCAAATACGATTTTTATTAAATTTAAATAGCTAATTTGAAAATTAAAAAACAATAAAATATAATACTTTAGATGTATCAAAGTACTAGAGTGCGACATTTTTAAACCATTGGGGTCTATGGTCAATTTCTTTCATGATATTCGTTGTTAAAAGAATCGTATTTGAAGCAACGAAAATGAATTATCTGAAAATACAATGAAAACTACTGAACTTAGTCATAGGCCTGATCCTAATTATTTTGCATCGAAAAATATTGAATATACTGGTAGCTATGTATAGGATACCACATGCAAAATTTGTTTTAATGTTCCGCAGAATCCAAAACTGCAATATGCACGATGTTCCACTTAAGATAATCAAGTTGATATTTACTTCCAAAGTGAAAGTTCAAGACAACTCAAAACATTTTAGTTAAATAGAAGGTAATATTTCATAATTTTAATACTCACAGTCTATGCGATTTCAATATAGAAAAGGAAAAATTAAAAGAACGCAGAAAAAGAGAAAGTGAATGAAACCAAAAAGAAAAGCAAATGCAAGTTAAGAAAACAAAGGTTGAAAAAAAAAGGTAGAGATCAAAACAAAAAGACTAAAATAGAGCAGGCGATGATTAACTGGAAACTCTATAAGTGCCAATCAGCGCAGAAATAACAACATAATATATTAGAAAGAAAAGTTAAATGGTAATTACTTGCCCTAATAAAGCACACAAAATCTATATTCGTTTATTTCAGTGGAATACGGATTTTGTGTGCTTTAAATAATATTTTAAATGATTTAATAATTTAAATAGTCTCGGAAACACCAATTCTGACTCGTGTGAATCGTGTGGTAAAAAATGAATTCGTTTGTGATAAATGTGGTATCACCATTAATTGTAAAGAGATCGTAAAGGAGACAAGGAAAAATAGTGATTGATTAATATTAGGAATTTAGTTTATATATTATAACATACACTTTTTATATAAATAAAGATTATTTTAGAATAATTTTTATTTTCCTTTATGTCCCTTTTAGTATTCTATAAGCTATTAACTATTTTTGTAACAAAAATATTAATTCTGTATGTTATAATAAATAAAAGTGTGCCTTATCAGAAAACATAAACATCCAGAATGTCCATTATTGGATCAACAAGTGTCAAATTAGGATAGGTACAAAAATAACTATTCATTACTGGCGAAAATACCTGTGTTATAATTAATTTAATTTTCACATACTTTGCTTGTTTTAGGCAAAACAAAAGCCATACTAATGTAAAGGAAAAACTCCAATATTTATTTTTGCCTATAACATATTGAAAAAAATGCTTATATTACTACAGTGCAAAGGGCTTGTATAAAAAGTAATATCATAAAGTGTCTATAAATGGTGACATTACCACGACGTCATATTTTCATAATTCTAATACTCACAGTTTATGCAATTTCGATATAGGCCCACTGACAGGACACCCTATGTAAATAAGTATGTAACATTAAATCTCTTTGTAGGCGGATAATGCAGATGTCGTTAACGAGGATGAGACTATTAACGAACAAGAAGTATATAGTGGACTGAGAAGTCAAGATTTACAAGAGGCCAAGGATCAGTTACTTGTTGATACGTCTGATATGTTGAAAATACCACTTTTTACAGCGGAAGCTTTGTTAAGAGATAATGGTAAGCAATTTTGAGTTTAAATACATTTTCTAATGATATTATATAAACTAATATGATATACAGTGTCCACCAAAATGTCTGCACAGTATGTATGTTTTTTTATTATGTGTTTATTTTCAAAAATTCTCTGTGCCATTACTTTATGCCATAATTTTAACCAAAAAAAAAGCTAAACATAGTGGTTATTTAAATTGAAAAAACAACAAAAGTTTTCAATTTTCCACAAAGATTGTCTACAAAATCTAAAGCTCAGATTTTATTAGGATCGAAGTAGGTTTCTCTCAGTTTGCAAAATGACAACTATTACAAATAATTATATATGTTATAATTATATTTATATAATTATATCTGTTTGCCATGGTTTAATGTTAAAACATTCTCAAATGTCTCTCTGTGCCTTTAAAAATCGAGATGGGTGCAACGAATAATCAAAAGTATGCAATTAATGTTTTATCCATTTGGGGAACAACAGCAATATAAACTTTTAATATTATTAAGGCATCCATTTGAACAATGGTCTGGTAAGATCTAGAGCGGTGCAGAACTGCGACTTGGAAAAAAAACATTAGATTGAAGCAGGAATTATTTAGGGAGATTCATCACCCCCATTTACCTGTTGTAACTATTTGTCTTGAGATACCTATAGGAGGTGTTTCTACCTTTTTGCTCAAACATTTAATTATGGGTTTGCTGTCTGGATTCCATGTATGTTATCATCTGACCAGAAAGCGAATAGGGTACTCAGTTTGTGAGTACTGACACCAGAATGGTCAAGATGAAGAGGATGATTGGGTTGTACCAATCATCCTCCATCCTGACCATTATCACTATACATACAACTTACACTACAAAGATGAAGCAGCAAGACGCACAGTGGAGCCGAAAAAAAAGAGGCTCACCATAGAAATCATGCGATTAAAAGTCAGCTGCTATCGTCATAGTCCAAGAGCCCAGTAATTTTTTCTACCTTGTAGACGTACACGATTCTAATGTTTTATAATCGATTCGTCATAAAAACCTGTCCCCAAAATGACAACGGTGCCAGTGCAAATCCTGCCGAAAGCATTTTTTATTAACTAATAATTGGCCCTTTTTTTCAAATATGTACCTTTTGTGGCCTACCCACTTCTAAAAAGCACTAGAGTGTTCATATGAATACATAGAATAAGAAAAACTCACGGTGCCGGGTTCCATTCTGCCGAAACCCTCGGCACCATGGCGATAAAGGGGGTGGCAAAACGTAATTAACTACCTTTTGCATCCTACACAAAAAAGTCATTAACAAAAATCGTAGGCAGGGACCTAATGAATTGTAAAAACCAACGGTGCCATTTGTCATGTTGCCGGAAACCGTCGGCACCATGGTTTTTTTCGGCGCGCGCTCCGACCAATTTTTGTTATCGCCGCTCTTTTGTACGCGAGTGATTTATTTTTGTTTTTGAATAAATCGAATCTTTTATAGTCTCGCGTCATTATTTGACGCAGTTACAATTTCAACAAATCTTGATTAACAATTTTTTCGAATTCAGTTTTCCAAAAATGTATGTATTAGTCTGACTATTTATTTTTCAATAGTATTACATAGAAATTAAAATATTCAATCAATAAAAAATTTCAATTTTACACAGCAAATAAGTGGTTTTCACGAGTTTGAAAGTGTTAAAAATTCAAAAGTAGAAAGAGTTGCCAAATCTGTCAATCCTGGATTGTGGTTTGCAAGAAGACTAGACTTCTTGGTCGTTTGCTTCATTTGAAAATCCTGACATACAATTTTCAACTGAGACTCAACTTCACTGAGTTGACTTTCAGTTCAATTCAAATTTCGCCTTCAAAGCTAAAAATTCCGAAATTAGCTCACGAAGCTACGCACGTGAGGTCATGGAACATTCTATGTCTTTGGACCCATGACGTCATGCGTCACATACATGATGCTCGATAGAGTTTTTCCCTACCCCAGATTTTGCCCCTTCATGTTATACGTCGGGCCGGCGAACAGATGTAGTAACCGCGTGACGTGACTCATGACGCAATATTTTCCAGGGGCAATCCCATAATAAAGACCAATTCAGGTCATAATAAAGACATAGAATGTCAAAAAAACAAAAATATATTTCGATTTACTTATATGTTAATAAAAAACGTTTCCCATCACGGGTTTTCAACTCGTTTCATATATTAAATCGTATTTTCACAATTCCATTTCTGCTTCCGATATGTCTTATTTATTTTTATTTTCATATAATGACCAATAATTATTCAAAAAGAAGAAGGCGAAGAACGAAAGAGAATTGTTAAACATTTGTTTTACACGTGAGTTTTACGTGTTAGACACTGTAAACCCGGCAACGTGTGTTTTTCTTATTCTATGCATTCATATGAACACTAGTGCTTTTTAGAAGTGTGTAGGTCACAAAAGGTACATATTTTAAAAAAGGAACCAATTATTGATTAATAAAAAATGTTTTCGGCAGGATTTGCACTAGCACCGTTGTCATTTTGGGGACAGGTTTTCATGACGAATCGATTATAAAACATTAGAATCGTGTACGTCTTCAAGGTAGAAGAAATTACTGGGCTCTTAGACTATTATAACAATTTTTGACTACGAAGGATGTTTATCCACAAACTACATAGTTCTATACGTACCTATTACAGTTAACTGCGAATTGTGACAAAGAAATTCTGTAGCAGTTAATGAATGATCATATCTCCAAAGAGCGATTCCAGTTAATCGGCAAATGGAAACTTCATCACGGTATTGTTGGGCATCACGCCTAATATTGTGATGAAGTTCTTAGTAAAAATATTAAATGTGTACCACACCCGCCATATGGCCTGGCAGCTTCGTGTAACTTTTATCTCTTCCCTCAAGCAAAAAAGGAATTAAAGAATGGTGTTCCCATCAGATTCAGCGATTCTGAGGAAGCTGCAAAAGAATGGATTTTATTGTCTTTGAACAGTGGCAGTATTATCGGCAAAAGGTTTTTGCTCTACGGAGAAACAATACCGGGTGCGCCATTTGACTTGAGATATCTAAAACGGCGCATTAAAAATATTTCAACTAAGAGTTGCTTGGTTTAGGAGTAACTAAATGGCCATACGACTTTTTGACCTTGACAACGTTTTCAACGTCATTTGAAGGTTACCTTTGTTTTTTAATGGAAGCCAATATTTCTCTATTGAGAATTTCAAACCATAGAAAAATGAGGGTATTATTTGAAACATTTTTTTTTATCCGATGCAAAGGAAACTTTTTGGGACATAACCAATATATCACTGACAAATATACAATTCAGTTGATAAAATTTCACCACATTTATCACACACGGTGAACCTTTTTAAAATTCTAAAATAAAAATACTGGTCGGAGACAAAATAGTGGTGAAAATCTTTCACCAGTATTTTTTAGGAATGGGGTGAAATTTTATCAATTGGTTTGGATATTTGTCCCTCTCACAATACTCCCATTTTTGCGTATATTAATATTTTTAATAGAAAAATCTTTGGTCTTTCTTCTTTTCTGACATGCTTTACCTGAACTTTTTGATATATTTCACCTTTTCCCTTTTCCTTTTGACCGTTTTGATCTTTCTCATCATCTTAATCTCTTTGACCTCTGACTTTTTAATACCACTCAACTTCTTTAGCTTTTTAGATCTGAATTATTAAGGCTGTCAAATCCAACCATAATTTTTGGGAAACAAATTATTTACATTAGTGTTGATATATTTTTTTTTTTGAGCCAATTAATTATTAGGTAATAAAAACATACATTACACGCGTCACGATTACACGCGTCACGATTTTCGAATTTCGCTCACTCTATCTGAAAATTAGTGTTTCCGAAACACGTGCAACTTCTTCCTGCGTAATAATTCTGCATCCTACAGACATCCTCCTTTTCGGCTGCTTAGGTCGTCTGTAATGAATGCTTTGAATAACACGTTTTTTGATCACCAGAACCCGTAGGTTAATAATAGATTCCAGGACAGGTCTTATGGCGACTGGAATACTGTCATATATGCCACATTAATGAAGCACATCATTAACTCTTGTATATACTTGTATGTACATAGTACACTCGCAGTTCAATCAAATAACGCTATTATATTCCGGAATATAACCCGTCTGTCGTGTTGTGCGCCCCACTCTAACCAAATTGCGGCACGTGCCAAAGATCTCGAACATGAACATAATTTACATTTGTTGTTAGTATTAGTTAAACTACGCTGGTCAATGCATCATTCGTGTGCACAAAACCTCGAATAAGTTTGTAAAAATGTCGGGACAGCGTTCGTCGAATGTTACGGTGAAGCGTTGGATAAACAATTTTACGAAGCTGACTGCTAATGGCAGTGAACTTCATTTTACCGTATGTTTTACCGTGTGGCAGTGAACTTCATCAGTTTAAGTGACAGTGTACTGACGTGGCACCCAAAACCAGCTGTTATGCAGCATGTTGCTACAGACAAATATAAAGCTCGTGTAAGTGTTAGTGTGAGTGCGGGAGACAGACAGAGAACAATTTAACTTTGATTTAGTCAACATCATTTTGACTAAATCAATTGTAGCGTGTAATATTCAATTCGCTAAATTAGATCGCCACAAGTTCAATTTGTCCAGAACGCTGCGATTGGAAAGTACGGCGAAATTAGTCTGCCTGCAGAAATAACTCTTAGACGATTATACGTAGCTCCACTGTGTGAGGACATAAAAAAACACATCGTCTCGGAATTGCACGACGAACCTATACTATTGACGAAACGACGAATGTTAAAGGACAGAACATAGCTAACGTAATAATAATTGGGGGACTGTATGAGGCAAAAGCCCTGAGAGGAATGATATCTTCAAGGGTGTGGAAAGCACAAATGCGGAAACAATTAGTGAGTGTGAGTCTACAGTCACTATAGGGCGAGGAGAACTTTAAAGTGAATAAACGCCATGCGTTTCTACTATTATCGGATGCGACGGATGCTACATGAAGGTGATTGACCGGCGTTTAAAAGGGAGGTACTAGTTTATTCCATGTTATTGATTATTTATGGAAACTCGAGTGGTAGTACGGACACGTTATATGCAAGTTCTGTGTTTTGGGACTATAATTCCTTTGCCGATTAGTTGGGCTACAACAATCACCATCACATGTATAAGGTAAGACCTGTTTAACATTTCGTAACATTACTGATAGTGGTAACCTGGATCCGCCTCTACTAAAGTAGGCATATCTTATTAACTTTCGGGCTTGATAAGATAACGTGCCTCTGCTGGAACCAAGAAGAGAGCGGTGTTTATGCGATTTAATATTTTTTTAAATTTATATTTTGATATAATTTATGCGATTCTGCGTCTTTGTCGTCGTTCCTTGTTCCATTTTTCTCAAACAGATCGAGCTAGCGAACTTCGAACATCGTGATGTGTTTATGTGTTTCTTCTGCTCCGCTAAAATCCATATATTTTTATTTGTAAAAGAATCAGTTCTTCGTAAACTCAAAATTCGGCCAAGACTTTTTTAAACCTATTTTTTTGGCTGTTCCCTCCGAAACCTTGCGGATGTTTGTTGCGGAACCTTTATAGATGTTCACACACACACACACATCCACACAAATACGCGCACACGCACACTCACACACACGCCCCAAATCGACTTCCAAATTATGTTTACTTGCAGCAATATGTAATTCTATAAATATGGCTATATTTTTCACAATTCTCAGCTGTACGACATTGCTTCGTGAGACTTTATGTCACCACTAAATAGGGAGAAGGGAATTCATCCCGACGTACTACGCATTATATCTAATCCCCTTCCCTCCACTTTCTCTAAACTGGAATGACCCATCAGCTCTTCGGAAGATCGGATATAACAGTATTTCATACCTGTAAAGAATTCCGACTACAAATGCAAAGGGTAAAATCTGGAAAATGTGAAACCTGAAAATAACATCCGCAGAAGAAACGGAAAAAAGAGTAAAACATGACAGAAAATCAGTCGGAAAAAATATCGCGAACATGGATGTGGAAGAGAAGATTCTGCTGTACATATGATTTCTTTTCGAACATTCCTCATTTCAAACAATTTTTTTAAACAATTCGAACAGACCGGATCGGATTTTTCGCCGCGCGTAAAAAAACTAGCCCCTACATTCAACGCCGATTCAAATAGAACAGTAGATATTGGCGCTATAGTCCATACGATATTTTCGATGCAGAGTTTTGTGAAGAATTTTTAAATTTGTCATTTTCCACCTTCGAACGACGGTTCGGCAAAAAAACACAAAAAACGTGATTGGGTCCACCGCGATGGGAATTGTTCGGCAACTCGGAACATTTCTCACCTTAGCGAGAATACGTATGTCTACAAAAAAATTAGTGCCTAATAATTACTTTGGTGCTCATGTAAAGTATTCGGTTTTAAAATAATTTTATTTTATTTCATTTTGGAGCATCTCTTTGTATCCAGAAAGTGTATCCCAGGTTTTTGCTTGAAATAAATCTGGTTAAGGGTAAAAATGTTTTCAATCAGCTAAAATCCTCTTCTCTGAGATGAAGTAAACCCAAATTAATTCTAAAGTATCGCAACGTAGTCTTTCAGTAAAACCCGTTTACTCTGAAAGCTGAAAGATACTAATGAGCGTCAGTTTGATGTAAATTGCTATTATGTTTTCGGGCTGATTACCCTTCCTTTCTTCACAGTTTATCAACTGCCTTGTTATAATTATCTTGACTTTTAAAACTCGCTGGAGAAACGTTTTTCGTTAAAATCGACTCGGTTAAAAAGCGCGTAACAAAAAAACAATTATATTTTACCGCATTATCTTTAAGAGAGTGATAGCTTAGAGCGTTAGCCCAGGGCAAATGAAAAAATGGTGTCAAAGCTTTTATTGAGCCACATTTTATATCCCTAGGCCCTGAGGCTGTGCGTCCCCCACGAGCGGTGCAAATGTGTGGAAAATTTCAATTTTTCCGAATTCTCTGGGGAACTAAACGAGGTCTTACTTCTGATTCAGTTTAATCTCAGACTGCATACAATGATGCTAAAAAAGTTTAGAGCTGGTACTGTCACATAAAACCGACTAAAGCTAGGACATCCAATTTTAGCATGACGTTATAATTAGATCAATTTTTGAATACTTTATTGCAATTGGTAGCCAAATCGATTCACACTTGTTTTTATGCATACATATGATTTCTTCATTTTGTTTTACATGAGAACAGACATACAGGGTGTCCAAAAAGTACCGGGACGGTCGATTATCTCAAAACCAATGCGAGAAAACGAAAAAAATGACCTCCACAAAAGTTGTTTGAAAAAAACGAGTTTAATGGATACCTTGACCTTGACCTTGGCCGTGACCTTAATGGTTTTTTCAAGGTCAACTTGAAAAAGTCAAATAGAACCCCATATTTTTGACACCAGATTCTTACGGAGCGCGAAATTCTACGTTCAGATGTGTATCCATGTCTTAATATGAACATGACCTCTAGTGGTCATTTTGAGGTTTAAATACGTTTTTAGTCCAGCACAGCCTGGAAATCGTATTTTTAATGAAAAGTGACCTCAACAAAAGTTATTTGATCAATAAAGCGAGTCTAATGGTGACCTTGATGGCTTTTTCAAGGTCAACTTGAAAAAATCAAATAGAACCCCATATTTTTGAGCCCAGATTCTTACGGAGCACGAAATTCTACGTTCAGCTGTGTATATATGTGCCTCTAGAGGTCATTTTGAGGTCAAATGCGTTTTTAATCGTACAGTAAATCGTATTTTTAATGAAAAATGACCTCAATAAAAGTTGTTGGATCAATAAAGCGAGTCTAATGGTGACCTCGACCTTCAAGTACTAATTTTCACTTGAATTGTGATATTGAATGCAAGTGGTAGAGTACCATAATCGACCATCCCGGTACTTGGACACCGTATATATTGATTTCAACAAAAACACATTTTTTAGGATCCTTCTAGGACGTCGAGGATCCTTCTAGGACTTCAAGGACGTCCTGCTAGGACGTCCTGTCCTACGAATGTCTTAAAACAGTAACTGTAACAACTGTTACGTTACGGTTAGCAATTTTCCCAAGAGAAAATCCAGCCTGACTCAAAATCACTAATTGGCAATTATTTTATATATGTCGATTTCTAGGCATTGTAAATAATATTTTTTAATAATTTACTTTAGAAATTAAAAGCAGGACTGACATGAATTTATTTATGTTTAGCAAAAACTTTTTTTTGAATCAGATATGCGAACATTTCGAATAAATTGCTTAACTAATACTGGATGTTGCGCGTTTTGTTCAGTTCAGTATATTTTACTATTTATAATTTTAATTAAGTAATTTTTTCTACATGACGATTTCTCCATTTAAAAAATAATATATATTGAAATTTTCAAATGACATTTAAATAATAAGTTAAATGGCTTATTACATACAAAAGTGTTTGAGTCACCCTTTCGCTAATAAATTACTTAATGCCACTATCGGTATCTAAAACACATTTAAATTGTCCAGTGTAATAAAAAACTATAGTTGTGGCACAGAAAGTGACTAGTACTAAGTCGTCAAAAACTATAGAATTTAGCGTTTAGTTGGGAAATACAAGTCATTAAGTTTATATTCTAAATTATAGTGTAGCCCTATTTACGGAATATTGTCCACTGGCTTCAGGTAGACTCAAATGATTACTCAAAACATCTGACTCTGCATTTGTTTATAGCCTTTTCATCAATATTTCGGTTTGTCTTGTGGTTTTTTAGCGGATATATTTTCTTGGCTCTGTTAGAATTTCAATATTAAAAGTTTTTTTCGTGGGGTAGATTCATCCTCGTGGGGGTACATTCAACCACATGCTGAATCCACCCCGGATTCGATGGCTGAAAGTACCCCATGTGCTTTATGAATAAACAAATGAGCTTAAAATAAATGTAACTCATATTTAAAGTTAATTTAATAGGTAACATGTTTTGCAATTTAGTGATCTAAAATGCATAGCTATCAGCATAATTTACATTGCAACACATTGCATAATATAACACATAAATAACAATAAGCTACCAATATGTAATAAATGCTTACTTAGGGAATCAATTGTGAACTCGTGAAAATCTAAACATATTCGTGTAATTATTTCGGAACAGAACAGATGAATATTCTATTACCGACTTATTAACACAGAAATAGGCACTGAGTTAAAAAAAACGTTGGATATTAGCAAGGGACGAATGTACCACTAAATATTAGAGTATATACATTGTCCTGCATGTCAATTTTATAGACAGTGTAATTCCATTGCAACAAAAAAAAGTATTTTCTTTTTAAATTAAGTTTATTTGTTAAATGTATATTAAAATCGCATTTGGCATTGTAAGTTGGTTTACAAATTCCATTACAATAGAAATAGGTGCTTCCTTTTAAATTCCATTTATTTGTGAACCATAATGTCATAACTCCATAACGCATTTGGAATTGATAGGTGCAACCTCTTTCATCCGAACACCTGGTAGTTAAACCCTATTCGGATTATCGAATCGTTCGGATTAGTGAATAAACAACAATATCCAAATTTTTTCCAGTTAAATAATTTATTCACAAGAATTTTTTTAGCGGATTATTTTCTTTAAGAATAAGAGTATAAAGGGGAAGTGGACGTGGTGGAAGCCTCTCCCGCCGCAGACACGCTGACAGAAGTCTGCGGCGGGAGAGGCTTCCCCCACCACACGTCCACTCGCTTACCCGAGCGCTCGAAGCAATGTGACGCTTGATTTTCAAACGCGTTTTTCAGCCGATTGAATGAACCTCTCTCACAAGTCACGATAATGGATTTGTAGGAAATTTAAATTTTTACTGCAGATCGGCACGACCAAAAGCTAGAATTTAAGCAGAAGCAGAAGTTTCTGCGACCATTAGAACCCTTGTAATTCGGTTTCAAAAAATGGGCATTTTCATCGGTTTTTATTTTTTTGTGCAAAAACTTCTGAACCGATTTTGATCACAAAAACTAATTTTTTCGTTTTTTTCAAGCGTTACAACGTGCTATTTTTGTTTTACGAAAAAATTATTTTTTGTCCCTTAATCCGCAAAAAAAAACGGTTTCGGCACTTTTATCGATTTTTTTACTAAGGTTCCTACATACCGATTTTCTCCCAAACATACACAATCAATTTCTACTATTTTTTACCTAATTATCGCGCAAAGAAACCTTATTCAGGATTCTTTTCAAAAAATAAACTATCTAGCCTGGACTATTCTTGATATGTTATATTTAGCAGATTTTTCCTGCATATAGCGGATTTTAAACGTATATCTGATGGTAAACACAATTCAAAGATTCATAATTAGAGTTGACCGAAATGTGCCGCGGGACATAGGCGGTCTCATCACAATATAATATATGTAATAAAGTAACTAACATTAAATATAGTAACAAAAAAATCACACTTTATAACCATATGAATGGCTTGGTTAACTACGTACTATTACGAAATAGAGAAGGTTAGTAAAGATTTTGTAGCATCAGATTAATTTTTATTGTTGTCTCCAAGAGTTTTGTTCGTCGTGGTGAAAATATATGCTTATATTTTGAGAACGACCGCGACCGTTCGGTATCTACTGGCTACTCGGTAAAACCGGCTTTCTCTAATACACTTTCGAACTTATTGTTAACTGGCTCATTTATTGCGTCACCTACAACTTGTAGAAGCGAATTTACTTCGTCCACTATTTGTATTCACACCGCAAACGACAACGCACTAATTTTTGAATGGCGCTATACAAACCTTTATAGTTACTATGAGCAGTTTTTAAAGCTGTTTTAACGAACACATCTTGAAATTTGGTCTGACACTCTTTAGCAGCTTCGGCAGGACTGAATTGTGTAATATCAGCTTTCATTTGCTGTAAATGTCTCGCCATATTCGTGTATTTTTTAACGCACCTTTAATCCACTTTAGTAAGTTGTGCAACTTGGTATCGGCATCTCTAGAACGTATTTGTTCTAGAACTCACCAAATGGTTGTTTATCGAGTACATCACAGGAACTTAGCATATCTAGTCGCGTCAATGAATACATAAAACAGACAATCTTCGGAAGTCCTCAAGAACAGCTCCGATTTTTTTTAAACTTAGTTTTTTATATTATTTAAAATCAGAAAACTTTTGGAGCTGGGACGGAATTACATATTTATATTGTTTAAATAATATATATGATATTTATGTAGAAAAACAATTTTTTTATACAATATCCATTAATAACTTGGAAAAAAGAGATATTAATGTTATTTTTTTATATTGCTATTGTAAATAGTTTTAAATTATATGTCAATATATTAATGAATGTTATAAACAATTACCTATAAGTTTTTTCTATGTAATAATGACATGGAATTAATTTGTGGACCAAAATATGAAATTTTTATTAACTGTAGGAAATTATTTTATATACAAAAAAAAAGTAAATGTAATTTTCATATATATTTTGCATTTCGGAGACTTCGTCTTCTTCGTGGTGGGTGGTTATTGCAGTAATTTCCACTGCAAACAATGCAGGCTGGTGAGCAATGAAGACCACTTTTTTCTGCAGCCACACGCTGAACCGCATCCTGTTTTGCAAGAGCAAAATATGATTTTTAAAACGTTGTTAGGTGCTGCTGGTTGTATCATTTTGATTGGTTTTAAATAATGATTTTTTTGCCAACCCCATTTTTCAGGGGTATTGAAAAATTATTTTTCCATCAAAAAACCATTTCCATTATTTTTCTATCAAACGTTTATATCGCAGTTCATTCAAGTTTTTGGCAGTTTTAGCACCATACATTGTGAGAATACAATTAATACCGTCATTAAAAAGCACTTCTTCACTTTGCTCTTCAACCATAAAATTTTCAGCTGCTGCACGTAACGTAACGCTTATCAGCAAAAATTTTAATAAAACTATTTTTACCTTTGTTATAGAAAGCGGATGTAGTATCACATCCAGTGAATGCATGAATAAAGAACAGATGCTTTTTTTAATATTTAAATATTTCTCTGATATTCTTTTTGTTGAATAAACTCGTTGCAATAATAGTAAACAAACTGTTTACGGACATGAACATGAAAGACCACGAAATTTAAATGATTTACGGGCCAGAATTGTACAAGTACCAAATAATATTTCCCCTGAAGTGTTAGAACGCGTAAGAACTGAGTTTTACGGTAGACTAGGTTTTTTCGAAGCACAAAGGGGCGACATTTTTTTATTTATATTTTTGGGATATACAGGGGGTTGATTTATATTTTAATTTTTTTATTTTTTTATAGAACTTCAATTTTATTTTCTTGCAGACCGGTTAGTTAAGGAATACAAAAATTTGAAAATAAATACAATTATGTTCGTACACTTCTTTTAAGTGTACGAACTGGGATAATTGTAAGTCAGAATTACGTAAGAATTTCGTTTCATACAGCTAAGTCGATGTACACCCTCATAGCTGCGAAAAAGTCCCACTCACTCAAATTCGGTAGGTGATGGGCGGTGTCTCTCCACTCCACTTTCCAGTTTCTGTTACCCGCAGGTAACGTTTTACATCATACGTTTCTAATACGTACACAAGCGTGAAACACTAGTGTATCTAACTGTATTTGTCTGTCCTTACTGGTGTATTTTAACTTATTCTCTTCTACACATGTATCGCCAATATATAAAAAAAACGACGTTTTCCACGAAACACCGAACTACTACACTTTTCTCGACGCGCGTTTCGCCAACCAAGTTGTCATTTTCAGGAGAAGATTAAAACTTATTTTTAGTCTTCTCCTGAAGATGCCAACTTTCAAGCTTCATTGACGCGACTAATCAGGCCCATCATATAATAAATCTTTGAAATCACCGATGGAATTATTCACTTTGTCAGCGAATTGTAGTTTTTTAGGCATTTGCAGGTGTGACATTTTATTATTAATGTGTAATACCGACGCCGATGACTTACTAATAATATTGCTAGAATCTGCTAGATTGTCGGGCGAAATTACTGAAGTCAGTGACCCGCCCACCGCGCGCCACTGAATTGCTCACGATCGGCCAACCTCATTCATAATATTCGGTGCTCAAAAAACAATATTCAGTATTGAAACACTGGTCGCGATTCGGGAGCGACGACTTTTCTCATCAGCATTCGGATTAACGAGGTAACGGTCGGACTATAACTTCATGATTTGGCCGTTCGGATTAATGCGTGTTCATATTAAAGAGGTTATAGTGTAGTTTATAAATTGATAAAGTTTTATATAAAGCCGTCATTCTAATGGTGATAAACTATTTAGTTTATAAAATTACAACTGTGAGAGAAAATTCAGTCATAAAAAATTAATAGACACGAAAAAAAATATTTACACCACTGAAAATTCATATTCGAATAAAAATTAAGTTGTAAATAAATTTTTCCTATTAATTTTTTCCTGCCTGTGGTATTTAATGTACTTTTCTCTTGAGCCCACATGAATTTTTAAATCTCCTCCTACACTGTAACTTTAGTTACAGTGTAGGAGATTTAAAAAATGCTTTTTACTACTACACTCAACATCCACATATCCGAACTCCAAATTTCCGAACTCACGATATTTCCGAACTTTTTCTCACGATATTTCCGAACTTGTACTTCCACACAACCGAACTTGTCGCTGATTGGTTGACGACAAAAAAAACGCGAAATTTGAAATGAGAAAAAAATGTAAACACAATAATGAGATTGCTATCAAACATTTCGATTGTCACAAAATTCAGCAAAGAGGAAATCGCCCTCCCTCAGCAGCACACCTGAGACAGGTTCTACAAGAGTTCTTCTTTGTACAAACCAGTGGAAAACACTTATTTCAAATGGCGTATCATAAGTACCGGTGCACTTTTTTTGTGTCAATCGTCCACTCAATTTTCGCCTTTTTTCAACTTCCGGCAAGTAAATTTCTTTTTTCCCAAGAATTTCTGCCACTGACGATTTACAAATATTGTACATCTTACATAGATCAACATTTTTAACACCATTTTTTGCGTGATTTATCAGATCCAGCTTTCGATCCAAGGTTAGCATTTTAGCATGATCTTTTCTCTACAAATAAACAGTACAATAATGTTTGTTTTGTATCACGGTTTTCTTAAAAATACATATTTTCTCATCATTTTTCATTTCAGTTTTAAATTATTATAGGTTACGTCAACAAAATGTTCAATAAAACAAACCTTTACTTTGAATTACAAAATAATTACCTGCATCACTCTCTCCTTTGCACCTGACTTTTTTTTTGTTTAAAAAAACGTTCTTTAATTAATATGTGCACATGTATGTATGTATTACATTTGCATAAAAACCTCGAAAAACAAAGAAAAGTACTAGAATGAGCTAGAAAAACCCTTTGCGCATGCGCCAGCAGTTCGGTTATCTCGAGGTGACGAGAGTTCGGAAATGTGGAAGTTTGCGAAACGGAAAAGATCGGATATGTGGATGTTGAGTGTATTTAAAAATTACACTAATTGTAAGACACAACGCTGTCAACTTTACTCTATTGTTACCAGACAAGACAGACAACATTTTTCAGTTTGTTCAAATATTGTCATTAGGCAATCATTAATCAATTACCCTGTACACTAACAAAAAATTAAAAATTTCTCTTTAGGAACTAATATCTTAAAAATGAATGACTCGCTCAATGAGATTTGAGGGATTAAAAGCTGCGATAAAATAAGTAATTAGTATTTGAATTTTAAGTGACTAATAACTCAACATGTCAGTAAAGAACTTCAAGCGATACTACATGTTCCAACGTTTTTGTTTTGCGATATAAGTAAATTTGTGTATTATATACTTTAGTTTTCGAGAAAATTCTGAAAACCTGAAATTTTCCACACATCTGCAGCGGCCCGAGGGATACAGGTCCTCGAAATAAGGATACAGGTCCTAAGAAATGGCGGTGCCTTTTGGTCAGAGTGTCATTAAACCCTCCCCAACACATTTCGGCAATAAAAGCTTTGACACCATTTATTCGCTTTTTGTTCCGTTTTTCTCGGAATCTCATTTCGCTGGACTAAATCTCGACACGCTAAAACTCGTACATTTTATAATTGTTTTAATAAAGCACGCATAACGAAGTAAAACAAACCTAACTTAATTTCTAGAGTGGTCCAGAGAGCTTTTATTAGAAAAGTGGATGAGAGATCCCGTGGAGTGTTGCCAGTTAGCCGGTGTTCAAGCACCGTCTTCTGTTTTACAACATGCTGGCTCTATCGAGTCGAGCATATCGGCTGAAACTACTGCAGATACCAATGAAATTATGGTGAGTATGCATGTGGATGAAATCCTTTCATTCCAAATTATTTTCATAGAATATACTCTATGTTTGTCCTAATAGTTTGTCCATAAAGTAAACCCTCTCCCTTTTTGTACGAACTGAGTTAGCGAATTCGGATAAAATCGAGGTGAAACTAGACTAAACAAAGTTTTTTGTAAACGTAAAAGATAATAAACAAAAAAAAGTAGTAGAGTAACATTATATATGTTGCTCTAAAGAATTTTCGGTTTAATGGAATATTATTATTTGTATATAGTGCTAGTCAAATGGAAAGGAATTCTGGAAGACAATCCAAATGAATTTGCTTGGAAATAACGTTCCGACAATTAGTGTGGTCCTACACAATAATAATTATGGTGAAGTTCATTATCTGGATGAGTACTTTTGTGGTAGATGGATTGGACGAAGAAGTCCGATGGAATGGCTCGCTCGGTCACCCGACCTCCCACCTTTTTTTTCTGCAGGGGGTAACTTACATCTAATGTTTAAGCTACAGAAGCTGGCAATATTGATGTTTTAAAACAATGAATTAATTGTTAAAGAATGTAGTACGACAAGAGTTTAGTAATAGTATGATTTACTCTCAGGAAGTAGATAGAGCACATTTTGAACACTTAATATAAGAACTAGTTCTTAATTTTTTATTAATTAAATGCTAAACTTAAACTTTAGTGTTTATTTATTTAATCCATCAAAACTCCCATAAACCCAAAGTTAGTATGACTGAATAGGTCTTTTAAATACAATTACAATGGAGATAATTGCCATAAGGTCCTATTTAAAGTTATATGTCACAGCGGCCCTATGACAATATCTATGACGATTACGTCACCTGTTACCACTAGTAGAGAAGATTACTTCCGTTTATTTTCACTCTCTAAATTTTATTAGTCTAAGTTTAACCGTTCAAAAGATACGAAAGGAGGAGAGGACATTTGACTAGCACTGTAAAATAATGGAGAATAAAAGAAAATGAAATACATTCTTTCAAACTCCAGGTTTCAGTGCATGAACTTTCTGAAGTTTCCGAAATCGATGGATTCACTATACGCTCTTAAGAGGACTACTTACTAAATCACTTTGAGATTCTTTACTGACGTGTCAGTGACAGCTAACGAAATCAAAAACAGCCAACTTATTAACAACGGGTTAACACAACTTGAAAAGGGGTAACTAGACGATTTTCGATCTCTTGTTACCATCGTGCAAAGAATTAAAATACCATTCAAATGAAATGTTGCATCGCTTATTTTATTACTTACAAATTTTGATTTGATGGCGCCTGTGGCGCCCTGTGTGAATAGTCGAAAGTCAATTTACCTTCATAAAAAGCATTGCTTCACCTTAATTTTGTCCGAATTAATTAACTCAACTAATTCAAAATTTTAGGGAGAGGGGTTACTTTATTAACAAAATGAATAAGTACAATGTGTAAATAAAATGACTATATTCAGTATTTCCTTTTGGGGACATTTTTAAAATATAAACTCCTCGAACACCTCGATTTAGTTTTTCACAAAAATACATATTTTTCAATAAATGGCAAAATCCAGTATGACAGATTTAACAAAATCCAGTATGAAAAGGTTTTTAATCGCATTACAAAATACCCCAAATTTGCTGAGACCAACTGTGTTCTGCACTGGCACTGTTTTTCCCAAATTATGAAATGTAGTATGCAAGAGAACCATTGAATTTCCAACTGGATATCTAGAGCTTAATCTTCTGGACTACTTTTTTGGCTTATTCAAATACCTAAATTTATTTGAACAGATCAGTTCTTCTTAAGTAATTTAAACAATAAGTAGTTTTATTAAAATTACTTATTATTTAAATACAAGAAGTATTTTTATAAAATTCGATCAGATTCGATATACTTTATATTGTTCTTCATGAACTTGGCGAATGGGTTATTACCAAAATATTTTTTAAAGGCCACTTTTGAAGTTTGTGTAAGTCTTATTCGTTTGAATAAACGAATAAGGCTTCCTTAAGGAAGAATATTTCCTTAAAATTCTATGCTCTATTGTTTTTGCTTTTGCTGTATATAAGTATGTTCTTATGATCTTGCGGTAAAGATTACACACAATTGCATTTGCAGAGAAATAAAAAAAAATAGTTTGTTTTACATTTTGTCTGAAAAATATTTTGTTTCTGATAAATTATTTTGATTAGTTAATCTGAAATATTTTACGTAATAAGACTGCGATTTGACATACTACTTTTTTTATACTGCTGCACGCAGAAAATCGTCGTCTTTCCCAACCCGTTGAAAAAAATATTGAGTGCATTTAAAAAAATTGCCAATGACGACATATCTCTAAAACAAAAAGACAATCTAGAGATACCATAAAATGTGTATTTTTTACATATTTATTTAAATTATTTTTTAAGTGCGACATCTGCTTATCTACGATATCGAATTGGGAACAACCAGTGAAAATGTCCTGCAAACATTACTTCTGTAAGACCTGCTGGCAGAGTTACCTCACCACCAAAATTCAAGACGGCGATGCACACAATATACTTTGTCCCGCTTACCAGTGTCACATTTTAGTTCCGGTCGAGTTGATAGAAAAGCTTGTTACACCTGACATGGCAAGAAGATATCTACAGTTTGATATAAAGGTAAATAGTCTTTCTTATGTGAACTAACTTTTGCATTGCAGTTTAACATTTGTGATACACCTAATATTTATATTATTTGTTTCATTTTTTGTATATAAATATGGTATTAAATTAATGTGGTTATAACAAAATGAAATACATTTTTAAAAAGTACTCCAAACGTTGATCATTATAGTTGAATTCACGTTAATCAATATCATCAGATAGGTATTGATTGA
This sequence comes from Aromia moschata, assembly GCA_029963805.1. Lineage (NCBI taxonomy): Eukaryota > Metazoa > Arthropoda > Insecta > Coleoptera > Cerambycidae > Aromia > Aromia moschata. The sequence goes on from JAPWTK010000478.1 coordinate 290,686, forward strand.
CATGATTATTAATACACAATTGAGCTAACACTTGTATTATACAAATATTTAGACGCGGAACACGCTCACATTACATGTTCTATAGTTTCCTGTAAATACTCGTATTTTCGATGTCGTCTCTGAATATATGATTCTGTTAATTTCTGGTTTTTGTAACCCAGTCTTGAATAGTTATGAAGAAGCCTTCGGTATCGGCATATAGAATACCGTCGGTAAGTTATTTTACTGAATTCTTCTCGTCGATAAATCTTGGCTGTAATATTTTTGAAAACGGCCCTGTAGATAACTCATTGTTTTGCGCTCTGTTCTGTTAGCCTAGATACGTTCATATCCTAGACACAATAGCATATAGATACATATCAAGAATGCTCCCTACTCCTGCTGTTATAAGTGAGTGCCAGTTTAGTACATTTTTTCTCAAGTAGGTTTTTGGTGAAGGTAAAGATTTTGTTGAAAGATGTTTAAGAGGCCCATTTCCACCTTGTCTCTGTGGTATGGAAAAGTTGGTTAGCGATGGATTACTAGATACATAAGAGGTGTTTAAATTGAGTAATGAGACTGGCAACGTAGCGCCCGATCTAGCAACACTGCGGAGACGGGACTTGGAAGGGCGGTAGATTAACATGCACCTTTTGAACTTCTTAGAGTCATTCATTTGTTCTTTGCGACTGTTTTCGTAAACCGATTTTTTCTAGTGCGTTTTAAAAATGAGTGACATTAATTTTTAGCAACGGTGTGCTATCAGGTTTTGCTTCAGACAAGTAACACTACCCAATTGTCACTCACCGATTTAAATGAAACTTTGCACACTCATAGAATACTAAAAAATATTGAACCCCTGTTTTTTTTTTTCGGAATATGCTTTTAGGGGTAGAAACCACCCCTAAAAGGTGGTAAAAGCAAGAATCGCCGTAAATTAAATTAATAAATACCAAAATATGTTACAACATAAAATTTAAAATGATTTACAATTTAATAACATGTATTGAGGTACATAAAAATATTTTATTTCCAATATCTTAAAGGGTTAGACCCCTCTGGAGTGCGAAAAATCAAGGCATTCTTTGGGAATTTTTTTCTGCTCTACTAATAAAGTGATCAAAAATTCATTTTAGGACTTATAAAGGATATTAATTTGTTTATAAAAACCGTAATTTTTAACCGATCGAAAAAAATCGGTTGTAATGCTTTAGATAATTTATTTAAGAAGCTACAGTCAAAATTTCAAGTCGATCGGATAAAAATTGCGCGAGTTGTACTGCCCACCAGTTTGAAAAACATGTTTTCTAAGCAAACGCGTTTAAAGTTTCAAGACGTGTTTACTTTATGAAATTTTCAAAATACAAAACATTTCGAAGCGACATAGTTGTTTAGTTGTTTCACAAATTAGGTTAAAAATAATTGTTAAACATTTTACCCATCAATAATTCCTTTTGGATATCATTCTTGGGATGTTTTTACATTTATACAAAAAAAAAAAATCGAAAAAAAAAACATATCCAGAGGGGTCTAACCCTTAAGTGGCTTGCACTTCTTTTTCTTGGGGACGTTTGTGACCTGCAAAAGAACTTTTGCAAATCTTGCCGTACAATTTAAATACGCACGTAAAATTTTGCAACATTTGTAAAAGTTCTTTTGCAGGCCGCAGACGTCCCCAAGAAAAGAAGTGCAAGCCACTTAAGATTTTGGAAATAAAAAAAATTATGTACTTCAGTATATGTTATTAAATTATAAATCATATTAAATTTTATGTTGTAACATATTTTGGTATTTTTTAATTTTATTTAAGGCGATTCTTGCTTTTACCACCTTTTAGGGGTGGTTTCTACCCATAAAAAACATATTCCGGAAGTTAGTATTCTATGAGTTTGACGGTTGACGACAAGAATGATCGGGGTAGAGTTAAATTTGAATCACACCTCTGTTCATCAGATTTTGACTAAAGAATTGGGGATGAGAAAAATCTGCACAAAAATGGTCTCAAAAAACTTTTCGCAGGACCAGAAGGACATCAGGAGAGAAAGGTGAAAGCAGTGAGTGAAAGGAGAAAGGAAATAATCGATTGAAAATGATCCCCATTTTATGGAACGTGTGATGAGACTTGGGTGTTTGAATACGACCCGGAAACCAGGCACCAAAGTATGGAATGGCACACTTCAAGCTCTCCAAGACCCAAAAAAGCATGAGTCGAAGATCAAATGCATGCCGATTTCCTTTTTTGATAGCCAGTACATCAATACTTTTAGAGAGAGGTCCTTGAAAAACTTCGAAAATGGGGCATGCGTGTGAGACCAAACATCAAGAACAACTGGATGTTGCACCACGACAATGCGCCTTGTCACAGAGCCATTTCAGTAAACGAGTTTTTTAGCCAGTAAAAACATTTCTGTGGCTACTCAGCCTCCTTATTCGTCTGACTTCAGTCCTTGTGACTTTTTTCTCCTCCCGAAATTGAAAAATCAACTCTAGGGACGTCATTTTGGGACTATATGAAACATTCAAACGCCTGTAACCGACCAGCTGAAGGCTATTCCAGTATATGATTTCCAGCACTGCTATGAGGAATGGGAGAATCGTCTCCAGCGCTGTGTGACTTCCCAAGGAAATAATTTTGAAGGAGACAATACTGAACTGTAATTCTATTCGAATAAAAAAAATTAAAAACCAGTCTCATTACTTAATTTACACACCTCGTGTGTAAGTATCCAAATTTAGTTAGAAGCCTCTTGGTACGTTTTGAACCATTTAACAATTTCAAAGGAGTACAGGAACAGTCTACGGGTGGATGGCTTTGACAAGATTTATTGTTATTATGATTATTTCGGAATATTGAACCCAATTATCATAAGGTTTGTTCCAATATGACTTGGAATCGGTTCAGAATCGTACAGAGCGGGCGACAAATGAAATTTGCGTTCCAACAGACACAGAACTGATTCCTGTATTAGTTTAGAGAGTCTTCCAACAAAAACCGCATTAATGCCGAATTAGTTCGAGGGCGGTGTAATTAGTTGTTGGCTCGGTAATCGAACTACAAGGGATTACTTTGTTATTGTTATTTATTACTCATGCGTAGTAATGACTCTTAATGAACTTAACGTAAAAAAAGGCAGAGCATAGGTCTGACAAATGGTAGAAGAGTTTCATAAAATATTTTGTTTTGGTGTGTAATTATTCGATTAGGTATGATTCTATTTTATTTATGTATCTAAAATGAGTGATCAAAATATCGACGATTTTTTGAGAATCAAATCAAGTCAACCAATCAATCAAGAGACAGATTTAGAACTTTGTATACCAACCATATTATAGGGTCGAACAAAAATAAATTAATTACCTAAATTACTTTAGCTTAGACATTGACCTAAATTTATATGATTGAAGACAAAACGGCAAAGAATATCAATCATAAAAAAACTAATATTTTAAAAGAAGATATATTTAAGATTATGTACACAGTACTGTTTTATTTGAAATGTTTGGTGGAGGGAGGCATCCCCTCTTTCATCACAGAACAGATATTAGTTCTGAATTAATACTAAGCTGACACGTGCGTACAAAATAGTTCATTACTCGACAAGAACGGTCCATAGATGTTCTGTTGGAACAAACCTATAGATTCATCAATACTAGTCTCTCAATTAGTCCAAATTATCCACAATAGAAGAAAATATACCCAATTATGATAATTAAATCACACCCTTCATCTGAATCCACAGACAAAAAAAGTTAAAACAAAGGTACATCCAAAATAACGTTTTGAGTGGGTGAAAATTCCTGAAAGAGGGCTCGTTGGGTAGGCGGAACTTTCTTTTGCACTTGTATAAATCAGCAATCACGAAATTGGCAAGAGATGCTTGGTACACGCAGCCAGTGTTCACTGTGGCTTGGGCTCATGAACTCTTGACTGGGCTAATGAGGTAGGCCACCCAAACATGCTTTCGGTCGTAAAATTAGTGGAAAAATGTGCTGTTAGGATGGTCTGCCTCGCATGTGATAGCCCAGTCGAGAGTTCATGCGTTCAAGTAACAAAGAACACTTGTCCTCTTACGAATTTGGCGATTGTTGGTTCACTTCAAAGGAAGGTTCCACCTACCCAACGAGTACTCTTTCAGGAATTTTCATCTACTCAAAAAAAACTTTTTGGAGGACGTAAAAAGAGGCTTTGAAGGAGACGGAAGACTCAGGGTGTGCCAAAAAGAGTTCATGCATCCTCAGGAAATCTTTCTGAGTCACCTCATGCATCAAGACCGTCTTACAACCCCTTAGTGCGGCAACTTTTCAGGGGTGGGTTGGAGTTGAAATATACATTTTTAGCGCCGTTCGCAGTGTGTTCCGCCAACTTCGGGAGCCTTCAAGTAAAGTCATTGCATGAAATCGAGACAAAACGACATCCCACGCATCCTTCTACAGGAGCGAAACCAGATGGGTTGAGTGAAAGGTCCATCTAGGTGTGGTATGGAGGGGTGCTTGAGTTGTCAAAGGGTGAAAATACTCACTTTCACCCTTTGACAACACACAATCTACATCACCCTACGTGACAGCAAGTGTCGCACCCAACACCAATTTATTAGGGAGCATTAAGATTAATTGCTCGCCTAACAGAGGTCAAATCACGCAAAACTCAGCTTAAATGCAGACCCCGTAAGCCACCCCGGCTTACCGAAATTTAGATACCGCAAGTCTCCAACTCGAATAGAACGCAATTGGCGCTAATCTAAATAGTGTCAGGGTAATTTTGACGAGCACGCTATTTGAAATAGTTACCCCTTCAACCCCTCCCCCCAACCCCCAACCCTATTAAGCTCAAAATATTTACATTTGTAGAATCTGTAGACGAGTTCTCAATTTATCGTGTACACAAAAAACAGACACACAATGTTTTTCTCCTAACCTTAAAATCCCGACGTTTCAGAACATTTTAGGCTTACTCAACCACTAAAAATTAACAAAAAAATCAAGAATGCTATACTTCCATTCCACTACGTAGATGTGGAAGTACTATAATTCCATTCTAAATTGAAAATAGGTAGAAAAAAGCAAGGGTTGTCAGATATATTTTCTAAAATTGCTAAGCTCACTATACAAGTATACTTCATGCTTCAGTAAACTGTTAGTTCGTGACGTTCTTAGAAAGCTAGTTTGGAAATATTTAAAAAAAAATACATAGATATAAATTTATTAGTTAGCATTAAAATAAAGCTTTTAAAATTGCTGGAAAAAATAATTATAAATTCAAACAACTTTATGTATATTACTATACTCAAAAAATTTTTAAAGAGCCGGCAACGTGCTGGCTGGCCAACTGCTGGCGGCTGGCGGCACAAAGTACACCACTGGCGGTAACACCGGTCAACGAGACTATTAGACTACTGTGCATATAATACATTGCTAATACTTGTTCGGTCCACTGTGCCATAATTTTTTTACGACGTCGTTAAAATGATTTACGACATTTGGAATTCTGAGTTGTTTAAGACGCCAGTGACGTGTATTCCAGCTAGGTTTATTAAAACAGAAAATTTTTTGAGATTGTCTGGCTAAATGAGCATTATTTACAGCAAATTATATTACAAATATTAAGAGTTTTGTATGCAGGCTAATTTTAATCTCCTATATTGATTTGAATGAAAAAAATTATTTCACAATTTTCGAATTTATAAAAGATGTATGCACGCCCATGGAATCATAAAGTTGCACCGTTTTTTTTTGTTTTCCAGGCGTATTTATCATTTTCAATTAAAAATAGAAGGACTATAATAATGTTATTCTAGCCTTTTATTTAGGTCTAATAATCACATCATGCTTACTTACGAAAATACGAGAATTTCCATTTCCACCAGCCGCCACCACTATCTGCTCCTGTGCTGTTAGGATCCGCGATTTCTAGATTCTACTCGTAATTGTAACTGTTTAGAATATTTATACACCTACCGTACAAATATATTTAACTGGCTTTTGAATAATATGAGTCGTTCAGGCACGAATTTTACTCGGAATATACCAATATGCTCTTACTTCTATTAGCATTGAAATCGCTCAATCGTAAATTTTATTGGAGCTTAAAGTGGGGTCCGTATTGAGTTACGGCAAAATTAGCATAACGAGAATGAAGGGAGATTCTCTTTTAAATGTTGGAAAAGGGATGACGCAAATATCTGTTTAAGGGTTTAAGGATGAGTGGCAAAAGCAAAAAGACTTTCGATTTTGTAATACATCAACTTTGCTCAGTCATGAAAATGTACTGCCGATTTTATTTGTTGCCTATTGGATAGGTCAATAAGGACGAATGGAGTAGTAAATGTACAGGGTGAACCGTTAGTACGCTAGATTCTATTATTTATTTTATGACTGGTACAAACACTCATTGATTAAAATAATAGACTTGCTAAACATTACAGAAAATTATATAAAAACATTAATAGATGTGTGTCATTATTTCAACAAGATTTTTTTTGAAATACAGAATTTAGTATTCACAATATTCCTTAAAATTATCCGAAAAATTCTAATTTATGCAACTTAAACTCTTATAAACTCCATTATTTTAACTCTCTTATTAAATTTTTACAAAAAAAACAATCTATTGAAATTTTGAGATTATAATTATAGTATATAGTACATTGGCATTGAATATCAAAAACGCCTAAGGAACCACTACTTTCTTCCATTTATAATTTTTTCATACAATTAATGACACCGAATTTTTATGTATATGTATATATAGAAGTAAAATTGAGAGTAGAAATAATATCGTTCATTTGTAAGAAAAGTAACACAACTCAAAAACATAGTTTTTGGGAAAGTGCAAATGAAAGTTGCTCGTATTATATTTTTTCTGTTATTTATAAATACTAAAATAGTTACTAGCAGACTGAAATTAAAATTACGAAGACCATATTAACTACTTTTATGACACTTTTTCCGGAGAGAGTTTATGAAATTTAAATACGTTCTAACGGCATTGCTAGAAAATTGAATGTTTGAGTTGTATTTTACTGAATTTTTGAGTTTTCTTACAAATGAACGATAGTTATTTATTTATATTATTTTTCGAATATTAATTAGATATTAATTTTCGAATTTTTTATTTGAATTTTACTTACCTCAAAAAACCCGGAAAACGAGACGTCGCGTGAATACATTCTTTAATTCATATTAAAATATAATGCCTTTCTCCCCTTGGTATATCATTCTCCCGCTAATATTTGTTTAAATACGGGATTTGGGAAAAAAATATAACAAACGTTTCATTACTACTCAGTCTTCATTATAAATTGCCTCTTCTTAAAAATATCACAACTTTTTTACGACATGGTATATCGATTTAACTATTTAAAAAAATCTATTTTTCTACTTGTTTTACATAAAAAAGGAATACCTAGTTGAAGTCGGTAAGAGTAATTGTTTTCGAAGTAATCACATTTGAATGCTTCATGTCCATTCTGTACCTGAATACTGTGGTGTGTCAAAATATTTTGCTGCCCCCAAAACTGACTTGACGAGTTGACTAAATTAAAACGACACCTTGTGTCTTGGTTATCATCAACTAAGATAAGTTTATCTAAACTCATTGGACTAATATAAGTTTATCTAAATCACATTATTTTGGCTTGAAGACTCCGCTGTATCACTATGTACCATTACTTACGACCCACTCTGTATTTGCGACTTTATTTTTATTTATTTTTTTTTTTTTGTAATTCATGCTTTTACGGAAATATTAGACTTATAAAGTTTTATACAAAATCCCCATTTTTCTAAGATATTTGAGTCTGTGAAAAATTAAAATTGTATTTAATGATACATAACACAGGACCACATTTTTTTTATGCAAACAAGATTAGGTGTTGTATTCGTATTTTTTCCTCTATCTCGTCTGGATTTTGCGTAAATCACGGAAATATAACCTCAAAAGCATGTAAAAATAAAGCAGCATAAAAAAAAAAACAAAAAGTTTTGTAGCAGAAAGGCCATTATACCATTCCATATGTCTTTTTGTATGATGAACACTATTTTGAGATTGTCATCAGAATTGTCCCATAGACCGTGAATTAAGACCTAACCTCAAAAAACATCTTGAAATTGAAAAACATAAATACGTTTATCAAGTAAATTAGAAGTTTAAGCTGGCGAGCATGCGTATATACATTTTGGAGCGTCTAATCCGAATATGTGATAAAAAGTAACAATTCGCGGATAGATTTTCACATAACCTCCAAAAAAACAGGTAAAAAATATGACCAAAATGTGACATTACGATGTGACCATCGGGGTGAGTCGAGGGGAGGGGACTCGCCTGTTACAAAAGCACCCCAATGGTGAGAGGCGAGGGGACTCGCCTTTTAAAATGAGAGGCTAGGGGACTCACCTTTTAAAAAAGCACCCCGATGATGAGAGGCGAGGGGACTTAACTTTTAAAAAAGCACGATTATATGGAAATATTTTATACCTGTGACGAGGTTGACTGCTTATACCTCTAAAAAAAGTATTTACTTTAGTCAATTTGGAGGTTATGTCTTAATTGAGTATTAAGCATATGAAAAAATTGTGATGTCCAATACGTTTTCAGAACACCAACAAACATATGGCATGGAATCTGACATTTCTACTACAAAGCTTTTTTTCTATTTTGTTCGTTTAATTTTTTAATTTATGTAATGTCACATTTTGGTCATATGTTTTACCTGTTTTTTTGGAGGTTAAGTGAAAATCTATCCGCGATTGTTACTTTTGATCACATATTCGGATTAGACGCTCCAAAATGTATATACGCATGCTCGCCAGCTTAAACTTCTAATTTGCTTGATAAACGGATTTATGTTTTTCAATTTCAAGATGTTTTTTGAGGTTATGTCGGCCTATGGAACAATTCTGATCTTAAAATCGTATTCAGTATACACAAAAAACATATGGAATGGTATAATGCCTTTCTGCTACAAAACTGTTTGTTTTTTTATTCTGCTTTATTTTTACATGCATTTGAGGTTATATTTACTTGATTTATGCAAAATACAGACGTGATAGAAAGAAACGGACAACGGATTATTTTTCAGCGACCAAAAATAAGTATGACACCTAATAATCCTGTTTGCGTAAAAAAAAATAAAAATCGTGGTCCTGTGTAATTAACGGTACACAGCAAAACTGCAGATTTTTTGGGCCAAAATGTTTAGATTTAACCAAGCAAATTTACCTTAAAATATCCAAATGTTCAAAAGTTCAAAAGATAATAGCAACCAAGATTTTAGCGTCAGTTTTTTTTCCTGAAAAAATGTTTTAAGAACCAACGCTGTTGTACAAACTTTGGTGATGTAATATATTTTTGATGAAGAATCTTAATTTGCCAAAAATGTTGAAGTAGATTGTAGAGGGTGCTCCGAGATATTCTGAGTAAAAATATTTTACTTACAGACTTTATTTTAATATTTTATGCAGACTTTATTTAATAAATTTTCTAATTATGTTTCCGCAAATACCTTGTAAATGTCACTTCGAATAACTGTTTTCGAGACATTTGGGTATGAAATGATCAGTATAACCTACATATCAAAATTATAATTATATTGCACAGGATCTCCTTTTATATAGACATCCAAAAAAAACGTCATCAAAGTTGGCCGAGAAAAAAAGACGAATTTCTATTCTTAACCGAATCGACTAAAACTTGAAAAAACAAAGACATGTTTTTTAATGGAACTCCTTGTATATTTTTCGATATATCAACATATTCTTAGGTCCTACACTCCCCTTTTTAATTATACAGGGTTCGTTTATAAGTGGATCAGCCCCTTTTAAAATATTTAATTTTGAATTCTATAAAGTTTGGGAGAAATTGAAGTCTAGTTGGCCGTGATAAGCTTTGTTACTAAACTAGAAATCTGGTGCCATAAAAAGCGGTTTTTATGGCACCATTATAAAATACATTTTCTTATATTTAAAAAAATAATGGATTATTCAGAGGAAAAAAAAGAAATATTTTGTCTTATATACAGTTTATTCAGAACGTCATTATTGTGGTTGGTTAACATTATGGCTGTTTTTAAAGAAACTTATTAAGGTTAAGTAAAAAAATACCGCGACTATTATGCCACGTCTATGCCGGGTCAGTCAATTTTCCAATCAACATTTTAATATTATTACTAGAGTTAGGAAATGAGTGCCATAACACCTAGTCGGCACTATGATACTCCTTGATAATGAAAGTATAAACCGTATTTTTCAAGCGCCTTATAAATTATATACGGATGTATTTCTTGTCCCTGCATATATTAACTTATTTTCTAATGAAAACGTACGGCAAGTGGTATGATTTTATGGACAAGAAAATTTTAACTAACCCAGAGCTCAGCAACGATATTAGGAAATATTTCAAAACCGAAGGCAGCCAGATACAAACATTGTTGAAAATCATAAGCGGCATTTTTAACTTGACTTATAAGTTTTCAACCCCTCAAAAAACACCCACAACATTGTGCATACATAAGAAAGTGACAGAAATTTAGTTCGAAAACGATTTTTTTGTATTGTTTACTCGAAGCCTACTATGAAGAATAGTACTATAATACTATTTTGCTCCACATTTATGTTAATTTTTGTTCTTCATTACCGAAGGCATTCGTAGAGAGCAACAAGAGCATCAAATGGTGTCCCGTAGCTGGCTGTGGAAGAGCGGTGAGGCTTCCAGAAGCAGAACAACAGACTGGCAACGGTAGGACCATCAAAAATAAAGTGATCCCGATAACGTCACACGCAGTCGATTGCGGCAACTCCCACTTCTTTTGTTGGGAATGTTTGGGTATGTAAATGAAGTTCTAAGTATTACTTCGCAGGAGGTATTTACACAGGAGGTGTTTATTTAAATGTACATTATGGTTGAAACTTCATACTAAAAAAGTTTCCAATAAAATTACATTAAAAAATATATTTTACCATAGTGCACTGCTTGGTCCTTATTTATTTTGTTTTTGTCAAAAATAATTACCTACTCTTATACTGTTAACCCATTTCATCCCACAACTTTTTTTGTAAAAAAAAAAAATGCGAGTTTTTTCTTATTTTGTATAGAAAAGTCATTAAATAACAAGAAAAAAAAAATTTAAGATCGAAGTAGCTTAGTTTTTGAAAAAAAATATGCGTACTCATTTGGGGACAGTGGGCACATAGGGAGCAGAGAGTTTACTAAATTTTCGTGTGAAATTTTATGAAGCAGTTATTTTCAGTGCAATTCACAATGCAACTTGACATTTGATGCATGTCCATCTAACTTTATAATGACAAACACGACATCTCAACTGATTTTCAATTTTTTTTTGGGAAATTACCCCCTTCATCTTTTCGCAGGCTTCTTGAAACGTTTGGACGTTTTTTAGAATAGGCGGCACATAGGGAGCAGAGAGTTTACTAAATTTTCGTGTGGAATTTTATGAAGCAGTCATTTTCAGTGCACAATGCAACTTGACATTTGATGCATGTCCATCTAACTTTATAATGACAAACACGACATCTCAACTGATTTTCAATTTTTTTTTGGGAAATTACCCCCTTCATCTTTTCGCAGGCTTCTTGAAACGTTTGGACGTTTTTTAGAATAGGCGGCTTTTTCAAAACATCTCAAATAGTGACGTGCGACATTCCGTAGAAAACTAAGTAAATCCATTGTTGTAACATTACTGACTATTTAGTTTCCAAGCATTGACAATGGTTAGATTTAACATATGAGTATAAATAGGGGCCACCACCACTTTTTGCCCTGAATACTATCGATAATTATTTTCGGCCTGATCTAACAGGTCTACACCACCCATTGACATATTATAATTGGAAAATAGCTTAGGCTGGGGCACTTGTGGAAGACCAACGTTTCACATTGGAGAGTGGTTCTATGCAGTCATGATTTGTAGTCATTGTTACAATACTGTTATCTTTCCATTTTACAAACAATAATGAGCTACGGGCGTCATACCGATAATCGAAATAACCACGATTTTTTCTTTTTCATTTCCGTGGCACATGAGAGAGGACATTTTTTTGTTCGATTTTCCCTTACTGTTCCTACTGCCCGAATACCATGTTTCCTTAGGGTGTAGCAAATTATAACTGGTAAAGTAGTTGTCAAAATATACCACGTGATCAGATGGTTTAGCAACTACTTCCAGTAATTGCAAAACTACTTTAGAACCCAGAGGTACATTTATTTCTTTTTCCTTTGCGGTTTACGGTGATGCTCCATAATACGTGTTGAAATTGTAGCAGTATCCAGACGAACTACACAGCATCCAATCCTTAAAATCGAATCGAACGGGCTTGCCCCGGATAAATTGTTTTGGCGAATGGTGTCCAATGTACTTCATCAATTGAGAGGTTTTGGTGAAATATGCCCCATTGTTGAAAATTTCTGTTCAGTTTCGTCATCAGGAGCCTAACCTTGAACATTTTATCGCTTTCTTCAATTGCAGAGTTGTCTGTAAAATGTATGTATTTTTTTTATTTCTTGAAAGCGGTTTCTAGACATATTTACCATAAAATGTTAGAGGACCTATATGTTCAAATGCTTCTGAATCCATTGACAATTATTATTACTATCCACCCTGAAACAAACACAAAATATATTGCGCTGTCTTATGCCCACTGTCCCCAAACGAGGACAGTTCTAATATAGTTACCTACACTAAATATGTATGTATTGATCCTGTATAATTCCTCTAAATCCACTTTTTCGATTGGATTTATTTATAGTGACTTCTAAGCTGTATTTACATTTCTAACATTTTTAGCAATCTAGGAAAAACTATGAAAAGAGTGAAAACGCTATTTTGGGATTTTGCAAATACTTGAAATCGGTAGTATCTAGACAAAAAATATATAAAAGATAATAAAAGGCGTCTTTTTTATGCTTTCCACCCTGTATATTCGCCGATATTTTAAGTGGCAAAAAAGGTTGAAAACAACTTCACATATTAAGTACATTTTAAAATTCATTATGCATGATTCTGTAGAAAAAATAAACACTAAAAACTCACTCTGTATATATAGGCTGTATGATAAAAAACGCCGCGAGCCATAACTCCGTTATATTAAAAAAACAAAAAACCAGATGAAATGGCTCTAAATGGCTCTAAAATACGTGAGACTACTGCTGTATTTTTCAACTTTTTTTTCTGAAACGCGATAGTCAACTTTTTTCAAATGGCAATATATTGTTGTTTTTTTTGTAAATTATCATACAAATTTGTTTTCTGAATCCAAAGATGTATAACAAATTGACTTTTGTGAAACATTTATTGCAGAAAGTGCCAAAATTTTTGTCATTATAAATAAGCTTAGCAGAAAAAAAATAAATGTTTCACAAAAAGTCAATTTGTTATACATCGTTGGATTCAGAAAACAACTTTGCATAGTAATCTACAAAAAAAATCCTATATTGCCATTTGAAAAAAAAAAGTTGACTATCGCATTTCAGAAATAAAAAGTTGAAAAAATACTGCAGTAGTCTCCCTTATAGTTCATTTAGAGCCATTTCATCTGTGTTTTTTTTTGTTTTTTAACATCAGGCTACAAATAACGGAGTTATGGCTCGCGGCGTTTTTAATCAGACAGCCTGTCAATAGAGCCAGTCAATAGAGCTCTATTGACTGGCTCTATTGACAGGCTGTCTGATTAATCGTGTCATGTCAAAAAAGCTTTTTGACATGACACGATTGATTACCTGAAATCCGACTACGGGATACTTTTAAGTTCAGTCTTTAGATGAAAACGTATATGAATTGGACTAGGAAATAGTTTCACTTTTTTTAAAAGCAAATTAGTGAAAAAAAAATTTTTTCAGTTTTTTGCTTATAGAAGAAAAAGCTATAGAAGCAATTACATCGCATCCAATAGGAATGTTGTAGATAATTCAAAAACCTTTAAAATGAAAAAAAAATCAAGTCAATCGGTACATTTTTCGCTGAGAAAACTCGGAAAAAACGCAAAAAATTACCTTTTCTTAATAAATTCGTAATTCGAGTATTTTTTGGATTAGAAGAGTCAATCTTGTGGGAAAAAGTAGATATTATCACGAAGAATGAGTGTGCAAAAAGTGGACTATGTCCGATGAATAGTTTTTGCACAATAGTCGAATAAAGTTTTTTATATCGTATTTTGAATATTCCATAACACGTCGAGCGATAGATTAAATAACATTTTCTCGACGGATTCGGAAACTACAGAGCGTAAACTACAATTCGTCCATTTATTTTGTTTCATTTAAATGCCATTAAATTGGTGTAAAACGCCTCTGAACACCGCGAAAAATGTTGCTGCTGCGAGGTATAGGTGGCGGGGTAGCGAAGGGAAGCGGCGGCAGCGACCAGCAAATTTCGCGCGGTGTTCAGAGGCGTTTTACACCAATTTAATGGCATTTAAATGAAACAAAGTAAATGGACGAATTGTAGTTTACACTCTGTAGTTTCCGAATCCGTCGAGAAGATGTTATTTAATCGATCGCTCGACGTGTTATGGAATATTCAAAATACGACGTAAAAAACTTTATTCGACTATTGTGCAAAAACTATTTGTCGGACATAATCCAGTTTTTGATTATGTAATCCAGTTTTTTCGTGATATTACCTACATTTTCCCACAAGATTGACTCTTCTAATGCAAAAATACTCGAATTACGAATTTATTAAGAAAAGGTAATTTTTTGCGTTTTTTCAGCGAAAAAATGTACCGATTGACTTGATTTTTTTTTTCATTTTAAAGGTTTTTGAATTCTTTACAACTTTCGATGCGATGTAATTGCTTTAATAGCTTTTCTTCTATAAACAAAAAACTGAAAAAACTACTTTTTTTTTTCACTAATTTGTCATTAAAAAAAAGTGCAACTATTTCCTAGTCCAATTCATATACGTTTTCATCTAAGGACTGAACTTAAAAGTATCCTGTAGTCGGATTTCAGGTACCAATCGTGTCATAAACTCACCCCTTTTCGAGCTCTATTGACTGGCGTAATAATAGTAGTTTATGTATATATACAATTGTAGGGGAGGCACATGCCCCGTGCGGTTGCGAGCAGTGGCAAGAATGGCAAACAAAGATAAAGGAAATCAAACCAGAAGAACTAAAAGCATCGTGCAGTGGAAGTGAAGATGCTGCCAACTGCCTGTGGTTGGTAACAAATTCGAAGCCTTGTCCTAACTGCAAGAGCCCCATTCAAAAGAACGAAGGATGTAATCATATGAAGTGTTCAAAGGTATGAGTTTTATAATGGAAATGGGGAAATGTTATGCTTCAGCAAATTTCATCACATAAGATAAAATAATTATGAAAAAGCGGCGATTTATAAGTTGCAGTGGTCCATATATAACAGACAAATTTTATTACAATAGATTACAATCTCGAAGGTAGGGCATATTAGACACTTTGAAGGAAAACCTCTGTTTGTAAACGAGATAGATGAACACTGATGCAATGCAAAAAACAGAGCATACAGGGTTTGTCCGGAAAGAAATGTCAGTGTGAATTTTTTCCCGAGACTGTACGCGCCAGCCTGCGCTTTACATGCTGGGATTGTGGTGGGGGGATCTGGCAACAAGATCCAACAAGCCTTAGTTAGCTACCGGTCGTTGTAGCGGTCGCATCACTCGTTCTTTGAGAGTCGTTACAGTGACTCGGTGCAAGAAAAAATGCAACGTTCACTTGAGCAACGGATGGCGATCAAGTTTTGTGTGAAACTGGAGAAGAGTGCTGCGGAAACCATTCCACTGTTGAAGAAGGCTTTCGGCGTCGAGTGTCTTTCGGACAGGCAAATTTTCCGGTGGCACAAGGCCTTCGCAGAAGGTCGGGAAGATGTCAACGACGAGAACCACGCTGGAGGGCCATCAACCTCCAGTTCCGACGACAATGTGAAACGTGTGCGTGACTTGTTGAGCACTGACCGTCGTCTAAGTGTTCGTTTAATTTCCGAAACATTAGACATTACGAAAACCATTGTTCACGAAATTGTGTCGGAGTCTTTAGGAATGAGGAAGGTGTGCACGAAGCTCATGCCAAAAATGCTAACGGACGATCAAAAAGCGAGGCGCGTCGAAACCTGCCAAGAACTTTTGGACACCTGCGAAGACAACCCCGCTTTCCTTGATGACGTCATTACCGGGGACGAAAGATGGGTCTTTGGAATACGATCGGGAGACGAAGAGGCAAGGTGCGGAATGGCACACGTCGAACTCTCCTCGCCCCAAGAAGGCCAGGATGTCCAGGTCAAAGATCAAGACAATGCTGATTGTCTTTTTTGATTGCCGGGGATTGGTCCATCATGAGTTCGTTCCGCAGGGTACAACCGTAACCGGAAAGTTTTACGTCGAGGTGCTGAAGCGGCTGAAACGCAGGGTGAATCGCGTCCGCCCAGACATCTCAAAATACTGGAAGCTTCACCACGACAATGCGCCTTCGCACACCTGCTTCCTCGTGGCCGATTACCTCGTCAAGGCAGGCATCACCGCTGTTCCCCAGCCTCCCTACAGCCCCGATGTGGCCCCCTCAGACTTTTTTCTGTTTCCGCGCCTCAAAACCCCAAGGACAGCATTTTGGGTTGGTGAAAAACATTCAGAATGCTTGCACCGACGCTTTAAAGGCGATTCCGGAAAACGATTACCGTGAGGCTTTTGATGCGTGGAAGGTTTGTAAAGATTTGTAAAGATTTGTACACATAGAACCAATAAAAACCATTTTTCAAAGCTCACTGACATTACTTTCCGGACAAACCCTGTACTAAGCCTACTTGGTCAAATTGCGCCTTTCAAAGTCCATACGTAAAAAATCTATGTCTCACAGAAAAATAATTATTTAGCAAAACATCAAGTGTGGTATATATTTGGGAATTAGTTTTAGGCCCTCTTCAAATATGCAAAAATATGCGGGGTTCCGATATAAACACCACTGAGTTCTCCATAAAAAGTATTTTGCAAAGTTATCGGCAGGAAAATTACATACAAAATTCACATTTTCTAGAAACATTCTATATTTTGACAAACTGACTATTTAGTTGTGACAACGATATATATACAGTTAGTACCATTAAAATGGTCATAGAAATTGATCCTCAGATACCGAAATTAGTTTTTTCGTCTCATTTAAAGAGAGGTCCACCCTCTACAATACCTAATTGATTGGTGATGCTTGTGAGGTATCTACTGTAATACCATAAATATAGAGTGAAAGTACCTTCCGTTACATTTGGAAAATATGAACCTGAATATACTTGCAAATATACTTAGAAACTGCAGGGATTCCAGTGATTGTTTTAACTGAAAAAAAAAAACAAAACATAAACACTGGAGCAGTAATTATTCAGACCGATCCACATTTGAATATCTTGCAACTCTATCGAATTACAATATCTACTGAAAGTGTGTTTAAGAAAAAAGAAAAATAAACTCGGCTGCCATATTTCAAAACACAGTAACTGTCATTTTCAAAGTTTTGAGTAAATTAAAGAAAACTTAAACATATGGCCCTCGAACTAATAAAGACCTTTAAATACAATTTTAACAGTTTAGGATACTATAATTGCAAGTTATTGTATACGTAAAGAGTAATTTAAATATTCTTGTGTTTTTTTCAAAAAAAAAAATGCAGTTGCTGTGTTTTGGCATAGATGTTTAATAAAACGTGAGCAGCGTATATAGTAAAAAGCATTGTATCTGTATGCACATAATATTTTCATTTTGATAATAAACGAAAAATATTAAATACGAAACAACAAAAAAGTGATTTTAAACAAAACTACGCTTATATGTCCTCGTCTATATCAATATTTTGAATTAAATCCTTTGATGCGTCGTTTGATTCTCGTTGAACCATCTAACTAAAATATATTTTCCAATTCACAATAACTGCCACATACTGTGTTACGGGTAAATTTTTGTAAAACATTCTCTTCTGGATGTTGCTTCCACATACTAGGTTTCGCCTATATTTTACTATTGAAAAATAGCATTTGCTGGGTTTTGGCGTAGAAAACCAAAAATTGTATTGTAGATACTTTGTTTTGCCGAAATATATGTGCGTAACTATGAAAGGTATTCGTTTTCTAGGTAGTGCAATAGACGCGGAATAAACACAGCACCTGCTCGGAGTTAAAAATGAATTTTTTGAGACAAATGTTGGATTCTGTGTTTTGAAATGTGGCAGCCGAACTGTTCAGACAATTGTTTGTATAGGAGGGTAAAACGCTTCCGATAAATAAATATTTCAAGAATTCTCAGTTAATGTAACAAATTTAGCCTCTGGCTCTAAAACACGCAGACCATACAACAGACAATTGGCCAAATGTCTTTATTTGTTCTTAATCATAGGAAAAGTTTCCGCTGCTGATTTTCCGTAAAGAACATAACATTTAATGCCTTTGCTCTTGCATTAGTCCCAGCCATTGTTTAAAAACTCGTACGTAAGGTCGTCCTAATAGCATTATTGGGTCTCCTGACAATAACGGCCCAATGGTTTAATTTATTACTATACCATGTCTTTTTACAGTGTAAATTTGATTTCTGCTGGGTGTGTCAAGAATCATGGAAGCGCCACAGTTCCGCAACGGGAGGGTACTTTCGATGCAACAGATTCGAGGCTGTTCACAAGGCGGACGAGAAACAGGGTTCTTTGATAACAGAGGCAATGGATAGGAACAATCAGATGCAAGAAACGTCGCGTTTTCTGCATTTCTATACGAGATTTCGGAATCACGAGAACAGCCAAAAACTGGAAGAACCCTTGCTAACTAGCGTTAAGCAGAAGATGGATGTATTGGCAAGCAGTTTGGGATTAAAAAGCGGTGAAGGTGAGCTGCTGTAATAACAGTTTGCCTGGTGCCAATAAAACCATGTGCCAGCATGCCACTTTTTTATTTATCGGAAAATAATTTTGAAATTTCAGATGTCTATTGTCGAAAGTAGCTCGCCTCCATTATTGTATTGCTGTTAACAATAAGATAATAATGAAATTTTAGAAATGTGGAGAGACATAAATCTGCATTTATTGTCGTCATCACTTCCGATTTAGACGAAAATTACCTTCCTAAAATAACTTCCGAATTTCTAATACTATGTCCATCACTTGTTTTTTTGTTTAAATTTCCATTTTGTACACACTAATACCCCATTGGTCGCCTTTTGACACATAATGTATTTGTTTTTAAAAAATAGTTACTTAGAGTTTATCAAAAAGTTTCTTAGAGTTTATCAAATTAGACTTGAAAAGGTGAGAAAAAATGAGGTGTGTAAATTAAGTAATGAGACTGATTTTTTAAATTTAATTTTCGAATAGAATTACAATTCAGTATTGTCTCCTTTGAAATAACTTCCCCTGGGAAGCCACATACTGCTGGCGACAGTTCTTCCATTCCTCATAGCAATGCTGGAACTCATATACTGGAATAGCCTTCAGCTGGTCGGTTACAGCCTTTTGAATGTTTTCTATTGTCCCAAAATGACGTCCTTTGAGGTGATTTTTAATTTCGGGAAGAAAAAATCACAAGGACTCAAGTCAGGCGAATCAGGAGGCTAAAGAGCCACAGAAATGTTTTTACTGGCTAAATACTCGTTTACTGAAGTGGCTGTGTGACAAGGTGCATTGTCGTGATGCGACATCCAGTTGTTCTTGATGTTTGGTCTCACACGCATGACCCTTTTTTTGAAGTTTTTCAAGAACTTCTCTGTAAAAGTGTTGATTTGCGGTTTGGACAGGAAGCATAAACTCTTTGTGGACAATTCCCTGGCTATGAAAAACAGCAAATCAGCATGCATTTGATTTTCGACTTGCTCATTCTTGCTTTTCTGGGTCTTGGAGAGTTTGAAGTGTGCCATTTAATGCTTTGGCGCTTAGTTTCTGGGTCGTACTCAAACACCAAAGTCTCATCACCAGTAATGACACGTTCCATAAAATGAGGATAACTTTCAATCGATTCCAAAATGACACTGATTCAAATTTAACTCTTCTCCGATCATTCTTGTCGTCAACCGACGATCTGAACGCACAAGATCCCATATTCTATTGACATTTTCATAGGTTCTTGAAGATGAAGACTTTCTACTGCGTGGTTCATCTTCAATCGACTCTCTTCCTTCTGAACCAAACCACCGAAAAACCTGGACTCTTGAAAAAACACTGTCTCCGTAGTCGTCCTGAAGTTTTGCAAAAGTATCCGTTGAGTTGTGTCCAAGTCTGAAGCAAAATTAAAGTCACTAGAAAAAAATGGTTTACGAAAATAGTCACAAAGAACAAACAAATGGGTCTAACAAGTGCAAACTTGTGCTGAAAGTGAATTACATATTAACCTACCGCCCTTCCAAGTCCCGTCTCCGGGGTGTTGCTAGATTGGGCGCTACGTTATCAGTCTCATTACTTAATTTACACCTCGTAAGTATACTATTTCTAATGTAAATGTGAAGACATAAAAAAGCAAGGTTGTCAGATATATTTTCTAAAATTGCTAAGCTCACTATACAATTATACTTCATACTTCAGTAAACTGTTAGTTCGTGACGTTCTTAGAAAGCTAGTTTGGAAATATTTAAAAAAAAATCATAGATATAAATTTATTAGTTAGCATTAAAATAAGGCGTTTAAAATTGCTGGAAAAAATAATTATCCGGCAATGCTTTGCCGGCAACGCTTCGCTGCCGACGAAGAGCCGGCAACGCTTCCCTGTTTTCATCCAGTCATCCATTTGAAGTAACCCATTAGAGTATTGTGCTTTGCATCCAATATACAGGGTGTCCCGTAAAGAATGGGCCATACTTCAGGAATAGCTTCACAGGGTCAAAATAACCTGATTTAGCTCAACTTACCTTAGTACCATTGTGCTTCCTTAAAAAGTTATGGGCATTGAAAAAAATTATTTTATTTCATTTTTTTCTGCTAATTCTGTAAATTTTTAAGTAATTTCACGTAAAATTGGTATAGGGTGGTTTTTGGAATAGACTAACATGAATATGATGTAATTTCTCGCGTGAAACGTACAGGGTGTTAAAAAACCCCTGTACCACTTCTTATTCTCATTATTTTTTTTGTTATCACGAATTTTGACAATTTTGACAGTTTTCTTGAAAGAGCTGTCAATTTACTGCAAAAATGGTATACCTGTTCCATGACGCTAAATCGCGCCGTTTTCGAGAAAATTAAGCTTAACTGTAGTACTGCAGAATGGACCAGTATTATTTTTATTAAATTTAAAGTGTGTTAATCTAGCAGATAACTGTCATATCATGTTAGTTTCAATTTGATATTATAAACAAAAATTTTTATTGTTCTTTTATGGTGTATCTATTGTTTGTTGCAAGATGCCCCGACATAACTTATTTACAAATAGTGAAATGACTGAAATGGGTGGCAATCTACGCCCAACATTTTAATGAACGCGCTGCAGCCAGAAGTTATGCAGATACTTACCCAAATCGCAGACAACCGAATCGGAAATTATTTTCAAGACTATTCTCACTATTAAGAGAAACGGGAAGCTTGCGTCCTAGTCGTCATTATGGCCGACCTGTAGTTCATAACGTGCAGCAAGAGGAAGTAATATAAAATATTAATTAAGTCGCAGTACAACATCCAGAATATTACATGAGCAGCAACTTCGAGCGTACCATTATTCACCCACTCAAATCTTTTTTTAAATCACCCACTCAAATCTATTTACTAGGTGATTTTTTAGCAAGAATGCAATTTTGCGAATTCATTTTAAGGCGAAATAGGCAAGATGCATATTTTGTAAACAAAATTTTATTCACGGATGAGGCCACATTTTCTCGTAGAGGGATATTCAACAGAAAAAAATTGTCACATATGGGCTGATCAAAATTCAAATGCCAATTGAGTGAGGCACTTTCAACATGAATTCAAAATTAATATTTGGTGTGGGATAATTATCGATTATCTTGTGGGTCCTTTCGAACTCCCAGCAAAATTGAATGGTCAGGATTATCTAAACTTCCTTCAAGAAAATTTAGTAGATTTACTAGAAGTTAGACGTTCGTGCTAATATGTGGTATTTACAAGATGGCGCACCGGCCCACTTTCCTTTTGCAGTTCGGAACCATCTAAATAATGTATTCCCACATCGTTGGATTGGGAGGGCAAGTGGACATCCATGGCCTCCACGAAGTCCAGATTTAAATGCAATGGACTCTTTTTTCTGGGGGTATATTAAAAATCTTATGTATTCTGGTGAAGTTATCAACACAAGAGCCGAGCTTAGGCAAAGAATAGTTGCAGCTGCAAACACGATCGAAATCTGCAGCCATCGTTTTCTGCAGTTCGAAGAAATTTTTTGAAAAGATGCCAGAAATGCATTGAGTGGTGGACATTTCGAAAAATTGCTTCAACGAGATTAAATGTTAGTTTTATTTTCTATCCTGTTTTTTTAAAGTGCCTGTTAATTACTTAAAAAATTACTTAAACGCAAATAAATATGTTTTATTTTTTAATGTCGAAATTTTGCATTTTCTCTAAATACTATGGATTTATTAGTACTTATAAAATTGTAAGTAATTTACTGTGATGGATACCTACTAGATTAATAGGCTTAAAATTGTATGTAAAGCGAATATAGCCATTCTGCAGTACCACAGTTAAGCTTAATTTTCTCGAAAACGGTGCGATTTAGCGTCATGGAACCGGTATACCATTTTTGCAGTAAATGGATAGCTTTTTCAAGAAAACTGTCAATATTGTCAAAATTCGCGATAACAAAAAAAATATAATGAGAATAAGAAGTGGTACAGGGGGTTGTTAACACCCTGTACGTTTCACGCGAGAAAAAAACATCATATTCATGTTAGGCTATTCCAAAAACCCCCCCATACCAATTTTACGTGAAATAACTTAAAAATTGACAGAATTAGCAGAACAAAATATAATAAAATATATTTTTTTCAAGGCACATGACTTTTTAAGGAAGCACAATGGTACTAAGGTAAATTGAGCTAAATCAGGTTATTTTGACCCAGTGAAGCTACTCCTGAAATATGGCCCATTCTTTACGGGACACCCTGTATATGCGTTAGCTCTTTATGTGGTCCATTGTGCCGTAAAATGTTTTACGACGTCGTTAAAATGATTTACGACATTATGAATTCTTACTTATTTCCGCCAGTGACGTGTATTTCAGCTAGGTTTATTAAAACAGACAATTTTTTCAGATTGTCTGGCTAAATGAGCATTATTTACAGAAAATTATATTACAAATATTAAGATTTGAATTAAAAAAAATTATTTCACAATTGTCATATTTATAAAATATATTTAAGATATATGCACGCCATTGGGCGGCGTTAGCCTTCAAGGGAATTAAAAATATACGTCTTCACATTGAGTTTAGAAAGACTACCTACTTGAGAATTAACACAAAATAGAATTTGGGTAATGAACATACTCTAGTGTGAATAGCCGGATTATATTTTATAGATGCGGGGGAGAGAAGCACGAAGTTTATTGAAGATGGCGTGAGGGAGCTTCTCAAAGCCAGAAGAGTACTGTGTGGGTCTTATGTTTATGGATACTATCTTGAAGACGACGGCTACAACAAAGCAATTTTCGAGTTTATGCAGGTTTGTATCC
Organism: Aromia moschata; assembly: GCA_029963805.1. NCBI lineage: Eukaryota > Metazoa > Arthropoda > Insecta > Coleoptera > Cerambycidae > Aromia > Aromia moschata. The sequence goes on from JAPWTK010000478.1 coordinate 314,281, forward strand.
AGAAAGAGCATTAGATATTCTAAAAATAATTTGTGACAATTGTGAATATACACATATACAGTACACTCAGGCTAGCCTTGCCCGCGAAATGCGCACAACGAACGGAGTACGAGACAGTACGACCATACCCGAGAGATATAAGAGGTACTCACAAACAAGCAATAACAGACTGTATTTCTCGAAGTGTTCACAGCTGAAACTACAAAAGAATGTGCACAATTTTAGGTTTTGTCTACTGCAGCCAAGGGCAAAGCTACTGTTGTTGCAGTGTACATATATCAGTGATTAAGTACTAGTCGGACTATAGCCTGATTTAAAATTTAATGTTTCCCTATATCTTGTTATCTTCATATCTGCAGCAGATTCCGAAACTCCATCCACTTGTCTGTGAACCTTAACAAGCGATAATGAACAATTTAACTAGTGGCGGTCGGTAGAATTTGATATGCTCGTATTTTCTTGAGGAGGCATGGGACCCACACTATATATCAAGGGGTGATTACTAGACCTAAAAATGTCTAGATGGCTATATTGGCAAAAAAAGTCAAATGACTTTTGCGATTTAAAAAAAAAATATAAATATATTTTTATTCACAATAAAATATGCAAAATAATATGTAAAAATATATATATATATAATATGCAAAATATCTTTGTTCACAATTACCAAGTTAACAATGTTTTTTTATTTTTTTGTAGAAAACTCATTTTTGTATAAGATACAGACAGCTATTGAAATCTCAGACGAAATAAATTTTCAAATTACCATAACTTTTACAGATCTCGAAATTTCGAAAAAAATCACAATGTAATGTGTATAATGTAACAAAACGACAAAATGGGAAGGCACAAAGCTATTTCTAGTTTCAGTTTTAGAATATTCTATATTTCGGAGAAAGCGATAGAGACCACACAGGATAGCTCGTAAATTTCGTTATCCTATCAATTTTTAAGATAATTAACAGCGTTTACTAAATAAGTTGTTTCGGCCGTGACGAATTGGTTTCTAGAGCATTTTTTGTAAATTGTTTCATTCGGGGAAAATGCCCAACGGCACATACCACATCTGGCAAGAGAAAGGGCCTAGGCGAGTGTACGAAGCCTATGCCAGAGGCGGACCGGTGTCAAACTCGAGGAGGTTGGCGGCAGTCGAGATAAGTGATGCAGAGGAAATGATTCAGTGGAAAATGGGTTGTAAATTGTATATGGGAGATCAGGCTACTAAATACATAATATATGGAAATCCTTGGTCACACCGTCTATAGCGGGATGTCAAAACATGGTTAATGCGAGGTCAGCTCGGGACCGTTGAAGGGTTTAACGTCTCCTCCGCCACTGGGTGGAGGCGTAGAGGCTTAGAAGTCCGAGATCATAAAACAGGGTGGTAAACCCGAAAAAGTCAGTTCTTTCCTTCCGCTCAATGAGTTCTTACGTTGTCGTGTTGGCTCTGATTAATCCTTGAAGTTTGCTATTATTATTGTATTTGTTCAGGAATATTCTATTTGTATGTGTGACCAAAGCGCCTTCAAGAATTAATTAGTTATTATCGGAAATAAAACGTGTGACCGGGGATGGGTTAATGGCATTTGTTACAGTTTGTTTGGTTAAATTAAACTCCGTTACATAATATGTGCACAGCTGTGTTTTATTTCGCGCCGGACTTCCAAAGGGGACCTAACACCTATAGTCGACTAATTAAGGCATTATCAGGTAAGCTAATGTTTTCTCTTGGACGAATTAATCAACGAATCCACATAGTATAGGTGTGCAGATTTAAACAAGGCCGCTCGGTAAATCGGAAAAGTAGCAATAAAGGGATCCGCGAGGTCGCGGGTAATTCCGCGCGCCCCTGGAACCCACCTGCTACAATACAAAGACTTTGTATTTACTCGGTGATTATGAGAAAAATATATTTCGCAAATATTTTGCAAGCCGTTTCTAAAATCTTCTGGGGAGGCAACCATTTTTGGGAAAAAAATAATTTGAAGATTTATTATCATTATAGCCTTCTACTTAGGTTTATCAATTACGCCCTGAACTACGGTGCGGATTCCGTGCCTCCTTACGAAAATACGTGTAATATGAAATTCCACCAGTCGCCATTGAATTTAAGTAATTCAAATGCGTTATGAAATTCTTTAATGTCTCAGGACATTAATATTAGTCATTTCTCTAGTTGTACTATTCATATTAATGTTCATACGTAATAGTTTTAAAGTACTAAAAATTCTTTTAACACGGTTTCTTACAAATGTGAACTATTGGAACTCAAAGGATCATTACAGTCTCTTTTAACGACAGTTGCTCAAAAAAAATTGTGCAAAATACATTAATTCAAAATTTCATTAAAGAATATCTAATAAAATATGTAGTAAAAATTATTTTAACAGACTTCCTTACAAATGTGGACTTTTGGAACTCAAAGAAGTCATTACAGCTTCTTTTAATTATAATGACTTGGATAAAAAAATAAATAAAATAGATAAAACTGGATAAAAAAATTATGAAAAATCCATTATTTAAAAATTTTATTAAAGAAAGTCTAATCACTATTCTCATAATACAAAATCAAATTTTAGAATGAGTTGGAAGAAGTTACCGAAAAACTTAGTGAAATGATTGCAAGACCATACTTACGGACTCCAAAGGCCGTAATTGTCCAAACGTCCGCTCTGGCAAGAAGGAAAAGACACGAGTTTGTAAGAGCTGTGGCCCAAGGGTTGATACCACCTGAGACGCCGCCATTGCAGAGGAAAAGGAAGAAGAGATACTTGGACGTAAGAAATAACACTGCTGTGGTTTCCAAAAAAATTCGCATCGTGTGGAAAAAACCTTTTTTATTTTAATATGCTTTTTTTAATTTGTTGCTATGCCAAAAAATGTTGCTTGGTTTCAACCTAATATCCATGGAAGAAGAACCTAATATCCATGAAAAAAGAAAATGATGTGATATTGGATATCTGTCGAATCACATTTTTTTAAATAAAACACTAAATATGGTCTTATTTCGACGATTTTTGAAAACATTATTAGAAAAGTTGCCTAAAACTATATTCAAAACTAACGTGCAAAATTTCATAATCAGAGTACTTTTTTTACAATGTCTGGATAACAAAAAAAAAAAAAATAATAATAAAAATCTGTCGAAAATTATACTGGAACTACTTTGGATTAAACTTTGATCTCAAAAATAATTTACAAATATGCCAAAACGTTTTTCTCGTTTTTAACCTAATATTAACAAAAAAAAAAGAGTTACGTTCGGTATCCCTAAAATTGAAGTTTTTTAAAATAGGATTTGAAATAATATGGTTCTGGTTGAACCTTTTTTCGAAAAAAAGTCATAGAAACATGCATAACTTTAACTTTATCAGAATTTGACTTTCGTTTTTTTATGATTTTTTTATTGTCTCGAAAACAAAAAAAAATTTGGTAAATTTCTATGATAATTCCAATAACAAAGATTATCATTTTTGTTTAAAGTGAAAGTTGTAAATATTTTTCGAGTTCAAAATGCAACTTAAAGTAGTTCCAATGTAGTCTTGACTAAAAAAATTACCCTTATTTGTAAAAAAAAATGTTAGTTTAAAATATCTTTTGAGTAACTTTTTTTTTATAACTTTTTTCGAAAAAGGTCGAAACAAGAATATGTTTTATATATTATTTTAGAAAACAACAAATTTGATAGATACCGATAAAGATTATCGCGTGACCAAGTAGTACTATACTTACAATTCCGAGCAACTCTTCCATATATCTTTTTTTTGGAAAAAGGCTGAAATGAGAGCATATTTGAAATTATATTTTAGAGTTCGTGTTTGACAGGCACCAAATTTCACGCGACCAACTTCCTTATTCATCAATGTTAGGTTAAAAACAAGCAAACCTTTCAGGACTAGGAATTTTTACACGATATTAAAAGTTTTCCCATATGACACGACCTTTTTGAAAACAAGTATTGTAACTGCATCTGGCTAAATAAATTTTACACATCCCGATTTTAGTCTGATCTCACGCAAACCAGCGCATGGTTAAAAGACTGCGAATGGCCCGAGTATGATACCGATGAAGAAACAGATTTAAGTGTTACCCATAAGAGTTTTCCGTATTCCCGCGAATCTCCCAACAAAGACCATCAGTGTGGCCTTTTGTGCAGCCGAGGTTGTGGCCGTAAGTATGAAAAAATCCAAAAATATGTTTTTGCAACCGTTCTTAAAATACTACCTTTACACGCACCCTTCACAGTTCGTAAAACTTTATTGTTTAGCAGTAGTGCGTAAAGATGTCAATATAACTTATACAGTCTGTCATAAATTGGTTATGTATGGCATTAATATCTCGGTTATTCTTGGAAATAAAAAGAAGGTTAAACACATTTTTTTTAAATTCATCAGAAGTAACTGTTTTCTTATATTGTGATACAGCGTTGAAAAGAAAATTATGAGCACTAATTAACTACATAAAAATCTAATATGACACCCGTAAGAACAATCAAAGTTAATGGCATTAAATCATAAACAAATGTTAATAGAAATATTTTGATAACGTCGACTATAACAAAAACACCTTAAAAACAACAATGTACTCTGCTAAAATAAAAGTCGTGTAATTAAAAAGATCTAGGACATTTTCTAAAACGGATATCCTCAGATCTTTGGAATTATCTCGAAGACGGTTATTTGGAATTAACTTGACGTGATCAGTTAAGTTAAAAAGATGATAAGATCATCTAAAACTTTGCCGATCTCTTTCCGGTATCTGATAAAAATGTTCCTCTGTTAGGCTCAGACTACAGCATGGAACTGATCATAGCCCTCGAAATGTCACGGCTCCAGATGATAGAAGACAGAATGAAACAAGCACAAGCGAACGTCATTACTCCGGATCCTAGTTCTAGTATTTCTAATAATAGCAGCGAAAGCACCGACGACCAACTGAAGCTCGCGATTCAACTGAGTTTGCAAGACTCAACGGCGACGATCAGTAAACACATTCAGGTCGAGGAAAGCCAGAATATTCACGGTTATCCGAGAACGAGCGCAGACATCACAGTGGATTATTTTTTGAAGTCTCTAGCCAATCATAAGATAGACCTCAAAACGTTGGATAAATTTAGTTCCGATACCGACAAAGAACTGTTCTTCCGGCCATGTAAGGGTAACGAGGATGGTCGATTTCAAATATCCGATATCCACGAAAACGGTAAGTTTATTGAGAAGTTTTGAGTATTATGTATATAATACTTAAGATCGCAATACCCCTTTACCGGGTGGTCCATCGCGCTGGGTCTCAATCAATATCTCAAGAACTATGCACACTATATTAAACCTTTAACGTTTTCTTCGTTTTAAAGCTATAACATACTTATTTGTTTTTGTTTTTGTCAGTTAGATGGGAAAAAAAATTATAGTCTTGTCAATGAAGTGGGTCAAATGCCGATATCCCAGTTTTTAACTTCAGGGCTGTGTTTGGACTACTTAGGAGGTAAACATATCTAAAATCCCCGGACCTAGGTGGTGAGGGATATGAGGTTACATAAAGGAAATACTAGTTTTCTATTTTTCACTTATATCTTGCAATAGGCTGACAGAATTTCCTACAAATATGTTCCTTTCCTACATGTACATTCATTTTTCTCCATAATTTTGAGGGTAGAGGCTTTTTTTGTCACATTTTTTGGTACTTTACTATTTACATGAGAGTCCTCAGAAAAAAAGATTTAGAACCCGTCGGGTCCACAACGTGGTAGGAAACCGAGTTGTCACTTGAACTGTGGGAGTGGGAACATATACCAGACAACGAGGATATAGATGAAGGTAACAAGGAGTATAAGCCACCACTCCAGCTGACTCCAGAACCCTTCCGTCCCAAGAGGGTCAAAATTATGTGATTTATTTTTCTTTATACTTGGACACACCCTCTGTACAAAAAAATGGGTTTTCAAATTACTCAGTTTCCATTAAAGTTAACTTATATTTAATTGCATTTATATTATGGCCATGTATAGCATTTATACAACGAAATACTCATTAAAAAGTGCAATACACGCCTGTGCGTCATGCCTCGAAATTTGCACGATTTTTTCTATTAAATTATGGTTTTTATAACTTCTGATCAGTTGAAGATAAAATATTGAATAAGTCATTTAAAGCAATTTAATGTTCTTCCACTTTTTTTCTGAGGACTTTCATCTCAAATGAATGATAAAAAAGCGAAGAGGCAGTTTACCACAAAATGCGAGAAAAATGTTTGAATATTTGCGGAAATTTTTGAGGCCAAGTCCTCGAAAACTATAACAGATGTGAAACAAAAAAACACATACATATAAACACTATTGTAAGCAAATTTTGCCAGATTTAATTTTGTAGTTTTGTATATAATCACTTTTTGGTTACGGCTTTTTGGTTCCTTGGAGACCCTGCATTCTCCTCACCAGTTAGATTCTTTTGGCCAGGTACACACGTCCGAACTTTCTCGGTCCGAGCTCGTAGTATCATCGGAATTCCGATTGGAATTATCCAGTAGGTCATTGAGCACTGCATACATTTGTCCGAGATCGTACGAGACGGTACGATGATTGGCGAGCTATTTTTCCTGGCGATATTCTCCGACGTCGGTCGCAACGTCAACGCACCGTAACTACGAGCGTTCGTTACCTGGTTGTCAGTTAAGTGCTACACACCTCAGTGATTTGACGCAAATATGGAATCGGTATTGCTCGAAGTTGAAGCAGATATGTATGGGTTTATCGGGGAAATAAAAAAGATATCCGACAATTTGGGACATTAGGAATGGAGCCTACCACGATAACAGAAGAATTTTTGAGGATGATTCCTTAATTGTGCAAAACCACTGACAAACGCCCCACTCAAAAGTTTTGATTCCATGTATGGATGCACCCAAAGCCGTAGATTTTTTTACTTGCCAGAGAAACGTGAGTTAACGCAGCGTCCTAGTACGAGAAATAGAGGTAAGTATGTACCAGGACTTTGGGACATTTACTGTGGATTTAAAAAATCTTCATTCGCGCTGGTGTTGGCATCAGCGGAGCGACCTTGGCGCTGTCGCCGTAGCAACTCAGTCATGCCATTTATAAACTGTCGTTGGCGCTCGCGTTTTCTTTTGTTTCATAAATTAAGGTTATGTTAATCTAAATTTGTTTTGTTTGTTTTTCATTTTGTAAACATGAACACAAACAATAACACCAAATCGATGGGATTGTTGGCTGTTACATTATGTTTAGGGGAGAGGGGGGCACAATGATACAATTTTTGTCGTGATTATGATTTTGTCCAAGACAAAATACTTGTCGCCATCTTCTTATTTTAGGCTTACAGGCTATGCATTTGTCTTTAATATGATACTCTATTTAAAGGAAAAATAAAAACAAGTTTGGAGTTTTTGCAACTTTTTTTAATGTCTACATTTGCATCAAACTACCTCTCTGGTGAGGTAAATTGATACAGTGCTGGGGAACATTGATACACATACAATACACTAGAGAAAAAAGTAATATTGTAGTACAATATTTACTGAATTATAAGATTAGGAACTGTTGGAAAATAAAAAGATCTATTTTAGCGAAGTGTACCACCAGCAGCAATGGATTTGGGCAGTTTGAATACATCTCCTCGAAGCACTAAACTGATGTCCTGAACGTTAGGAAAAACAACAGTCTTATGCCAGTTTTTCTTTTTCGTAAAAAATTGACCTCTATTTCATGGTTATTATAAATCGTGATAATTTGTCCAACAAAGTGTACGGCTGTTTTCCTTGTTAAAAACTTAACGACAACAAAATCGCCTACATTTAATTCATCATCACACAACAATGATACTTAGTTCTTTCTTCACTGTCACTTTCGGATGAACTTGGAACATTTCGGACCGTTTCTTCAATATTAAATTTCACCTTCTTGGTGGTCACCTAGCTACCTTCTTCGTCAATGAATGCTCTTTGTGATAAGTACATACCATTTTCATTAACCTGAAACAAGTAACATGTCCTCGTATAACTTACTGAATCTTGTTGATACGAATAAAATAGTACATTTGTAAATTGCGGAGGTACATTGATACACTGTAGAGGCACATTGATACACTGCATCAATGTACCTCTCATACATATGTATCAATGTACCCCAAATGCACTGTGACAGAAATAATCACTAGTGACATATGTAACCTAACAGTGCATACACTTGGTTGCAAACAATGTTTAAATAATACTTACGTTTATGAATGGTGACACATGCAGCACTCTATTGCTACCACGTTGGTAAAAACACACATATGTAAAAAGGCATTAAAAATTACTTTCTCTCGCCAAAATAAACTAAACACATGTAACTTTACTCTCACTCGTTTTTCCGTTAATAAATTTTTATGACAAGTAGCCCACACTAGTGTCATCTTTGAGGTAATAGGTTGAAACAAATGGACTTCTTCTGCCGCGAAATTTTAAATGCGTATCAATGCGCCTCGTGTATCAATGTATCTCTCTCCCCTATATATAAAATCTTGCTCCACAATGATGTCAAAACGTGGAAACTGCTAAAATCGTATGCTTAATAACATTTAATAAAACGTCATATAACGTGACTACATTCATGCGTCGTGATTGGTCGCGGTGTGCATGTTACGAATTTGCTATCGCTAAAACATAAGAACGCCCATCGCTAAATATACAATTAAGTTATCTCGAACGCCGGTGAGCGCCAAAATTCGGCACCAGCGCCGTTTATAAACGACTCTACCTAAAACTACTGTTTTAACTTTGGACATGAACGTCAGCGTCATCGCGAGCGCGAGCGAAGAGTTTATAAATCCAGTGTTACCCCTAGCAACTCAAAATACAGGCCAGATGTAAAACATTGGGATCTCGGCATTTCTCTCTTCTAATCTCATGTTTGAGTATTCATTGGCAGGACTAATACTATTTAAAAAAATCAATTTCTCAAAAAGTCTCAGAGGCGTGACTGATAGCCTGACCACTGAACTAGAGAATCTGTAGCATGGTCATCGTTTCCCCAGAGACGGTCCCCACGTACATATGCCTATAATATGTATGTACATGCAGCCTGAGGTATTTTCAGTACATATTGAAATACTAAAGTAGTTTCTTCCGGGTTCTGCCGTGGTCGTCTAACTTATCTTGGCGTTTCGCTGATCATGATATCATGCTATCAACTGTTGTCGTCATCTTCTGCTCCTCGTTAAATAACTTGGTTCTGTTACGCTTCGCTGCTGATCCGGCGTGCTCAATTGATAATGACTTTCACCAGTCCCTAATAAAGCCAGTATCTATGTGTTGCTAAGGCGGTAATCTTCCCTATTGAAGTTGTTATTATTCTCCATGATTTCTAGCGACTCTAATTATTCTTGGATAGTCTCTCGTATTGTGGTCCAACACTCTCCAGAAGTCTCACGTTACCACAATTGATTCGATGGTTCTCATTGGTGTGAACATGTATCGCTACTACCGATTTGTCTGTATATCCGAGTCTGGTGTATCATTGATCTTCTTTGATCTGACACTGAATGATCCTTCTAGTTTGTCCAATATACATTTTGCCACAATAACACTTCAATTAGTAAACGCCTTTCGTAAGAAGTTTAGGGATTGGCTCCTTGTCGAAGGAAAGCACTTGCTGTATTTTCGTCGTTGTTCGATATCGTACACCAATGTTTTTCTTAGTCTATCTGTGACTTCTGCAATTTAAGGTAGGCAAGCTTGTGTCGTTGGCTGGCATACATATCTTGTGATCTGATTGCGGAACTACCTTGTTGTTATTCAGTTCTTTTGGTCTGCTTTCGTCGTCACATATGATTTCAACTCTATGTACTAGCGTTTGGATTAATGATCTCTTCTGTTGTGGATGGTGATGTGATGCTGTATTTAGGTAACGATCCGTGTGGGTTTTCTTTCTCTATACTCTATGGACCAGTTTGTTGTTAATATTGAAGTTAGATGTAATCGACATTTAGGGAACACCGAAATTCATTTTATTCGTTATAATCGTGATTATTACAGGTTTCGCTTTCGAAGACATAGATGAGTACGATAACAACGATACTCGTTTGAAGAGGTCACATTCGACCGGAGACTTGTGCGTCCGTCGAAACGGCCGAGGGACGCGGATCAGAATGAACGGCGGCGACGAACCGCGATACCATCTGGACTCCGACCACAGCAGCCAACACGAGGATAAACCGGAGGACATGGTGAGACGACTCCTAGCGCTGCCTTCGACGTCAGTTCGCACAAAGCAATTCCTGCTGTTGCACACTTCGTATCCAGAGGAAGAGACGTATCAGGGACAGAGTTCCGTAGAGGACACGACCACTTCAGACTCCATAAACGCGGACATGGAGGTCTGCGGTATATTGAGTTCGGTGACGGACGATGACTTAGGTAACGCACTTATTTATTTTAAGGCATTAGTTCGTAAAAGGTTTACTTTCAATGAAAATAAGGCTGTTTTTGAAATTTGTCACTTACCTGCGTTTTATTAAAAAAATAGTATTTACAGATTCTAAAAAAATATTTCTAACAAAGAAAACAATATGAACCATCCGATATGTCGGACTGTGTGAAAAAATGCCTGCAAATCTGTAGAATGTATGATTAATTTTGAAATACTGTTTTGGATGCAATCCTACTTGACAATGTGAGCTAATTTTGCTTTTTTTTCACGACAAAACCTACACGATCTTCGGTCCAACGAACAAAATATCCATATATTTCGCCCAATGATTATGACCATTGTAATTATAATAATGTTATTTGTATGGATTCTGTATCATTTTTTCCTTTCATTGACTGAGTACCATATATTTTGAGAATATAAAGTGCTGGCCACTCGAACTTACACATAGAGACTTTTATGCAAAATATTCAATTCAATATTTTTAACAGGAATGCAAATTTTTGAACGCGGCTTGCAAATTTTAGGAGCTAGTTTTTTTCGGATTAAGCTGCATGACGTATATTTATCGTAGGACCATAGGTTTATTATATACGGGGTGATCAATGAAGTCATGCAAAAAATCAAAAAGTTTGTATGAGTGAAATTTCCGCAAAAAGTTTTTTTGGTCGTTGCAATATGGTTCGTTACTAAGGTAACATCAATGTCTCTAGACATTTTTGTCAGTTTTTGGATTAAGGCCCTTAGGCTTTGTACACACTACTCAACATAAAATTCGGGTAGCAAAATTTTTAAAATGACTTGACATTGGATTGACGGTTTTTGATGATTTTTGCGGATATGGAATCTTTATTTCACGTAGATTTCCTTTGGTCTGAGAATTTTATTTGAGGGTTGAAATTTACACATTATACCGGGTCGATAATAAACAAAAACGTAGGGTACGACGGGCTCTAAGGTTTGGCATTATTTAAGTTTTTGTAAAAATAAATTCTCACCTCAAGTTGTTTTTATTTAACTTTTTTAACACACCCCAGTTTGTTGTCTCAAAGAATCATTCAGTTTTACAAGTTCTTTGTCCACCCCCATGCCCATAATTATGATCGGGTGTAATTTCTACGCGACGCGTCAATTTCAAAGTAGGCATTGGAAAAACAAATTTGTTGCTATGGATAGTTATTATGTTAGATAGTTAGATAGTTGTTATGGATGTTGCGATAATTTTGTAAATTTTAATTAATATGAAGCGTTTAACCACGGTAGAAAGGGAAAATTGCATTCGACTTCTTAACGAAGGAATGTCAAAAGAGCAAATTGCGCACATTTACAATGTCAGCCGAAAGACAATTTATAATTTGAAGCGCCGCGTCGAAACTACTGGTGATCATAATTATGGGCATGGGGGTGGACATAAAAAAAAATAAACCAAAGAACCGAAAGAATTTTAATGAGAGAAACTATGCAGAATAGAACAAAGAACTCTATAAAACTAAATGACTCTTTAAGACAATAAACTGGAGTGAGAGTTCCGGACAGAACAGTGAGAAGAACATTAAATAAAAAAAAAACTTGAGGTGAGAATTTATTTTTACAAAAACTTAAATAATGGCAAACATTTTAACTTATACAGCCCGTCGCAGAGCAAAATGTGTGCGGTTATTACAACACCATAGAGCGAATAGGCGGGCATGGGCAAATAGGCATGCGAATTGGGGTAATGCATGAATAGTCAATTTTTGCAAAATTAAGAAAATTGCTTATTTTAAGAACTTTTTATTCTTGACCATTTATAGTAAAAATGCACTGTTTTCGAGAAAAAAATTTCTAATCAAATTAGTATCGAAAAGAATTGTTTTTCTCGAAAACAATGCATTTTTACTATAAATTGTCAAGAATATAAAGTTCTTAAAATCATTCAAAGAATGCAATGGATTTTTTTCAGAATTTTTTAAGCAATTTTGAAAAAAATCAGAGTGCATTCTTTGAGTGGTTTTACGAACTTTTTATTCTTGACAATTTTTTTGTAAAAGTGCATCATTTCCCAAAAAATTCTTGAATTTTTACGCAAAAATTTTGCAGTTCAGGCGCCATTTTGAACTCACAAGGGAAAAAATCGATCTTTAAACCACGTTTACTTAAAGTACAAACATTTTTTCTACCGGTTAGTGAGGTTCCAGGTTCATTGCAGACCGGAAACCCCTTGAAAATTTGATTTAAAAAAAAATGTGCCAAACATTTTTTTTAACTGCTTTTCATAATTAATAATTTTTTGGAGGAATTTCATGGACTCCATCGGAAGGGGCACGTCTTAAACTTTAAAAACATATCCCTGTCAATTTTTTCTGTCGCAAATAGTATTAGTTATGAGGCGCTGAAGAGCGATGTACGGGGAGTGGCGTTTTCGGCCGAAACGAGTTAATTTCTATTTATAACGTTTTGAATAAATTCTGTATTTTTCAAACTGAAACTATTTTGGAAAAATCATCGGATAGATCAATTTTTGTTTTCAATTGCGCATCGTCTGCTATAATTATTAGACGTGGTAGTGACGTCACCACTTTTTTTAAACGAGACACTATACTTTTTTCTACTTTTACTGCAGTTACATATAGTTCAGTATTTAATTTATTTAAAAGGTATTTAAAAGGGAAAAATGCACGCCATCTATTTCCTGGCAGTAACCAGGGCTATGTTGAAATTTCTCTAAAACGCTATTTATTGTTTCCGGGAAAAGCAATCTTCATTCCGAAATTATGTCTTCCAAAGGTTAATATTATTAGGACTATTCAAAGATACCTTAGATTTTGGATAACTCCAAAAGAGATAATCAAGGGGAGTCACATCAGATCTTGCTGGCCATCTATATGCACTCGCCTTCCATTATATCTATTGAGAAAAATATAATAGTACTTAATCACGTACCAGCAGCGATTAATACAGTGTTGGTGTTGCACTATCCCATTGAAACCATACAAAATCACCAAATTCGTTGTTTTTAAATTAAAGGTACCATTATTTAACAAGTTGATTGGGTGTCATTGTGTTCAGCAATTTATGGTTTGACAGTGTTTATATGACAACAAAAAAGAGTAATTACTGTCGCATCCAGTTGATTCAAAAGTATCGAGCCTTACTGATATGTTCAAATATGTTTATTTATTTTATAAACAGAAAGAATTTAGTTTAGAATGTATCTCTCTACAACTTGTCGCCAACGAGTAGGCAGACTACGGATACCACGGGCCTAGAACTCACAAGATAGTGAAGCGAAAAATTTGTGCATGATTGTGTATTGTTTATGGTTATTTATGCAGGTAATTGACTGGTTATACAGGTTAGGTATGTTTATTTATGCGTATGACTATGTATTGTAGATGGTGACGATCGTCCAATGATTTACTTATTTATTTACTTATGAAATATTTGCTGAGGGCACAGAACAAATTATATTCAGTGGGGGAAAAGTCTGGTGAATACGGTGGATGGGGCAGTACTTCAAAACCTAACTACAAGGGATCAAGGCGTGTCTATTTTGTTACACGGGAACGCGCATTATCGTGCAGTAATACAACTTTGTCCAGCCGCGGCCGGATAGAGCTGGGCGGCCAAATAGAATAATTGAGCACAATAGACAACGGAACGTCAGGTTTAGGTACCGATTGTGCTCGAACATCTGCATTTACCCATTGGCGCTTACGGCTGTGATTTCCATACAGGGTTAGAAAGTCCAAGATTTCAAAGCTGAGCATTAAAAGATAGAAAAGAATAAACTCTTCAAGTAAAGGGAACTGATAGAGAAATATTATACACATAGTTGCCGGACTGATATGTCATTTTAAAACTTTTATGAGCGTTATTCTCTGGCTTTCGTGATAGGGTAGCAATAATATGATGTAGGCGGGATGCCCCGCCCATAAATTATAATGCGCACGTGTGAATTGAATTCTTGTCTAGACTCTAGAGAACAATAACCAAAATAAAGAATCAGTTTAGCCGTGTCTGCGTAAATAAAATATTCATATTGTAAATAAATAAACGTTGGTATTTCATCTCTCAGAGCGCTGAAGAAGTTGTTTGCGATTTGCATTTTCATTTGAAAATCGGCCGGTACCTACGGTAAAAAGGCGAAAAACGAAGCACAAAGGGCAACTCCATTTATTTTTTAACCACTTATTCAATAGTCATTTTTTCTTTCTTTCGTCTTATAACCGGGTTGATTTATATTTTTATTTTTTTATTTTTAATAGAACTTCAATTTCATTTGCTTGCAGACCGGTTAGTTAAGGAATAGAAAAATTTGAAAAATAAATACAATTATATTCGTACACTTCTTTTAAGTGTATGGGATAATTGTAAGTCTTTCGTTTCATACAGCTAAGAATTTCGTTTCATACAGCTAAGTCGATGTACACCTCCATAGCTGCGAAAAAGTACTGAGTCCCACTCAAATTCGGCGATAGGCGGATAGGCCGTGTCAAATACCCCTCTCCACTTTCTATTACGCGCAGGTCTCATACGTTCCTAATACGTGCACAAGCGTGAAACACTGTTGCATCTAACTGTCTGTCTGTCCTTACTGGTGCATTTTAACTTATCCTCTTCTACACATGTATCGCCAATATGTAAAGGTGCAATTTACTAGGGTGTATAGCACCCACCGGTTTTCATCTCCGGTAACAATATTGTTCAACCAGTCAATATGACGACTGCGGGAGAGAAATTGTGTACAAATGTTACTCTGATGCTGGCGATTGGTTTCGCTTAAATGTGGTATTCACTTGCCCAACTTTTGGACTGTGCCTAGCGTTTCGAGTCCACGTACTACCGTGGACTGGCTACTGCCGAGTTCCGCGCCATCTTCCGTTTGATTCGATACGGATTTGCTACGACAATCGTACGTAAGCGCTTGATATCCAGTTGAAGTGGCTACCAGAACTGGCCTATCAGATCGTGATTTTTAGTCGCCAGATCGGAAGCACGCGAACCATATTTTGCACGTTGCTAAACTAGAGGCGTTGTGTCTATACGTGGCCATCAGGTTTCGGTACTTCGCTTGTAGTACAGTGACCATACTATGATATAGGCGTCATTAAATCGTATTAAGTCATACACAATATCAGAGGTAAACTGTCTTAAGCGATTTGATACTGAATATCCCGCGCTGCCGATGCCGCACTGTATCAGATTAGTTCAGCACTTGTTACCTTAATGGCAGGAGTTCTAGAATAAAAATTGGTGTTTAATGCGTATAAAGTGCGTTAAAGTGAAAAATTAAGGTGTAGTTATCTTTCGATGGCTTTTGAAATGAGCCGTGGAAAGTACATGATGTATACAAGATGATAAATACAAGATGTATGAACTTTACGAAGAAGATTTCCAAGACAAAAAAAATCCACAAGAGCGCATCGCAAAACAATGGTTATACAGTAGAACTCGGCTATAACGAGCACGGCATATAGCGAGCGCCCGGCTGTAACGAGCAAATTGAAAAGTTCCGTCTGAATTCCCTATTAAACCCTAACAATTTGGTTCGGCTATAACGAGATCGGTTATAACGAGGGCTTGCTTATTACGAGCGTAAATTTTAGCCCGGCGCAATAGTTACCTCGGCTATAGCGAGCCATCGAGGATTGTCGGCGCCCGCGCACGTTCTCAAACAAACGTCTGCAACGAAACGCTTAACTTCAAAGGGGAAAAATGTTCTGGAGGGAAACATGCCAAGGGAGAGGCTTTCTGCCTGGGTATGTGCGAATATGGATGGATTAGAGAAAAAAACCTTCTGATAATTGGAAAATCAAAGTCACCGAGATGTTTTAAAACCATCCAAGACTACCTGTGACTTATGCGAATAAAAGAGCGTGGATGACAGGAGACATATTTTCTAAGTTATTGCAAGTTTGAGATCAATAACTTTCAAAAGATAAAAGAAAAATTTTATTGTTAATAGACAATTGCCCCGCACATCCCAACATTGCAAACTTGCGATGCGATGGATTGAACGGGTTTTCTTTCCTCCCAATGTGACTGCTACCTTACAACCTATGGACCAGGGTTATTCACTGTAAAAAGTTATTATAGAAAACAGTTACTCCTCAACAGTGGCGGTTGGTAATATTTCAGTTAGCCATATCTTGAAAACGACGCATGGGACCCACTTCACTTTTTTAGGTGATGACTATACACCTCTTACAGAAAGGATTTATAGTGAAAAAAACCGGCAACAAAGTTTGCGAAAGAAATTTCAAAAAACCTGGAGCACTCCCTGGGATCTCAGTAACGCTCTGTGGAATATTTGCAGTAAATTTTTTTTTATAATCTAGAAACAAATATAAGGAGAGGTTTTTCGATTTGTTACAAAAATATTTTTTTTCAAAATGTTATGGCCATTTTAATTTTAATTTTATAGGAACATTTTGTTTCCCAAAATTAAAATGACCATAACTTTTTGAAAAAAAAAATATTTTGTAACAAATCGAAAAACAACATATTTGTTTCTAGATTATGAAAAAAAAATTTACTGCAAATATTCCACAGAGCGTTACTGAGATCCCAGGGAGTGTTCCAGTTTTTTTCGCAAACTTTGTTGACGGTTTTTTCACTATAAATCCTTTCTGTAAGAGGTATATAGTCATCACCTAAAAAGTGAAGTATGTCCCATGCGTCGTTTTCAAGATATGGCTAACTGAAATATCACCAACCTCCTCAAACTGATAGATGCCCATGTTCTGAACGTCGAGTTCAAACTGCTATTAACAGAAGCAATTTTGATGTTAAATACGGCATGGAGAAAAGTCTCTGGAAATACCATCGCGAACTGTTTTCGACATGCCGGCCTCATCGCTGAAACATAATTCAGGGAAGAAGATGAACTTCCTCTTGCGCGACTGCAAGAAGAAGGAAGAGATCTGACCCAAGTGGCTGAATATCCTGACGATTTGCAGATTGTTCAGTCAATACTGAACCCACCAAAAGATGAAGATAGTAATGAAGAGGAACCAGAAGAAGAAGTTGAAATTCCTACAACAAAATAAGCCATGATTGCCCTGAAAACTGTAAAGTCATATGTTGAATGAAATATCATGAAAAAGAACAGTTCTTAAATGCTGCGGATCAACTGGAACAAGACATTAAGGGGGCTTGATACCTTTGCGGCCGTTTTTCATGTTTTTTTTTTTTTTGATAATTTATTTTGAGCGAACGAAGAGAGATAGAGGGATGGGGTTTTCTGTAAGTGAAAGTACTCCTGTTAATGTACAAAATTATATTCTATTTCACACCTCCGCGTTTAAAGTTTTGTAACATGTTTACATTGCGATAAAAAAAATTTCTCAATACTTACATAAAATCATCTATTCCGGGACCATAAAAGGGATCTTCCTCGTAAAGGTTCGGGTAAAGGTTCGGTTGACAAAAGAACGCTCACACCTGCCCGCTGTCACGGAACCGGTTTCGCGCCGTCCCAGCGCCGCTCGGACGGCGCGTCATAAATACGTCATAACTCCGTCAATTTTTCGAATTTCACTTTGCCGCTTCTTACACTAATTCTTGAAGCTTTTATCTAACAAAATATATATAAAAAAAATTGTTTTTTTTAAGCCAAAAAAAGGTATCAAGCCCCCCTTAATAAAGAAATTTTATCTAGTAGAAGCAAGCAGAAAAAAATTACAGATGTTTTTCAATAATGACAAAAAATTAGGACATATTATGTACCTATGTATGTTTCATTTTTATTGTACGTATGTATTTTTATACATATTTGGAAAATAAAAGTATGGTGTGACAATAATGCTTTTAAATTCACACATACATGTATACGTATGTATATAGATTTAAAAATGTATGTACCCAACGTATTACACCTTATATTAGTGGCCACAACGCGCGTTCGTTTATAGCGAGGTACCGTCTATAACGAGCAAATTTCGCGGTCCCCTGGATGCTCGCTATATCCGAGTTCTACTGTATAATGAAATTTTCAACACAGAATTCAGTTACGCATTTAAATCACCCTATAATGATATACACGGTGGAGACTTTAACTGGAATATATTCGCTAGAGGGGTGGTGAATGAGTTTTCAAAAAATTCCCGAGACACGTCAACTTTTAAATGTATTTACCTACATTTTGCAAGTAATATGAAAAATATAGCCCTTCGGGGGTGGCTGAAACCACCCTCGACATGATTTTTTCAAACGCAACCCTATGGCTTGTGACCCCTCATTGTAAAGCTGGTGGAAAGAGGAATCCAACGCACTGATCAAATTTTAATTTTT
This sequence comes from Aromia moschata, assembly GCA_029963805.1. Taxonomy (NCBI): domain Eukaryota; kingdom Metazoa; phylum Arthropoda; class Insecta; order Coleoptera; family Cerambycidae; genus Aromia; species Aromia moschata. The sequence goes on from JAPWTK010000478.1 coordinate 332,981, forward strand.
AGTATGTTTGTAGGGTTGCATACAATTAAAACAATTTAAAATTTAAATTTATTTTCAACGTAACAATTGTTCAAAATGTGCACCATTCACTTGTTGGCAGCATCCCAGTCTGTGGTAGATTTCGTCCCTTACATTATGCAACATTTGCGGTGTTATTTTTCCGATTTCCTCTCTTATCCTTTCCTGCAGATCTGCTATGTTGTTGGGTTTCTGAATGTAAACCCTACTTTTAAGATGTCCCCACAAAAAGAAATCCAGTGGTGTAAGATCTGGAGATCTTGCTGGCCACTCAATATTACCTCGCCTCCCAATCCACCTACCGGGAAAAATTATGTCCAGATACTGACGATGGCAGCATAATGTGGTGGGGCCCCATCTTGCTGAAACCATAACCTCTCGTCGGTCAAGTTAGGGTTTAAGGGGTTTGGAAATAAATGACATAGCACTGGCATTAGTTCGTGCTGGAGTAAACGCAAGTATCTTGCTCCATTAAGAGTGTCATCAAAGGAAAATGGTCCTACAATTATATCTTGTATTAGTCCGGCCCACACATTAGTTTACTGTGGGCGCTGAGTATGAAGTTCCCTCATCCAATGGGGGTTCTCTTCAGTCCAGTAACGACAATTTTGGTGATTTACGTGCCCATTTAATGTAAAAGTAGCCTCGTCAGAGAAAACTATCCACTCTAAAGATTGAGTGGTTTTGGTCAATACAAGTCATCAATAAATCGCAAAATTCCACTCGTCGATCTGGATCATCTTCAAGTAGCTCTTGAACAGCTTTCATTTTATATGGGCGTTTTTTCTCATATTTAAGTATTTTTAAAACTGTTTTGTGATTAACATTACTATCACGGGCCAGTTGACGGGCTGGAGTGATTGGATTTTCTTCTAGAGCAAGCAACAAATTCAAGTTCGTGTCGTCATCAACAACAGCCTGCCTCTTATTCGGTACTTTCCTGGCATGACCAATCTCTCGATATTGTGCCTCAATTTTACTAATGGTACCTTGATTTAGTGGTGGCAAGTCAGGATGCGTTTCTCGAAACAAGCGAACAACTTCGCATTGAGTTCTCGCCCTATCACCATATCCAATCATCTTCAAAATTTCGATTTTTAGTGATTCAGTTAAATAAGACATTTTCACCTCTGAAGGGCTATATTTTTCACATTATTTGCAAAATGTAGGTAAATACATTTAAAAGTTGACGTGTCTCGGGAATTTTTTGAAAAATCATTCACAACCCCGCTAGCGAATATATTCCAGTTAAGGTATCCACCGTGTATGTGATGAGTGCGATTATTTCCAGATCCAGCTTAGGGATTCGTCTACATTAAATGACAGAAATCGTGTTCAACAAAAATACGAGGATCACTTAAGATAATCGTCTAAAAGAATCAGTTGGAAGAAGCAGCGATTTTTGGATAATTCAAAAGAAAAAATCATAATCGTCGATCATGAAAAATATCTCACTACACCAGTGCTTACGAACGCCCAAAATTTTTATTCATGAAAATTGTGGACGTTTAATTACACCCTTCATGACGCGTCAAAAAAACAGGTGTATTGCTGTAAGTGGGATGAATCGGTTGCCGGGCGAGGAGTCAATGAGATGGCGTCTTGCCTTTTGAAATGGGCACAGATCGCCATAGATATTGATGTAGAAGAACTGACAATGTATCTGGTCGGACAATTGCCCCTCACAAAATCGAAATTTAGCCATGGTCGTCTGCTATTTTTATATTATTTAACTCTTTTCACAGCTTAAAGTTATACATCATAAATTTCTCTTAAGAGGTCATACTCACTTGGAAGCTGACGCTGACCATTCAATGATTGAGCGGGCATGGAAAAAAACCACCACAATTCAAAATAATGACCCCCTGGAATTGGCAACAAGTTGCCAGAACAGCAAGCCGAAATAATCCTTTTCACGTCATTGGAATGGAAACTATGGATTTTAAGGATTTCAAAAGTCTTTATACCGCTTTACAATCGCCTTTTATTTCCAGAAAAAAGTCTGCTAACGGAGAAGCATTTCTAATATCTAAGGCCGTAGGTACATTTAAAAGTTCATTCTGGGAGTCCTGGAATTTTGTACTACAGAAATAATTTCGATGATATGATGAATTTTCCCAACTCGACCTAAATAGAAATCGTCGTAACCCCCAGCTCAGTAGTCGAAAATATATCCATTATACGAGAAGGTGCAAATCCAATAGCCATCAAAAAGTACAAACATTTAGAAAACCTCCTTAAATGGGTACCCAAGGTTTTTCATACATTCTACCAGAACCCAGCCCACAGTGAGAAGGGAGGAGAAGATGAAGGTGATAATAATTAGGTTTTTCTACTTTTTATTATAAAAAATGTTGTTATTAGTTTATTTCTCAATAAATGTGTTTATTAATTATTCAGATCTCGTACAACATCTGTAATAGTTTAAAAGTGGCTTTTATTATTTTACTATATTTTGTAAAGATTTTTTTGCGTGGCTTTACCTAGTACCTAGTAATTTTCGTCTGGAATTCAGATTACCATTTTTTGTAAGAAAAAAAAGAACTTTCAAGCTGTAAGAGCAAAGAAGGTGGCCAAAATTTAAAGAAAATATAAAAAAACAATAATAGATACAAACTATCCAAAAGACTTTTCTTTTTTCTTTGTTCATTTTAATAAATTACCTACGGTATCAAGTCAATCTTATTAGATTTTCGTAAAACATTATGTCATGTAACAGCTATTAAGTCAAGTTTTTGAAAAAAAAAATCCAAAAGCATTTTTTTTTAAAACTATTCTTTTTTTAATTAAAATTTTCATCTTTAATTATTAGAAGCATTTCTCCTTTAGAAAGTGTACTATATTATAAATTTTTAAATACATCGTTTAAATTCACTAGAGTGACACAATTACAAAAACTGTTTAAAAAATGCATATCTTGCAAAATTTACTTTTTGTGACTTGATATAGTTGACCTCTGGGGTGCTGATATAAAGCATATCGAATCTCACTTGAATTTTCGCTCATTTTCACGTTACAGTTCCGCTCTGAGATTTCATGATGTTAACGCACATAAGTGCGCGCTTTATATAACCTGTACGCCACCAATCTCCAGACTTGTCTAGAAAATTCCAGGCACTTCAAGAGAATGGCTCTGTTCGAGAACTCCTCTCCCAAACAAGCTCATACCCTCCCGACGACACGCCTATGGCGGGTCGATAGTAGAAAAAATCAAAACATCGCAATAACAGTGGCGAGACGGCACACGTGTGTGCGGAACACCCTCTCACTCTTCCTACCGCCAGAAGGTTGGTTCCGGGGAGTGCGCAGACTCACGGTGACAGGCGAGCGCAACAGGTGTTTTTTGGGAGCAGTTAGTTACAATAAGCAGCTAAGACAATGCATATACACACTACTTAACACACATTTTTTGAGATAACGGCCAAATCGGTCCATT